>CM072823.1:43207489-43645535 GCA_036937905.1 Salvia rosmarinus
TTAATAATTTTAAATATTATATTAATATTCAATTATTCAAACATGGACGTTACGATAATAAATTAAATAAATAGTGATATGCAGTGATAAATGTATTCCAACTTACGATTGATATCATCAAACAACTTAATTATATAAGTGTGTTAACTGTTTCATATACAAAATCATACGTTATTTTTTAGAATTAATTTGTTCAATATTCAATAATATTATAAATATTAAATTGTAATAAAATTACAAAAACTACAATAGGCAAGTGTTAACTAACAATAGTTATCAAATAATATAGATTCAAAATGTTTGATATAATAGCATCTTGACAAAACAAATTCCCAAATTTGCGTGGAATAAATAGCAATAATAATGTATTTCGATAAAAAATGGTTTTATCAACCAAGAAGAACTAGATCCGCATTGAAGCTCTTATCCATGCACATCTCGCGATAGTAGCAGCAAAGACGATCCAATACATCATTTACGCAGCATTAATCTTGAGTTCGAATACACGCACAATACCTCACGCAAAACGCATAAGTAGTCGTGTAGGTGATCTTGTGAATCCACACTTCCAACTAGGTGAACCGTCTCCATGAATGTTTCCATATGTCTCAATAGATAAACACCGGTATCAATTGTGTTCCTATGATCATTGAATTCATGGTAACAACCCTTAAATTCATGTTTTCCACAATTCGGATTTATTGTATTCGTCCTATAGGCGGATATTCGGATAGCATTTGTACGTGTTGAACAAGAGTTTATATATCAAAAATATAAAATATAGAAGAACACAATTTCAAATTATTATTTTATATATATATATATATATATATATATATATATCTGCAAACACATTTAAATATATTTTATGCATTAAGAAGTTTCAACATAATAATAAATAAAGTCATTACTTACTATATTGTTCTTGATTTCTTCATACTTGTCCATGTAATTTTCATGAGCAATGTCCGAGGTGCTATCAAGTACAAACATTATTTTCTTCCTTGTATCCATGCACAAGGCGTAATATTGGTTCTTCTCATAAATTGGAAAGAAAAAGCGTAACAAAATTAAGTAATGAGAACACATTAAATGATATCACACATAATTATTTAAATACAATATACATGAATAATATAAGCGTACCATATCAATAACACCCAAATGATTGTGTTGGTACTCAATCATCTCATTGTCATTAAACTAAAGAATACATCTCTTGATATTCATAGGTCCTGTCATCTGCTCTAATTGATTCCAACTAAGTAATAAAGACAATTCATTCAACAACATTTATAGATTATATTAATTTAAAATAAATCAATATGATTGGTATATATATATATATATAACTTAAGTAATAATTTATGCTTTTTTAACTTACATAGATGCTTGTAGTAGCAAAGTAACGGACTGGTGAAGAATCTGAACGCAATTGCTCTCTGTCATTCAGCAATATTGCCCATGCATTCACTACAAAAATCCCTAGAGTTTGACCATTCCTCATAGAGTACATGTCAAATCTCCTTAGCTCTAAGGATTCATACGTAAACATAACCTCCTCTCTACAAAAAATCATAACATAGTTAGTTACATTGAAATAAACGTAGGTAGATAATGATTTGTAAAGGGAAGTCATACTCCTCATCATCCATTTTGTACATTGCATACAATGCAAGTTCCTTCTCTGATTTCATTAGCTGTTTAGATGTACTAATTTCCCGTTGTATAAATGGAGAACGTAGTTTTAACGGTTTCGCCAACATCAACTTCTTTGGTGCATTCTCATGAAGCGGTCTTACTTCATCATGCTTCATAAAAAAATCACAATATAATATATAATAATAATCAAATATGTTAATAAGTAGTTGTTATACCATATTAATGCATCAAAAAATACAAGAGTTTCATATTTAGAAGACATACAGTTCCAATCACGGTCCCCAATACCAGTCTTTTTGGAACAACCACCATTGTTTTGTTTTTTGTCACCTGCTAGTATTTAAGATTGTTAATAATTACAACCAAATTGAACTACTATTTCTTACACCTCCTAGAATATCTTCTCTTTACCAAATTCGATACACGGGGTCCCCTTCAAATGCATACGCCGCTTTGCGGTGAAGGTGTGTCTTTCATCTGCATGTACAAATATGTATGATAATTAAAATAACATATTTTTTTATAACAAGATGAATAATTAATATAGCTATTTATGCATATCCAAGCAGGTAATATATTAATAATGGTATATGCCTAAATAAGTTTTTAATATGCATATAATAGTATATGCCTAAATAAGTTTTTAATATGCATATAACAGCATACAACATGCATAAACTACATTATTATATGCATATACCAAAATATTTATTGCATATCTAAAAGTAAGTATACATTTAAAGTCGACATTAAATGTTAAAACCAATTCATATGTTTGCAAGTGTTATTTTCATTTAATAAATAATTACACTCACCACCATATGTTGTTCCTTGTCTCGAAACTCCTTCCTTTTGAATTAAAGCATCTTGCTGATCAAACATAAAACAAAAACAATTTATTCAAACAAGCATATTAATGTCAACTTTATATATCAGTTATATATATGAGAAACGGCTACCATATAAGAATAAATAATATTCTTATATGCATATACTAGTATATTGAATGCATAACCTGTAACGTACTAATATATGAAGTCATTAAAAATTTGTTTAAACTCACAAATAATTGATATTCCTTATATATAGAAAATACTTCGTTATCATAACAAATTTTTTTAACATATCCAAGTAAGTAAATAATTGATGATATAACATGCATTAATAAATTATTATATGCATATACGAGAAATTAAAATGATAATACTGGAAAAACATATATAATAATTGAATAATCAAACTTATAACAAACACATTTTATGAACACACGCATATTTAGGTCAACTTTATAAATCAGTTATGTATAGGAGAAATGGCTAACACAATAAGCCGGAATAATGAATAATATAAAAATAGTAACATAATTTGTATATCAACATGCATAAACAATATTGTTATATGCATATACCAGTACATTAAATACATATCCAGAATCATTTAGACATATGAAGTAGATATTAAATGTTAATACGCATCTGCATGTAAAAATATGTATGATAAAATATTAAAAATGAAATTTTTTTCCACACATATATGTATGATAAAATAATAAAACTGAAATTGTTATATGAATATACGAACATGTTAAATGCATATACTTGAAAAACATTTATAACAACGGAATAATCAAACTTATAACAAACTCATTTTACTCACACACGCATATTTTGGTAAACTTAATAAGTCAGTTATTCATATGAGAAACGGATAACACAATTATTCCGAATCATGAACAATATAAACATAACATTTTTTTATATAAACATGCATAAACAACATTTTTCTATGCATATACCAATATATTTATTGCATATCCAAAAGCATTTAGACATATGAAGTCGAAATTAAATGTCAATACGAATTCACACGTTTGCAATTGTTATTGTCATTAGAAATATAATTACCCTCACCACCATATGTTGTTCCTTGTCTCCAGAAACTCCTTCCTTTTGTATTAAAGCGTCTTGCTGATCAAACATAAAACAAACACATTTTATTCAAACAAGCATATTAATGTCAACTTATATATCAGTTATATATATGAGAAACGGCTTAAACAATTTCATTGAATCACGAACAACATAAAAATAATATCATTATTTTATAACATGCATAAGTAATATTGTTATCTATGCATATCCAATAAGGTTATATATTACTGATGTTATACGCATAAATAATATTGTTATATGCATATCAAACTATAACTAATGAATATTCAGAAAATAAATATGTAACCACTAAATAATCAAACATAAGAACATGCATAAATTATATTAGTATATGCATATACTGGTATATTAAATGCATATCCATAATCGTACAAACATATGAAGGCATAAAAAATTTGTTAATACTCACCACCATTTGATGTTCCTTATCTCCAGAAAATCCTTCGTTTTGAACAGAAGCATCTTGCTGATCAACGGTAACAGTATGTTCCACAATCCCCTTTTGCTTTGTTTGAAATACATAACAACATAAACATAATAATTTTGATTAAAAACATTCATACATCAATTGTTAATAGATATCGCCAAACATAAATTGTATTTACCTCATAACTCCTTGTTTTCACTCTGGTTTTGATTTGGTTAACTTTGCCAATTTTGACAGTAGTATCATTGATGGCAACACTCTATATATGCAAAAAATACAAGAGTTTCCATATGAATTAACAACGTAGTTTTGAAAAAAGAATATATATTTTGGCAATATAAAATATGTAATTTATTTTGTGCATACCGATGTCCATCATCAATATTCTCCTTTCGATGATCAATCGTCTTTGCATTTTGAAGTCTTGTGTCAAGCCTAAGTCAAAACTTCGGTATATCCAAAGGCGCTTGTTCTTTTCGTACAGGCTCATTATACCTATCAACTGATTCAAGAACGTCATCCCTGTAGAAGTGTAATATCCCGTAGTTTTAATACTGAATTACGATAATAAATTCCGTAATTAATATTATTAATTCAATAATTAAAATCTTAATTAGTCAACTCTTGACTTTGACCAAGTATAATTGGATAATTTCTGTATGAGATTCACTGAGGCTTAGAGAATTAAGGAATATAATTTTCAATATTCCTTCGAACGTAATTTTCTAACGTCGAATAAATTCGATAGTTACGTCTTACAGTTATTATTAAGCGTTCAAGCTTAATTTGAAATTCCTATTATTATAGGAATAAATAAAGTTGTAACAAACTTTATTTTGAACATTTTAGAGATAATTCGACTATGAGAATTTAGAGACGTTTCAAACGTCTACGTTTAGAGATAGTGCGATAACTTTAGCAAACGATCGCGGAATTATAAAATTCAAATTCCTATAATTATTTTATCATTAAAGAGCATTATTTATCATAAAATAATGCTAGAAAATTTAAGAATGCAATGTACCTTATTTAATGGGTTTCGAAAACCCTAAATATTTAAATTAGGATTTTATGATCCTAAATTATTTTCTATGATTAAATTTATTATCTAAGACATATAATATGTCACCTAAGTATGTAGTAGCTATTTTATACAAGGAAATAAAATGTTTGGGAATACCTAAGCAATTTTCGAAAATTAGGGTTTCCTAAGTGTAATTTAATTTTATTCTTAATCAATTAAGGATATATGATAATTATTATATTATTATGACATCATTAAGGACTAAATGAAGTGTAATGCAAGTTGCACAAGTGTGAGAACACACTTGTGCCAATATGGACAATTTGGAGGCTTTTAGTATGGTTTTATGTATTAAATATAATCCATCAATTAATGAGAGTGATGAGTTGTATCTTATCTTATAATAGGTGTAAAGTAGAGATCATTAGCCATTAAAACAAGTAATCTCATGCTCATTAATGGAGGGAGCCGAAAATGTGGAAAAATGGTTGAAAAATATTTGATTTCATACTATATATTAATGCCACTTGTGGAGTTGAAATTTTTGACTTTTCAAATACTACTTTATAATAAAATAATAATATAGTATATAATATAAAAATAATAAAATTTATCCTTATTTATTTGAGCATGGCCGAGAATGTCACACATGTGACATTATGTGGTTAATTCAAATTACTCTTGATAATTATGCCATAATTCATTAATTAATTATAATATAGAATAATAAGATATATATATAATAGAAATAAAGAATAAATAAAATCCTAAGCCTAATGTATTGAAAGTGGGCGGCACACACATGTTTTAATATAAGAATTTAATTATTTTATACCAACTAAAATACAAGTTGCAATTTAAGAGATAAGATAACATCATGATATATATAAGATAAGGATCAAATTTTGTCTCCTACTACTAAGGAGGTGCCGATTTTGTTGACAAAATTAGGCAAGTTGTAGTAGATATTTCTTATGTAATTATTAGTGTACAAGTTGCATACACCTATAAATATAACCTAAGCACAACACTCTCCCATTTTGCTCCCTAAGACTACCGAAATTATAGTGAGGATTTGAGAGAGTGTTCTTCAATTTTTGATCCCAAACTTAGATCATATAAACCTTGCCGATCAAAATCCGTACCGATTAAAAGGTTAGAAATTTTACGAGCTTTGATTACATGCTAGAATTTTCGATTTTCATCCGTTAAAATTTAAGTTATGATCTTAGTTTATATATGAAATTTTCGAAAATTGTAGATCTTGTGCTAATATGTTTAGATATCATGTTTATACTATGTTATTAAGCATGTATATTAATTATATCATGAAATTAAGCATAGTATTAAATTATTCATGTGGACCGAAAACTTAGGAGTACTATATGTTGTTGATTTCAATTTTTAATTGTTGATTTAAGTATGGAATAATAATCTAGGGTATTAAATATGCTTATATGAATTTATGTAGAATTTTTGGAAAACTATAGCCTATAATTTAATGAATACCGAAAACATATGTATATGATAAAATGTTGTGATATAACTCATGTTTAAGTGTTATAATAGCATATCAAGTGTGTAGATTCATAATATATGGTTGTGAGAATTTATTGAAATTTATAAAAATTATTTGGACCTAAGTTGAAATTTTCGAACATGACTTAGGAAACTTTTATTCAATAAGTCACAATAAATAACAATTATGTTATAGTAAGTATAATTGAGGGTGATTAATTGATATATGAATTTATTGGAATTTTTAAAAATTGTTTGAGGGGTTATTTATGAAAAACCGAAAACATTGGGGTATGATACTAAGGTGTATAAATATTATTTGACTAAGGTAATTACATATTATTAATCACATGATAAAATAGTGTGACATGTGAATTTATAAAATTTTTACACAAGTCTAATCTAATTAAAGCGTAATGACCAAAACTTTATATTATGGGCATTAATATTATAAATTTATTTTATCAAGTATAATTACATATTATGATCTAAAATAATGTTTTAGACATAATATGATTTTATAAAATTTTGGAACAAGAATTGCACATAAAATGATAAGAATTTCATAAATAGTTGAAAAAGTCAAAATGTTGACTTTTCGTTGACCAAAGTCAAAATTGTTGACTTTTGGTTGACTTGGTCAAAATAGTTGACCAAAATCGTTGACCAGGTCAGCGGGCATAATCGATAATGCGTGATCAATGTGACGTAATGCGTTTAGTAACAATGCTACTTACGTTACGTAAGTACATTAAAACGTACGTTATATTCTAAAAGGTAGAATACCCTTTATATGTTGAGAAATTTCATAATCGACATCAATCGATTAGGAAGCGTCGAAAATAAGTCCAACGTTAGCCTTATTTGATACATAGGCGTTATAGGCGATGTTCGTCTCTATCAAACGTGACCGACGTACTAAAATGATTCTTACGTTAAGGTGATACTTGGGCGAGACATTGGCGTAGGAGCAGAGACCCAATATAAAGACCTACGTTATGCGAGGTGGGCTTTACTCGAAAACCCTTTTATTTACAATGCTTTCTTGAAACGTATTTATTTACAAAGCTTTCGGTTGAAAATGATTATGAACTGTTATTCAGTTACATGCCCAAAATATTTATGTTTTAACGTATGGATCCTATCATGTTGTTGGGCGAGCCAACGATGTATGTGAATCAGTTATTGGGTCGCTCCCAATTTATTTTTAAATCGATATCGGATCTTAAGTCAGAGGCAGAATTCCTGGCTAAGATTAACGTGTACACCGATTTTGTGACTGTGAGCCGTTAGCAACATCATCGGCCGGTCATGGATCCTAGTCGGATCGAGAATCACGACTATGTGATTGGGAGCCGTTAGCAACATCTTCGGCCGATCACGGCGTCGGTAGAAGGAGGCCTACTTCTGAGCGTGAGATCGGTTATGAGATGAGTTATGAATAATTATGTGGATGATACGGATCATACGTAACAGAAAATGCTGGCGCAGGCGAATCTTTTGAGAAATGATAAAGTATTTTGGTATTCACGAGTTATTTCAACTAAAATCCTCGTGTTATACTTATAGGCGATGTAATTAAATGAAATTATTTTGGCATGAGTCCACTAAGTGCAATCTTGTACTTAGCCACCGCATGTTTGTTTTAAATGTGCGAGGTTGAGTGTGATAGGATGGACAAGTGTTGGCGATCGGAGTTTTGTTGCTAATAGTTCACCTTGGATGTATATCGTCATATATGCATTCACATGCTTTCCATGCTCAAAACACTTTATTATATTTTGGATATTACTTATATTACCTCGGATCAGTTGAATCCTTTTGTTAATGGTCTGTTGGTCTAGTTTATATGAAACTGTTGTGTGTTTATCTATAAAAGTTTGACGTCTTGAAGGTTTGTTGGTCATTATGTTCTTAATCCCTGCTTAGTCGATGACAGTCCCGTCTAATCCGTACTTTGGAAAGGCGGGCTGTCACAGTTGGTATCAGAGCAGGTCGTCCTTTGAACTCTAAAACCTTCTTTCAAAAGTTAAGTCTAGATTGAGTCACTAGACTTCTAGAAATCAGCTGACTGTGCTCAACACTCCATCACATCAAGCTCAACCGGGAAAAGAGGTAAATTGTTTTCTCAGTTTTGATATTGAAAGTTGAAAGTTGAAACAGTTGAACTTGAAATTTTGGAAAATGAGATTGATTCCACATTTTGAAAACAGTGAAAGTCATGAAAATTTTGGAATGTATTCCGAAAAGAATTTTTCAGTGTTATGTGAAAAAAAAAAATTGACAATTTTATGTCAAAAGTGATATGATAATGAGTCATCAGTGAGATGAGACAGAGTTTACAGAGAATGAGAATCAGTTGACAGAGTAATGTCAAAAGTGATGCTTGAGTTATTAAAAGCATGAGTACAGAAGTTATGATATGATTTTTGAAATATTTATTCAAAAGTTATACAGTTTATTCTGAAAATGGGTATGTTATTCCCAAAAGAACATAGATGCTCTAAGAAGCATGCTCACCTCTTGAACATAGAAGTATGAGTTATAGGAGCTTAATCCTTTTGCGAGAACAATAGTGAAGTATTGATTTTGAACAAGCGGAAAGTCGGTTGAAAACAAACTCGAGTTTCAACGAAGGTCGACAAAAGCAAAGAAGAGATCAAAGGTGCAAAACGCATGGGTTCGATATGGACCATAGAAAGCTGAACAAATCTTGAAAGGAAACTCGTGCGAGCGGAGCATGAGCTCGTGTCGACCGGAAAGGAGTGATTCGGCGCGCGGCGCCGCAGACGTAAAACCGCACTGCGCGGTATTTTTGGTTTTGACTCGTTCTTATTCGTTTGAACTCCGTTTTGCAAACGGTTTTCGCTCACGTACTCTTATCGCAACAAACTTCATTTCATATGAAGGACGAAATCTGAATCTTTCTCCCGAATTGTGAGAAACTGTTAAAGTTAGTCCTCAAAATTTGCTTTGAACAAGAACTTTAGGAAAGAAATGAGAATTTCGAGTTGAATGATGAAAACAACGAGAACATAGAAGAAAATCAAAGGCGGAGGATGAATGTCACTAAACCACGGTGACATGAGTATAGTCGTTTGTTTGGATGTTCACGTCAACGAAATCCAAACTAATATGACTTTTCGTTAGCAACGAAATAGAAATGGGATTAGAGAATTAATTGACTTTAGTATTGTGATTGATACAGAATGAGAGACCACAATGTGGTAGAAAATTGTAAGACAAATTGAGAACTTGAATTTTTGTAGTATGAGTAGAGTTGGAAAAGTATCGTGATACGTTAATAACCCTGACAAGTAATGATGACCTATTATACGGAATTTCGAATTGTACCCTTTTTCCCAAGATTCTGTCATTGAGTTTAACTCTATGATCTAGTTGAAATTGAGATATTATTCAAATTCTCACTTCTTTTGAAAGAGATTACAACCAGAGAATTTCTTAACAACATAATTTTGAAACCAAACCCTTGTGTGATCGAGAAAATATTTGTGGCCAGTGCAGCCACCCATATGACCAAAGAAATCTCGGAATCATTATTCGGTCTTGGACCCTATCTCCCAAATTATTCATTCAAAAACGTGTTGTTTCAAAACCTCGAGTTGTTATCTTGAATTGTGAAACCAGATCTCTTGCAAGTTGTCATGACAAATTTTCTTCAATCCTTGAAACGATAAGTATGACATAGGTTGGCGTGCCTTATCACCTAAAAAAAATTCAGATCAATAAAGTGATAGACATTAAGATCGATGTAAAGAAGTTCTCAATGAGACGAGATATATGCTTTTATGATATACATAGGTGGATCGACCATGATGGGTTTTCCCAATCATGATGACAAGACTGGTTATTACCTCCACGCGAGTATATAATAACTAAGTTATGAACGAGATACCCTTTAGCATTTAGTGCTGAAATAGAGTAAAGAAAAGTGTATGAGATCCTTGGAATATACCCTCCTCTTATTATGTCATAATGAGAAAGAATACAACTTATCTGTAAGATAGTTGATTGACCCTAAAACCTCGTTAGTAAGTTGGACGTGTTTAAAAGTATGGGGAGGAATAAAACTCAGTTGATGGATATAAAGGAACGATAGTATCTCAGTATCAAGTTTTCCGCGTTATCCATGAATCGATAAAGATTATGTTAAGAAGAATCGTTCTCAAGTATTTGAGACTTTGGTTAAACCAATAAAAGTATGATCGATGGATCAAATAACGAGATGTGTGAATAAATAGGATATTCCTAGTATTTAAACCAAGAATGGGGAAGATGCCCCGAAGTTGAGATTTGGTAATAGAACATTGGTACTTGGATTCTAAGTTATGGTGTACAAACGTACTACCTTACCCGTATAGATTAGAATGATGACGGTCTTAATCCTAAAAGTGAGAATCAAAGTATAATAAAAGTAATATGACTTTCGGATATCATGCTCATGAAAAGAAGCAAAAGTCGAGAATAGCTGAGGAAATTACCAGCTATACAGTTATGAGAAAGCCCGGAACATGAGATAAGTTTTACAAACAGTTTGATTACGATAAGTAAAGTAAATCCTTTAAAGGAAGGAAGTGGATTAAAGAGGTAGAATTGTTATTTGAGATGAAACCGTCATATTCTAAGTTAGATAGAGACAAAACACTTAACTCATGCACGATTTAGTAATTATTAAGCAAGATAATTGTTAAAGACGTATGCAAAGGAAATACGTTCAAGCGAACAACGAAAGGGATTCACAAGGAAGGACCTTAAGGTGAATCTAAATGGGAAGGTTATTCCTCATACTTATGCAGTGACTAATAAAGTGAAATATTGGGTACCTCAGCATTGAAATGAAGTAAACATAGAATGTCGAGAAGATAGTAAAGATATATATATGACGTCAAGGTAAAAGTATGATGCGTTCTCAGCGAACAAGGGCTTTTAAATTATGCGAAACCATCTAGTTAAACCAATAAAGATTAAGAGAAAGAACGTATACCCAAAAAGGATATTACGTATGATAGCATAATAAATGCTAATATAGGAATTCTTATTGAAAGGATTTTAAAAGAAAGAATATATGGAAGATATATTCTTAAGAGCGATAAAGAAGAGAAAGGAAGCTGAATCATTCATACTAATTAGAAAGTATGATAATGATAGGACGAATAAAAGCAGGAAAGCTTGGTAGGTACGAGAAAACTTCTCAGTATACCTAAACTACTTTTGTTCGAGACAAGTGCATCACATCTGTTATCACGAGAATAGTAATGCGTGGACACGTTAGAACTCAAATCAGAATAAGCAAATCAAGGGATGAGAATTTCTTTACTTATAGGAAGGATCATGGTCGCCACACGTATTTACTCGAACTTAGAATCGAACCTAGAATCACTTAAGACTAAAAAAAATAAAAATAATAAAATAAAATAAAATAAAATTTAACATAGTACCTATGTGAGACGTAGATATAATCCTAAGAATGGATTGGTTAGTGAAAACCATTCTGCGATCCGTCTGAGGAAAGGTAAATTCCGTTCCATTTTTCGGTCGAGGAATTATGAGTCCTATTGAATCGACATGGGCGAAAATTCCAATAATACCCACACTATCTCTAAAGAGAATGATGAATAAGGAAGAATGTCGACCATTCCTTGGTTATCCAACCAAATGAGGAAAGCGAGATAAAGATCAAGGATATGGAAATTTTAAGAATTGCCAAACGTTTCCACTAGCAATTTACGAGAACTACCCGATAGGCGGCTAGAGATTATCTATGAATCTAGAACCCTGATTAGCCCATATCAAAAGCACGTGTAATGAATGACTTCAAGGAAGTTGGAAGAACAAAGGAGTAAATCTAAGAATTATAAGATTTAAGTTTTATCGAACCTAGTATATCACCTTGGAAAACACCCGGCTTGTTTATCAAGAAAAAGGATGGTTGTTTAAGAATACGCATTGACTATCAAGAATTAAACCAAGTGATGCTTAAGAACAAGTATACACCACCAAAGTTAGACGATTACTCGATTAGTTGAAAGAAGTGAAATTATCCTCGAAAATCAATCTTAAATAAAGATGTCATCAGCTGAAGGTACAAGCTGACAATGTACCCAAAATGGCTTGCAAACAAGTCATGACCACTATGAGCTTATAAGTTATGCCGTTCGGACTAACAGATGTACTAGCCATATTCTTGAACCTCAAAAATCAAGTGTTCCGTCCTTAATTAGACAATTTGTCTCAAGTCTTCATAAGATGATATTCTCGTTTATTCAAAGAGGAAAGGAGGACATAAGTAACCCTTGAGGACTGTCTTACAAACTTTAAGAATTGAACAATTCTTGCCAAGTTTGGTAAACAAGAAGTTTGGCCTAAACAAGTGATGTTCCTTGGACACGTGGTGTCTTTAGAAGGAGCTAAAATAGATTTGGTTAAGATTGAAGCAGTGCAAGAATAGAATTACCCTTCTCACAACTTAGAACTAGCAACAGTAATACACAGGCTAAGTTTTGGAGATATCACCTCTAAGAAATGATGTGTGAAATTTTTCGTCGATCATAAAAGCTTCAAATACTTTTTCGAGCAAAGGGATTTGAACATGGGAAAAAGAGATAAGCTCGAATTAGTAAAAGATTCATTGTAATATAAAATGTAACCCAAGAGAGGCACACGTAGTGAGGTCTTGAATTGTAAAAGTCGATCCAAGCAAGGATGTCTCTTAGCAAGAAAAGAGAAACTTGCTAAAAAAAAATAATAATAATAATAAAGGCGAAAGAGCTTGAGAAACACATACTAATGTTATATTCTTTAAGAAAGGATACGTGTTCCCAACAATAATAAGTTAAGGAATGAAATCATAAGTGAAGCTCGTGATACTCCTTATACCACCCATCCGACGAGTATTAAGATGTATCACGACTTATGAGAAAAGTTTCAATAGGAAGAGTTGAAACGAGATGTAGTCTCATTCGTCAAAGTGTCATCTTAATTGCCAATAAGTGGAAGCGTGACATTCACAAACTTATAGAAAGTTATAGCTTTTGGAGATACCCCATGGGAGTGGAATGACATCGTAATGAAATTCGTAATAGATTATCAAAGTCAAAAGAAGTGACACTACTATACGTGTAGTAATGGATCGACTTGTTAAAAGCGCTCATTATTCGACTTATTCAGATTACTTATGAATCCGATAAGCTAGTAAGACGTAATAGAAATCGTACGTTTACATAGAATACCAAAATCTATCATATTCGATAGAAATTCCAAGTTCCAAATTTGGATTAGTTAACGAAAAAATTGGGGCGAGAATAAACTAGAGCATAATTTTCACTCGCAGATAGATGGATAGTCAAAAGACAATACAAACGTTTTAAGATAAGTTAAAGACATTAGTGTCGAATCGAAGCACGAGTTGGATACAAGTTTGTCCACTGATGTAGCATCGCCACGGCGATGAGTGTCGAAATGGTCGATATGAGCCATATGAGATATTGTACGAAAGAAAGTGTCAATCACTTCTTTATTATGATGAGGTAGGTAAAAGGAAAGTTCCAGGGTCTAACACCCTGAGTAAAATGATTAAGATTGTCTGTCAGAAACAGATAAACGATAACGAAACTCATGAGAGCAAAAGTCTTACGCAGATACGCGTAAATAAAGTTTTCTTGAAATCTCTTTATCAAGAAGAATTAAAAGTCGAGTAAGGTGCAAGTTAGAATCACGTTTTCTAGGACTTTACGAGATCCTGAGATGATGGGCGATGCTCATAGATTGGTACCTCCACTAAATGTGGGAAAATACGAATGTTTTCCACATGTCGAAATTAAGAAAGACGTGTATTATCCCAAAACACGTGAGTTATTATGATAATGATGTTCTTAATCCAAATATGGATTATGAGGAAAGACTTATGACGATATTAAATCGTAAAGTATAACGGTTAAGAAACAAGTTTTATACCGTTAGTAAAATTCCAATGGAGAAACCATGGACAAGATAAAGTCATGTGAAAACATGAGAATGAAATGACAAAAAAGGTGTCCCATGCTTTGAGGTATGCAAATTTCGAGGACAAATTTATTTTAAGGGGGGTAGAATGTAATATCCCGTAGTTTTAATACTGAATTACGATAATAAATTCCGTAATTAATATTATTAATTCAATAATTAAAATCTTAATTAGTCAACTCTTGACTTTGACCAAGTATAATTGGATAATTTCTGTATGAGATTCACTGAGGCTTAGTGAATTAAGGAATATAATTTTCAATATTCCTTCGAACGTAATTTTCTAACGTCGAATAAATTCGATAGTTACGTCTTACAGTATTATTAAGCAGTCAAGCTTAATTTCGAAATTCCTATTATTATAGGAATAAATAAAGTTGTAACAAACTTTATTTTGAACATTTTAGAGATAATTCGACTATGAGAATTTAGAGGCGTTTCAAGCGTCTACGTTTAGAATAGTCGATAACTTTAGCAAGCGATCGCGGAATTATAAAATTCAAATTCCTATAATTATTTTATCATTAAAGAGCATTATTTATCATAAAATAATGCTAGAAAATTTAAGAATGCAATGTACCTTATTTAATGGGTTTCGAAAACCCTAAATATTTAAATTAGGATTTTATGATCCTAAATTATTTTCTATGATTAAATTTATTATCTAAGACATATAATATGTCACCTAAGTATGTAGTAGCTATTTTATACAAGGAAATAAAATGTTTGGGAATACCTAAGCAATTTTCGAAAATTAGGGTTTCCTAAGTGTAATTTAATTTTTATTCTTAATCAATTAAGGATATATGATAATTATTATATTATTATGACATCATTAAGGACTAAATGAAGTGTAATGCAAGTTGCACAAGTGTGGGAGCACACTTGTGCCAATATGGACGAAAATTTGGAGGCTTTTAGTATGGTTTTATGTATTAAATATAATCCATCAATTAATGAGAGTGATGAGTTGTATCTTATCTTATAATAGGTGTAAAGTAGAGATCATTAGCCATTAAAACAAGTAATCTCATGCTCATTAATGGAGGGAGCCGAAAATGTGGAAAAATGGTTGAAAAATATTTGATTTCATACTATATATTAATGCCACTTGTGGAGTTGAAATTTTTGACTTTTCAAATACTACTTTATAATAAAATAATAATATAGTATATAATATAAAATAATAAAATTTATCCTTATTTATTTGAGCATGGCGAGAATGTCACACATGTGACATTATGTGGTTAATTCAAATTACTCTTGATAATTATGCCATAATTCATTAATTAATTATAATATAGAATAATAAGATATATATACATAATAGAAATAAAGAATAAATAAAATCCTAAGCCTAATGTATTGAAAGTGGGCGACGCACACACACATGTTTTAATATAAGAATTTAATTATTTTATACCAACTAAAATACAAGTTGCAATTTAAGAGATAAGATAACATCATGATATATATAAGATAAGGATCAAATTTTGTCTCCTACTACTAAGGAGGTGCCGATTTTGTTGACAAAATTAGGCAAGTTGTAGTAGATATTTCTTATGTAATTATTAGTGTACAAGTTGCATACACCTATAAATATAACCTAAGCACAACACTCTCCCATTTTGCTCCCTAAGACTACCGAAATTATAGTGAGGATTTGAGAGAGTGTTCTTCAATTTTTGATCCCAAACTTAGATCATATAAACCTTGCCGATCAAAATCCGTACCGATTAAAAGGTTAAAATTTTTACGAGCTTTGATTACATGCTAGAATTTTCGATTTTCATCCGTTAAAATTTAAGTTATGATCTTAGTTTATATATGAAATTTTCGAAAATTGTAGATCTTGTGCTAATATGTTTAGATATCATGTTTATACTATGTTATTAATCATGTATATTAATTATATCATGAAATTAAGCATAGTATTAAATTATTCATGTGGACCGAAAACTTAGGAGTACTATATGTTGTTGATTTCAATTTTAATTGTTGATTTAAGTATGGAATAATAATCTAGGGTATTAAATATGCTTATATGAATTTATGTAGAATTTTGGAAAACTATAGCCTATAATTTAATGAATACGAAAACATATGTATATGATAAAATGTTGTGATATAACTCATGTTTAAGTGTTATAATAGCATATCAGTGTGTAGATTCATAATATATGGTTGTGAGAATTTATTGAAATTTATAAAATTATTTGGACCTAAGTTGAAATTTTCGAACATGACTTAGGAAAATTTTATTCAATAAGTCACAATAAATAACAATTATGTTATAGTAAGTATAATTGAGGGTGATTAATTGATATATGAATTTATTGGAATTTTTAAAAATTGTTTGAGGGGTTATTTATGAAAAACCGAAAACATTGGGGTATGATACTAAGGTGTATAAATATTATTTGACTAAGGTAATTACATATTATTAATCACATGATAAAATAGTGTGACATGTGAATTTATAAGAATTTTTGCACAAGTCTAAGCTAATTAAAGCATAATGACCGAAAACTTTATATTATGGGCATTAATATTATAAATTTATTTTATCAAGTATAATTACATATTATGATCTAAAATAATGTTTTAGACATAATATGATTTTATAAGAATTTTTGGAACAAGAATTGCACATAAAATGATAAGAATTTCATAAATAGTTGAAAAAGTCAAAATGTTGACTTTTCGTTGACCAAAGTCAAAATTGTTGACTTTTGGTTGACTTGGTCAAAATAGTTGACCAAAATCGTTGACCAAGGTCAACGGGCACGCAATTCGATAATGCGTGATCAATGTGACGTAATGCGTTTAGTAACAATGCTACTTACGTTACGTAAGTGCATTAAAACGCGTACATTATATTCTAAAAGGTAGAATACCCTTTATATGTTGAGAAATTTCATAATCGACATCAATCGATTAGGAAACGTCAAAATAAGTCCAACGTTAGCCTTATTTGATACATAGAGCGTTATAGACGATGTTCGTCTCTATCAAACGTGACCGACGTACTAAAATGATTCTTACGTTAAGGTGATACTTGGACGAGACATTGACGTAGGAACAGAGACCCTAATATAAAGACCTACGTGTACGAGGTGGGCTTTACTCGAAAACCCTTTTATTTACAATGCTTTCTTCGAAACGTATTTATTTACAAAGCTTTCGGTTGAAAATGATTATGAGCATTATTCGATTCACATGCCCAAAATATTTATGTTTTAACGTATGGATCCTATCATGTTGTTGGGCGAGCCAACGATGTATGTGAATCGGTTATTGGGTCGCTCCCAATTTATTTTAAATCGATATCGGATCTTAAGTCGAGGCGAAATTCACGCTAAGATTAACGTGTACACCGATTTTGTATTGTGAGCCGTTAGCACATCATCGGCGGTCGTGGATCTGATCGGATCGAGAATCCCGACTATGTGATTGGGAGCCGTTAGCAACATCTTGGCCGATCACGGCGTCGGTGAAGGAGGCTACTTCTGCGACGTGAGATCGCTTTATGAGATGAGTTATGAATAATTATGTGGATGATACGGATCATATGTAACGGAAAATGCTGCTGAGCGAATCTTTTGAGAAATGATAAAGTATTTTGGTATTCACGAGTTATTTCAACTAAAATCCTCGTGTTATACTTATGGGCGATGTAATTAAATGAAATTATTTTGGCATGAGTCCACTAAGTGCAATCTTGTACTTAGCCGCATGTTTGTTTTAAATGTGCGGGTTGAAATGTGATAGGATGGACAAGTGTTGAGCGATCGGAGTTTTTGTTGCTAATAGTTCACCTTGGATGTATATCGTCATATATGCATTCACATGCTTTCCGCTGTTCAAACACTTTATTATATTTTGGATATTACTTATGTTACCTCGAGATCAGTTGAATCCTTTTGTTAATGGTCTGTTGGTCTAGTTTATATGAAACCGTTGTGTGTTTATCTATAAAAGTTTGACGTCTTGAAGGTTTGTTGGTCATTATGTTCTTAATCCCTGCTTAGTCGATGACAGCCCCGTCTAATCCGTACTTTGGAAAGGCGGGCTGTCACAAGAAGAATGCATCTTCTTCTAATGGGACATTAGGTGTGTTCCTTGCAGATCTTGGCGTGATAAAATCAATTTTGATACCTAATATCTTCTTAGCAGCGCCCACACTGTCATTGAAGTCCTTTTTCTTTAACTCAGATATTGGTGCATTCTCAATCTTTTTCTTCAGATTTTCTATCCTAACTGCAATATCCAATGTCTCTTTCATTATTATCTGACCAAGTGTGCTAACTTCTTCGTCACATGTCTTATTGATTTCGCAATCAACTCCTTCTACAACAAATTCATCTTCAGGTATATCTATTGGATTGCACAATGATCCACCACCGAAATAACCATCCTCAAGCTCCCTTTTTTGTCGTTCTCTTAGAGTTTGGGAGTCCCAGTTTGTGAACACCGGGAACAATCTACGTTCTGGTTTCCTATTTATCTCATATCTGTCAACATAGAAAAGCTGCACAAAATCTGACATTAAAATCATGTTGACAATTTAATAAAATGAAATATATATGCACGTATAAATTACATAAAAAATAACAAATACATTACCGCTAGAAACAGTATATGGCCTACAAACATTCGTGTCTTGTTTATTGCCCATGATCTTGTGTGATCCACTAATGATTGAAGAATATACTTTGACCAATTCCATTGTCTTAAACTGTGGATATCCTCGAGACATCCCATGATGTAGGGGTGAACGCAACCGCTGCAAGTACTCTCCATCAGTGAAAACGCAAGAGCGATCATGAAGTGTCTCTTAAACCACGTCCCACCATCTACACTCCCCACCATTGTTGATGATACGTGCGAATCTTTATTTCCTCCACCTACTAGTCTCCAAAATGATCTCCACTGTTCGAAAAGATCATTAGTTGCGATTCGTTCAAAATAACAATATCTTTGGTTCCCGTGGAAATCCAAATACCCTTGTAACGTCATCCTCCGTTATTTTCACATCGCTCGTCCGCCATTTCTAGTTCACTTTTTCGTGGTTGAAATGATCTAAAACCAATAACATAGATGTCGGTATACCTCTTATTTTCGGATCAAGAATTATGCCAAATCCCATTTCATATGACATCCTTCATGCATCATTAAGCTCACCCGGACAACTTGTGAAATTTGTTGGTGTCGATCGTGTCTTCAATCTTGGCACCCATCAATATCTATTTCATCGTCCAAAACATTATTCTTACTCATCTTCCTACGTCTACAACGTCATCCTTTGGCATTGTAATAGCTACTGACTTTTCCATGTTCAACAAAATCATCATCGTCAACTTGTTTTTGTCCTACATCTTTTGGAAGTTTCATTGACAAGAATACTCCAAGATCTCCTATTATGTCAATACATAATAAAATTAAACAATTCAAACAAAACATATTAAATCAATTACAAATAATTTATTTATTTATGAATATAAATAACACCTTGTACAAAATCAACCCTTTTTCTTTGATGATTGTTTTTTCTTTGGGTATAACAGCAACACAACAACATTTTCGATTGAATTAACCATATATTTCATTATTTCAAATTATATCAAACAAAGAATAATATATACTCATGTGCACAAATCAATTTATTATCATATTTATCTACATATCATGTAATTTACCTTCTGGGACGACGTCCTTTCCCTTGTCAGTACGCGTTAATTTTTTCCGTTTAACCACCGGCAACAAATCAGTATACTCCTCTGAAAATATTTTATTTATGAGTTATCATTAATTACAAATATATGCAGTAATGAATGTTGAATAAGGCTTGACAACTAATTAAATATACTAATTACCTTGCACTTCACTAGTGGTTATACTTTTTTTCCTCGATATATTCTCCGTGTCGGAGCATTAGGTACACTGCCTTCAACTTGCTCTGCAATAATAATAAAATAAATGAATAATAACATTGATTACATGCATATGCATGTACAATTTAAACAAAAAGTTATTTAGTACAGAATTGGTTGTAAATTAATTTTTTTTTGTCAATGCGAGCAATTATTCGTGTTTATGCATGCAGAAAAATATATAGAATATGTTTTATAAATATTTACCTGGAATTTTTGTTATGATACTCTTCTTCTTTGGCCCTTTTTCGTGTTTAGGGGCGTCATTTTGAACATCTTTTGTTGCTTCCATCAATAAAACATTTGAATAAAATTAATATATAATGAATATTTAATATTTTACGTAAATACTCATATGCATAACAAACCTTGCGATACGCCTTGTTTGGGAATACCCTGTTTCTTGGGATTTGGATTAATTTTTGAACCTGTTGAAAAAAAAAATTATAAATATGAATACGTTAAAAGGCAAAACATTTGGCAGTGTTAGAAACTTACTGGAGCGTGTTTCAATGCCTTTTCCAGTTTTTCCAGACTTCATTGCAAACTGTATTATTGTAGAGATGAGTTATGCATAGAAAGAATTCTGAATGAATAACTGTATACTAATCCATTTTATTAGTGTGCATAAGAGTCATTCTTATTATGAATATATCGGAAGATGATATGACTAAGTTATTTATATACACTACATAGATATTAAAAGCAGAATTTATAAAGCAGAATATATATTCAATAGATATTAAAAAATTTATGTATGCATCTTACATAAAGTAGAATATATATTCAATATATTATAAGAATTATTTTATAAAACAAACTTTATACAAATATATAATAAACTCATGTTATCAATAGCTACTAAGGTAATGATGTAGAACACCTAATGAAGCAGAGCATTTTTTAAAAAAGTATATACGTATTTGACACACAATAATATATGTTATTCATAAATAGCAGGTTTTTATGCATATCTTCTTATGACGAACAACAACTGAAGAAGAAAACATGTTTATGAGTTATGCATATATGATGAAGGTACATGTCCTAAAAACACCTAATGAAGCAGAGCATTTATTTAAAAATTACATACATATTTGACACACACTAATTTATGTTATTCATAAATAGCAGGTTTTTATGCATATCTTCTTATGACGAACAACAACTGAAGAAGAAAACATGTTTATGAGTTATGCATAAATGATGAAGGTACATGTCCTAATACCACCTATTGAAGCAGAGCATTTTTTTTTAAAAATATATACATATTTGACACACAATAATTCATGTTATTCATAAATAGCAGGTTTTTATGCATATCTTCTTATGACGAACAACAACTGAAGAAGAAAACATGCTTATGAGTTATGCATAAATGATACAGTAATTGAGGAAATTTTTACCACATATCATCACATACTTTTGAATACGTGCATACAAAGTATTTTATTAGTGTGCATACAAGTCATTCTTCTTATGACTACAACAGAAACTGATATGCATAAGTTCCTATAACTTAAAATGATATGATTTACCAAGCATAGATAACTAAAAATTATTATATAAGTATATGTGTGGACCACCCAAAGAATACAACAACCTTAAAGTAATTAAAAAGTGTTCCACATATGTTAAACAAATCAAACACTTACTGTAGAATTTAAGGTTGTCGCGGGACCACTTGGTGAGGAAGTACATATACAAAAAGGGAAAAAAAGTAACAATCGAAGGTCAATATACTAATATGTAAAACTCAGAAACTATATCACTAAATTAGGTCGAATACATCAAAAACCCTAGCAAACCCACAACTAATTTTAGTCGAAATCCTTGAAAAACCATACAATTTACACAAAAATATATGAATAAAAACATAAAAAAAAGAAAGATTCAAAATCTAGGGTTCGTAAGAAATAAGAAAATTTTCTTACGGTTTCGAATCTGCTTGCTTCTGCGAATAATGGAGTAATGCGAGACGAAATTTCTGCTTCTGCGAAGTTACATAAATGAATTAGTATGAATATCCCAGAAGATTGAAGACGAATTGGGAAGTATGAATATCTCTTCGGTGGTTTGTAAATACCGCATTCTGACAATGATAATTAAGGGGTTGTTGTGGGTATCGAAGAGATTGATGAATATAACATTACTTTTATGCCCTTTTAGCCGTGTGAAAAGCCCACGTGTGATTTCTTTCATTAATTACTGCGATTTTGTTATGTTAAAAGATGATGGTTGGATTAAGTATAATCAATGGTGTATATTGGTTCTCATTTCTCACTAAAGGGTTGGTTCTCTCATTAACCAACCCTATATATATATATATATATATATATATATATATATATATATATATATATATATATATATATATATATTCCCAAGGTGAATGAACGTGTTAATGCACGTGGCTTAATTACACTACTAGTTCCCCAAAGGATGACTTTCGTTAATAACTTTAGTCTCTTTTGCTTAAAAGTGATTCTTAATTAATAGGTTAGTTAACGGTTAATTAACTGAGTTTCACTTCTCTTGGAAGTTATTTCAACCGTCCCCTAATAAGCCAAACATTACCAATTGTTTTCTTGATAGCATAGATTTCCCCAAACGGAAACTTGAAAAACATTTTTAATGCACAATTTATGCAATATCTTATAACAATTAGTTAGTCAACTTAATGATGGAGTTTTTTCATTTACTTTTACTTATACGATGTTCGAATTCTACCTCATCTCAAATATAATATTCTATTATCGGACTATACTTTCATTAAACTAAAATAAGAAACATAGAACTCAAGATCCGAAACTTAAACTGTCAATCCTAATAAGAGATAAGTATAATTTATGTGACGACCCGTTTCTTCGTAGAATATTATTAAAATATTCGTTAGATTTTTCGGTGAAGTTTGGAAAAAGTTGGACTTTGTTTGGACCTAGAACGAGATCCGACGTCCGTATTAAATCCGTTTTTCATATGCATTATATTCACATGATTTCCAAAATTTGCAAATGAATAGTCATTGTGAAGGATTTTTAAATGCGAGCCCTGTAGGCTCTTAAATTTTAAAACAGTTTCAAGCGATCAAGTTATGATTTTTAAAGTATTTTTCATTAACGCATGTCGGTGATTGCGCAAGCACACTCTTAATTGCATCGGTTGCATAACGCTTGCACAAGCGAGCTTCAAAATCTATAAATAGGGCCTAGGGCCTTCATTTTCAACGTTCATTTCAAGCGTCTCGTGTTTACGGAAGAGCGGCAGCTCTGTGCACGCGGCCACTGGAGGAGTGGGGATCGAGCGGGAGGGCTCGGCGGCGCGCCATTCTTGCTTGCCGCCTACCATAGCCGATCGCCCTCCCGTGCCTTCGTTTTTAAATTTTGTCATTTTCTTGTTTTGATTCCGTCTTTTCATAGATAGCATAGCGTAGAACTCGGGTCTCTAAAGGGACGAGGCGAGGAAACGGCCAGAGGCCGGCCAAACCGGCCAAAACCGTCGTCGCCTAGCTCACGCCGTCGTCGCCGGTTGGCCGCCGATTTGGTGGCCGACGGGCCACTTTTTGGCTATGGGCCCTTTAGGTTTTGAGTTTCGGGCTATGTGTTCTGCTAGCGTACCGATTCCTTTTTCTCGTTTTTCGTGTTTTTACATACCGGATGTTTTTCGTCGTTTTGAGTTTCTAAAGGAAGTACATGCCGGGTTATCCATTTCGACATGGCTTGTCATTCTATGTTCCTAAAATGCATATTGCTTATGTTTCCATTTTCATGCATCGGTTTTGGATGGTTTATCCTAGATCGAGGATAAACATCAAGTTTCGAACTTCTTCGTAGCTAAGTTTTGTATCAACTTGCGCATGCATGTTTTCAAGGTACCCTTTATAGATTTCAATGCCACGAACATTTTGCCTTACGCATCAAGTTGATTTGAAAATCCGGATGTTGCCAAATATGAGTTTGAAAAGTCGAAAACCCGTTTTCATTCGATCTCCGTTTGATAGCATTGTTGCCTTACTTAGTGGAATGTGACTCAAAAGTTGTTCCGTATTGTTACCAAGTACTTGCCAGCATGATCGGTATAGTTGTTGGATCGTAGATCTCTCCCAATAGGCGTTTTCGGGTATAGGTGGGTTATATTTTGAGTACTTATCTTGAGTTATTAAGCTCGATATTTCAAAAGAAAATCTTGAATGTCCATGAAAATATTTTGGCGCATCTCTATCATTTAATGCTCTCTGTAAAGCAATTATGGCTCTTAGTGGGTCTAACACACTTACTAAGGGTTGTGTACATGGGTCCGTCTTCCGTGGATTGATCCTCGGGCGTCGACATATGATGTGGCTTCGGGTTACGCCCGTTGCCGCCGGTGATTGATCTCGAGTGTGGTTCGTCCGAGTCTCACACGGGTTATGTTAATGTGATCTCGAAGTGTGGTTCGTCCGGAGATCTTAGCTTAGAGTAACAATGGAATGCGCTAATGGGCCCCAAGTAAAGGTTTTGGTTTCATGGAAGTGGATTTATGTTTTAAAACCTTCTATGTTTACCGTACGACATGGACTTTCTTCGTTTTGTTTATATGAACTGTTTGCGAAAATGCATGACCAACGAGTGCGCTAGTACTCAGCCCAAAATCTTTTCAAATGTTTCAGGTTAATAAACGGGCGGACGTGATGAGCGGCTGAGGCGGGTTGGCTGTTCTCTATTTTTGTTTTAAGTATGTTACGTTCATTTATGCGCTCTTAAGTGTGTATGTTTTGTTGCTATCGTCTAGAAACTCGGTTGAGTTCTATGACTATTATATTTAAGTATTTTAAGTTCGATTGGTTTACTGTTGTGATTTCTCTACCGCTTTCTTTATTGCTTTCGATGGAGAGTGCGGTAGTCGGCCCTCTTGACGCTTGGCAAAGCCCTCATGTAGTAGTCGAGGCGATGCGACCTCATGAGCGAGCTGGTCGGTTAACTCCTTTTGGCGAGCTAGGCTCTCGATACCCATCATTTACTTGACTTGAGGTGTAGTAGGATGTTCCTACCCCAATAATTGTTATTGGTTGTCCATTGTTCACCCCGTGATTGTAGTCGGTTGTGTACGACCAACGTGGCGTCTGAGCTTCCGACACCAATGTTGAAAATATGTGTTTGTTTGCTTATTTTCGGTTTACATTTCTTTTGGATTTATTCTTTTATAGAGAGATCTTTGCCCAATTTTGGCATGTAAGTGAACCTCATACGTATATATATGGTTTCCCATTTCTTTCCGCTTCTTATTTCCAACCCTAGTCATACCCGGCATCGTGACTTCCTCGGGAATTGGGGCGTGACAATTTATGTCCTCAATTTCATGATATTTTAAAAATATCACCATTTTTTTTAAATGTCAAGTTTGATGATATTTTGAAAAATGACATGATATGAAAATTCCGACAGCAAAATGCTTAGTCACTTTATTGGATCTCGTGTGAATTATAGTTGAAACGAGGTAGGATTGTTTTTTCTCCAACTAGACCAATAACCAATCCGATGGATTGGTGTAGCTGATTGGACTGGGAATTTCAACAAGTTACTCATAATTTTTATATAACTACTAATTTTAATTAGAAGATGATGAGTAGGGCTTACTTGTGTGTGATGAATTAGTTTTGATCATGTAGAAAATTGTGGAAACACATGAGACCACATGGATTAGCCGTTTTTAGCTGCAGTTATCGAATATTTAGATTTTAGTCAAACCAACGCTAGCATTTACCAAGAATTTAGTCAAACTAATTAATTAGAGCATACACATTTTATATACATATGCATATATATAGTGTGTGGGAGAATTAAATTTATCCAGATGCACGTAGGACTTTGAGGAGGGGTGTAACTAAATTTGAGTTAAGTTGACCACTGAAAAGTTATAATATGGTTCATCTATTACGAAGTCGAGTTCGAATTTAAATTATCAATTAAATTTAAAATATAAATAAATTTATTTGAATTTAATCGAGTCAAGATAATTTTTTGAATATATGTATATATATGCAATATATTTATATTTTCGAGTACGTTATTCATCTTCATAAAATATAATGCATTTCTAAAAATTCATTTTCCCAAAACAAGTGAATTTAATTTAAAAATTATAAATGCAGGGGACGAGAGCCCCCATGCCCGGGGTTTCCGGGGTCAGGTACCTTGCCCAAACTTCGTAGGGCTTGACTTGAGATCTAGCATCCCACAATTGATGTTCATTTTGTGTTTCACTTTTTATTTTATTTTTCCACCTTTTTATATTTAATTTTAATTTTACATGCTTTAGTTTAATTTTGTAACTATTGAGTAGGATTTATTCAATCCAATTAGGAGATATAATTATTTTTTATCATTTAACTTCACTTTTATTAGTTAATATTCATTATTAGGGTTGATAAATCCAAAGTTATGGTATATAATTTTTCAGAATAAAAATTAAGTATGATTCATAATATTATAATAGATTTTTATTTTTATAAAAAATATTGTTAAAATAATAGATATAATAGTAGAATATAGTGACACAAATTATGAGACACTCAATTTCTTCTCACTTCGTAGATGGGCTTGGTAAAATTTGAATATAATTGGATTTGAATCACTTAATTAGCTAGGGTTTATTCTCATGTGATAAATACAGATACTTGTTCTTAATCGGTTTTTTGATTTAGTGAAACACAATTCGTGTGTTTGTTTGACCGCGCTCCGAGACATATCACATTGTGACGAACTGAGCTAACACAATTCATGTGTTTGTTTGTACTTTGAATATTATTTTTTCATTTTCCAAACTAACACTAATTTCATCATTTGATAAAATTACACTCTCTTCATCCACCCAAATCATTCAATGATTTTGGTGCCATAGATTTTAATAAATATAATGAGTATAAAACGAGTAAAAAAGGGAATCCACATTATATTGTGTGTGGAAAAAATGGGTCATCGGTGGTTTTTTTATAAATAAGTGAATAGATTGTGGATAAAAATTATTGAATTTATGTGAGGATCATATCCAAAAATGAAAAACGATTATTTTTATGGACAGACCGAAGCAGAATTAAATAAACATTTTTCATGGAGGGATGATCATAAAACTTTATGTGAATATCAAAACAAATAGTGTTATGTTTTCATATACAAACAAACTTGCTAATAAGTTAACTATTTGGATATTGAAAAAGCTTAAATTTGATTATTTCTCTTTACGAGTCTCAACAATAATGAAGCTCAAAAGAATTTTCAATAAATAGAATTCCAAATAATTCACATATAACTGAACTTTGGCTCTCAAATCCCAGAGATCTTAACAGTGAACGTATATACAAATACTCCATCCGTATATTAAAGATGTTCATTTAATTTTATTTTGATCCGTCCATAAAAAATGTTCACTTTCCTTTTTTGGGAAACATCAACTTCGCATCCTTACCCCGAACATATCCACTTATTTATAAAAACCCACTCATGGTCCATATTTTTATATTCATTATCCATTAATATATTCATTTATTATCTCATGGTCCACCTTTTTATATCCATTTATTTTACACTCATTATAATTTATTAAAACTTGTATCACCAAAATCAAGGAACGATTTTGGTGGAGGGATGGAGTAATTCATATTGCAATTATCAATTATCATTCATGGAGTTGACTTGTATGTTTATTGGAAGCAGTTGAATTTATTGTTTTCGAACAATTTTAAAAATTCCGGTATTTATTAGAGTTGATGAATAGAAAGGAAAATCAATCACATCATAATTAACTGATACGATCCTCGCTGTTACGAAGGATCTATCAGCACACGAACGGAAGAACGAACAAGATGGAATATCCCAAAACCTCTGAATCTAACCCTCGAAGTGATATAGGTCAAGATTTCGCCTATACCCCAACTAGATAGTTGACGCGACAACTCGGGGCGATGAATGACACACGAGCGAGGGATGGATGTCTCGTCGATCGTCGATAATTGAATTTCTTGGCAAACACAAGAAAATTCAAGAGCTAATGAAGAGAATAAAACTCAAATATATTCGTAAATCAAAAGTGAATATTTTCGTATGCTTGACAAGCCTTTATATAAATGGCGAAAGTCTAATCCTTATCAAAGAAGGACTCTAATCAAAGTAGAACTCTAATTTACAAAAGAAGTTTTAATGAGCGAGGACTCAGATAAACAAGCCTAAAAATACTACGAAAATCTTGATACAAAAGCGTGGCCCATATGCCACATAATAATTAAATTCACAAAACTTGGGCTGCATCATTCCCTTCTTGAAAAGGATTTGTCCTCAAATCCAAGTCGTCACCTATATCAAACGGACTCACCCACTTCAATTCACTAGCCCTGAAGATACCAAATGTGGAATCGACCTTATATCCAGCCAGGGATAAGCCTCCATGAGCGATGTGGGACGATCATCCCACCCCATAAGACCCGATCGCCTCGATCGGCGATCCGCGAATCCTATGAGACACCGACCAGTGAAGATCGGCTCGATACCAAATGATACGATCCTCGGTGATGCGAAGGATCTATCGACACACGAGCGGAAGAACGAACAAGATGGAATATCCCAAAACCTCGAATCTAACCACCGAGTGATATAGGTCGATGTTTCGCCTATACCCCAACTAGATAGTTGACGCATGACAACTCGGGGACGATGAATGACACACGAGCGAGGGATGGATGTCTCGTCGATCGTCGATAATTGAATTTCTTGGCAAACACAAGAAAATTCAAGAGCTAATGAAGAGAGAATAAAACTCAAATATATTCGTAAATCAAAAGTGAATATTTTCAGTATGCTTACAAGCCTTTATATAGGCTGGCGAAAGTCTAATCCTTATCAAAGAAGGACTCATAATCAAAGTAGAACTCTAATTTACAAAAGAAGTTTTAATGAGCGAGGACTCTAGATAAACAAGCCTAAAATACTACGAAAATCTTGATACAAAAACGTGACCCATATGCCATATAATAATTAAATTCACAAAACTTGGGCTGCATCATTAACCCCATGTAGTTGTAAAATAGTTTTAATCTCTGCCGAAGTTATCAATATCTGATGTTGTTATCTTCGAAATATAAGGTCAACTTACAAATGTTTTTCAATAAATCTCTACAAATACTATAGTACATACTAATTTGAGGTGGTGAAGCCTTGGTGAATATGTATATATAATTCATCGTGTAAGTATTTGAATTCAAGAAAATGAAATTTCGCATATCATTAGATTCAAATTCATATGTTTGAATTCATCAAATAAAGTGATGAATTCACCGTAGATCTTCACAAAAGAAGAGTTGAAAATACCTCCTATTTTATCACTTTAAAATTAGTTTGTATTTGATTCAATTTATATATATATATATATATATATGATGGATCAAATAGTACCCAAGTCTGAAATAGTATGTAGTACTCAATCTCATCCACTCATAGGTTGAGATTTTTTCGGACTTTTTAAGCTTAATTTTGCTGATTTCGCTACAGTAAGGGTAGATTAGTAATTTGATTGGTCATGTGATTGCGAAAAACAAATCATGCATTTAGTTGAATTGACTTATGCATTCAAATGAACATAAAAATACATGCAGTTTAACACAATAATGCATGTGGTTGGAAGTTCGTGCCCAATGTGCGCTCGTGCTCGCACGTCGCTCCGACACTTGCTCGCGCGCCTGTTGGCCAACAATGTATTTTTACGTTTTGTTAAATGCATGAACATGTTTTATTAAATTCATAAACATGTTTTATTAAATGCATGAATGTGTTTTGTTAAATGCATGTTTGTGTTTCGTGCTAACATGCGTTTTATATTTTGTTCAATGCAGTTTCATGTTTTGTTCAATGAGGTTTTATGTTTTGTTAAATGCATTTTTATGGTTTTAGACAGAAAATCTCTAATCCATCATTCTCCGTCAATTCCGTCGTCTATTTTTTCGGTACCGGTGAATTCACCGTGAACCACCGTCATAGCCACCATCTATCTCGATTATTCAATTATCTATCAAATCCATCTTCTATTTTTTTCTCAAAATCCATCAATTTTTTTTTCTTCTTTTTCTTTCTTTCAAAATCTGTTGTTTGTTGTTATTAGTGTATGTTGTTGTTGTTGCTGTTCGTCGGTGCTGCCTCCGTCGCCGTCGTCGTCGTCAGTTGCCGTTGCCGTCGTCGTCTTCGCTGGCGCCGTCTGCTGCTGCCAAGGAGGAGGAGGAGAAGAAGACTGATTTGATTCCTTCCTAATTTGCCCATTGCGAAAATTAAAAAAAGAAAGAAAAAAGAGCTACCATGTGTCAGCTTGTGGTGCGACCACGTGATCAAAATGTATGATCTAGATTGAGTACTATATACTATCACGGGGATCGGGTACTACTGAAACCTAACTCTCTCTCTCTCTCTCTCTCTCTCTCTCTCTCTATATATATATATATATATATATATATATATATAGTGATGGGATATGGCCCAACCGTTCGGGCCGATGGCCCAAGTGAACTGGCACGACCTAATGAACGACCTCTGCGGTTGAGCGCAAGCCCAACATCTAAACCCTATTCAAGACCAAATCGAAGAAGATATATTGAAGGAGATATTCAAGGATCAAGATATAGAAGGAGATCGGATCCCACAAGGCAAGGGATCCAGTACAATCTTTAGAGATCCACTACATGTATAAATAGAGGTTAGGTTGAAGGTAGAAGGGTTGACAACTATTTGAATACTAAAGCTTTTCAATACATTCATTGTAATCCGACATAGTGAAAGTATTGAGGAATCACTCCTCCGTGGACGTAGATCTTATTCTTGATCGAACCACGTAAAAGTCTCTTGTTTTCTTTACTGCTTTCATAAATCTCGCACACAAGATTTATCAAATGGATATGGTAGTAAACTAACATGTGCCAAGAAATAATATTTGGGTAATAAAATTATAGCTTTGCTTCCTAATAGCATTGTCGCGCTTTATTTAATTAATGGATTCAAGGAATATTGCCATTATTTCTCCTCTTTCAATTTATTAACGAACTAATTCTATACTTATTATAAGCTTCTAATTATCTGATTTTGACCAAAAACTGCATACATATACCCAAATATAATATAATGCCACATGGCACCCTTTTGATTTGATTCATGATTGGACCATGTTCAAATTCTAATTTGACCAAATTCCTTGACTAAATTTTTAATATCTGTGTTATTTAGTGGGACAAAATAAATGTGTCAGTTATACCAATCACAAACGATAGTAGACTTTATTTTGTTTTGTGTTTTTTAAGGGATAATTGTTATTTAAATTATGAATTTTGATCTAATTTATAATTTTGATTTTTAAAATGTAGTAATAAACAACAAGTATCCATATTTCCAATTTTTTTGGTAACTTAAAACATTTTTTTTGTTTAAGAAATCAAACTACGAATTTTGACTGGTTCTAAAAAGAGATTAATATTTTAGCATTTGGGACGACGTCTAGTACTTGCTTCTACATCTAATCTAAAGACAATTATTGGTGTAAAAAATGTTCAGCTTCTTGAGCTTTTCAAAGCCCAAAACATTGATTTCTAGAATCGAGCTCTCAATTAACAAGAATTTGATAATTTAAGTTGCCAAAAAAGTTGGTAGTGATTTAATTGCAAATTAAAAAAAAAATTGGATATTTATTTGCTACAAATCATGTAAAAATTACAAATTATATCAAAAGTTGTTATTTAGATAATAATTATCTTTTTCTTTTAATTTTATAAAACGATAGCTGACTTCTCTCTTGCTCTTTTCTCAAATTCTATCTAACTTCATATTATAAAGAAATCAAACTAAACCAAATTAAACAGGTACGAGTCGCAGAAATCTTTGTTATTATCATGCCAAATTTGATTTTCAAGCTTCATTATAATTTCTTGTTCAGTGAGATTATGGATTTGGTATGATTTAAAAATTCATCACTTTAACACATTCTCAGCACAAAATAAACTTTTAGTAATCTAATCTTTTAATTAGTTCAAAAACTGAATGAATTTTGATTTGAGTATACTTTTTGGAAACAAGTATCCAGATACATTGAATTTTGCTTATAATAATAACAATCAACATCCAATAATTTGATGATTTTCTATTATAATTTAGATTAGAGAACTATAATGATGTCAAAACTACTAACGAACAACCTTTATATATTTTGTAGTAATGGAATGACGCGCTTCGTTATAATATTAAGCATGCCGACTTTAATCACACCACGACAAATTTACGATGCAACTCAAGAATTTATATCTCGAATTTAGGTTAAGTCGATTTCCAGTCTAACTGAAAATATTAGGATTAAAGAAAAAGTTATATAGCAGGAATTTAAAAATAAACTAAAAGGCTTGAAAAATGAGAAAAATTGAAATCGAAATAAGGTACTTTATTTATAGTAAAAGACATAATATAATATTATGAAATTGGATCAAATAAATACTAATTTTACAATATAAACTAAAAACTATTTTCAATCCTTAGATCATCAGTCCTTAGATCGTAATGATCTATGATAATTTATTGTTTTCCTGACTGAATTGGTAATGCTTAGGGGCAAAACAAATTCAAACTTTAATTGATAGATAGATAGAGATAGAGATAGTATGGATCAAATAGTACCCGAGTCTGAAGTATTATGTAGTATTCAATCTTATCCACTCGTCTCATAGTTTCTATGGTGGAGATTTTTTCATAATTTTTAAGTTTAATTTCACTGATTTCGCTCCAGTAAGGGTAGATTAGTAATTCGATTTGTTATGTGATTAAGAAAAACAAACTATACATTTAATTTAACTGAACAATGCATTTAAATGAAGACAAAAATACATACAGCTAAACACAATAATGCATGTAGGCTGGAAGCGCGCGCGTCGCCCGGTGCAAGCTCGCGCGCTCCTTAGCGCTTGTTAGTCATCTATGCATTTTTACGTTTTATAAGATGCATGAACATGTTTTATTAAATACATGTTTATGTTTCGTACTAACATGCAGTTTTATATTTTGTTAAATGCAGTTTTATGTTTTGTTAAATGCAGTTTTATGCGCCCGTCCACTACCACCATTGTAAAAAAAATGGAAGAAGAAGAAGAATGTAGATTTTGTTTCTTCTCATTTTGCTTCTTGCGGAAAAAAATTTAAAAAATAAAGTAAAATGAGCTTCCACATGTCAGCATGGTGCAGCCACATGTTCAAAATGTGTAGTCTAGATTAGGTACTATATACTATCTGGGGATCGGATACTACGGGAACTCAATCATATAAAGGGGTTGGTTATTATAAAAATATTTGTTATCCTACAAATGTGAGAACAATGCATTCTCTTTGAAAATTAATGCACTAAACAAAAATGTTTGAATTTTGCATCTCATGGGATTCGAACCCGGTGGTGCACAATGCACTAAACAAAAATGTTTGAATTTTCGCATCTCATGGGATTCGAACCCGGTGGTGCACAATGCACAATGCACTAAACAAAAATGTTATTGTAAAATTATACTTAAACTATAAACTATGAACTCCTGAAATCGTTTTAATTCACCGTGCAAAACATCTGAATGCGTCGTGTAAATGTCTGAATTCAGAAAAATAAAAATTCATCATTCATAGGATTAGAACTCAAGTGTTTGAATCCATCATATAAGGTGGTGAATTCACCGTAGATATTCACGAATCAATGGCTGAAAATTGTTTATATTTTATACTTTAAGATTGGTTTCATATATATATATATATATATATATATATATATATAGGGAGGTTAACGTGAGAACCATTTTTATCGTGAGAACGTGAGAACCAAAAAATGATGAATTCACAGTGAAAGTTGATTAATCCGCTAGGAATGTTACTGAATCCAAAAAAATAGAATTTCGCCCTCATGGGATTCGAATCCGGGTGAAAAATCTTTTGAATTTTAACTTTCTCAACAATTCATCAACTTTCATAACTAATTCATTGATTCTTAGTTTTAGGATTCTTATTTGAACCAAACTCTCTCTCTCTCTCTCTCTATATATATATATATATATATATATATATATATAGGGTTGGATCCCATGAGAACTCATCTTTTTGAGAACTTGAGATGTAATACCCGGGTTTTCTCGATTTAATTCTCTGAAGATTTTTTAAAAATTTAGAATTTTACTAAATCGATTCTCGCTCGGAGAAAATTTTTGAGAACGTGTTTTAATTCTAACAAAATCTTTAATAAAATTTATAAGAATTCATTAACTTTCTCAACTTTTGAATTCATCAACTTTCATAATAATCTAGACACAAAAACACAATTGATATAGCAAATCATTTGATTCTTAGTTTTAGGATTCTTATTTGAACCAAACTCTATATATATATATATATATATATATAGATTAAATTCATAAGTTTGGTTCCCTTCTTCATTAGTTTGGGCCCATTTTCGTTTCAATTTGATAATGTGCTATATTTCAAGCCTTTAATAAATTAGTAATGGATTTTGTTAATTGGAATTGGTACATGGAAATAATATATAATTAATTTTTTTATTGGGTTGGATCTTATTTATATAGTTAAAGTACGAAAATAGTTTATTTGAAATAAGCGAAAGTTTATATACTTTTGAACTCGAAATAATAGCCTTACATTACTTTAGAATTAAGGTTAGACTTATGAGACCTATTAAGATTAGTTTGTCTTGTAGGCACTTTTGACCAAGGGATTAGCGTTGATTTTTCTTTTTTGAGAACTTGAGAACCATGCATAAGGCGTTGAAGATAATACAAAGAGTAACATGAGAACGTGTAAAGCGTGCGCCTGAAATAAAAGAATGTTTTGGTATGCTTAGAAGTGGCTTTTAAGTCATCGGTTTTCGGGTAAAGTTGTGCATAACGAAAACTTTCTAAAATTATTTTGTTGTGCAACAATTTTAGAAAGTTTTCGTTATCTACAACTTTATATCGTTTATTTTCCTATGCATCATATTCATCGCGTCTTATGCATGGTTCGAAAACTTTCAAAACAATTTTAGATGTGGTTTCATTGATCCACTCTTATACATGGTATATATATATAGAGTTTGGTTCAAATAAGAACCATTCTTATCCTAAAACTAAGAACCAAATGAATTAGTTATGAAAGTTGATGAATCCGTTGAGAAAGTTAATGAATTCAAAATTGAAATTTTCACCGGGTTCGAATCCCATGAGGAGCGAAAATTCTATTTTTGGATTGATAACTTTCCAAATGGATTTATCAATTTTCACTGTGAATTCATCATTTTTTGTTCTCACGTTCTCATGATAAAAATGGTTCTCACGTTAACCATCCCCTATATATATATATATATATATATATGGGTTGGTTATAGGGAGAACTCCCTCTAAGATAAGAAATAAGAACTTATCATCACCATTGATTTCATCTAATCTAATGGATCATATGAATTCATGCTTTAAAACAAGTTTGACTATTTTCTATACTATTTTTATGATTTAAAACGTGTTAGGGGCATAAAGGTCAATATAAAGATTCGCCCAGCCCTAATTTTTTGTGTAATTCCCGATTTTTCGCCAATTCACATTCTCTCTCTGAAATTAATAATTGTACATACGATATTAATGGTTGTGCATGGGCTTGTATGTGTTTATGCGAAATAAAACAATAACTAAAAATAAAACTTACATAATTGAGAATTCTTATTTGCATAATAATTAATGTAAACATAAAATTTTTACCTTAAAATAAAGATCAAAAATATAAATTTAGCATCGAAATCCCACAATTAGTTGGTGGAAAAAAAATAATGATATACAATTATGATTATTTTTGTGATTAAACTAATATGCATAACTAGATAGTAGTTGTGCATTAAATACAAGACAGACTCGCACATCATCCATTATTTGGATGAACAGTATCATGTTAACATATTCGTGAATATTGCACAACGATCATAAAATAATGCATAAAACAATGTTTACTATATTAGGAGTTACAATACAATATAGATGCGGTAGTGACCGTTGTGTGCGTGAATCATTATGTTAATTACGTAAACATATTTTCAAAATATGCAGGTTGGTTTTCTGCACAACAAACAATTAAATTGCGCATAAGGTTATTTAATAAATGCATAAATCGAATTAAATGAAAAATAAAATTTTACTATGAAATTCTCATAAAAAATCTACTATGCTAGTTGAACATTTCAATATACGAAAATCTGTAATATGTTTTTATAAAGACCATAAAATTTGAACTAGATGAAGATAGTAAATATTTATAATTAATCACCTACCATAAATAATTATAAGATTCCCCCAATTTAAGGAATAAATTAGTTACACTAAAAAACAAAAATACAATAATAACCTTATTAATAAAATCTATAAAAAAATATCCTAAAATAACATTAAATCTAAACTGTCGGATACACCTAGATCTACGTTTAGGATTGATTCTCATTTCTCAAAATATTTGTGGTTCTCATTTGATCCATCCCCTATATATATGGGGTTGAATCCAGTGAGAACTCATCTTTTTTTAGAACTTGAGAACTATGCATAGACATATAAAATTGATGAACAAAACTTATAAAGTTGTGCACAACGAAAACATTCTAAAAATGTTGCACAAAAAAAAACAATTTTAGAAAGTTTTCGTTATGCACAACTTTATACGATTATGTGCATCATCTTTGCCAGTCTTATGCATAGTTCGCGAGTTCAAAAAAGTAGCTCATTGATCAATATATATATATATATATATATATATATATATATATATATATATATATAGGGGTTGGATCCGGTGAGAACTCATCTTTTTGAGAACTTGAGAACCATGTATAAGGCGTTGAAGATGATGCACAAAAGCAAGTATAAAGTTGTGCATAAAAACTTTCTAAAATTGTTGCACAACAAAATAATTTTAGAAAGTTTTCGTTATGCACAACTTTATACCGTTTTGCATCATCTTCAATGTCTTATGCATGGTTCGCAGAGTTCGCAAAAAGATGTAGTTCTCATTGATCCACTCCTATATATATATATATATATATATATATATATATATATATATATAGGGAGGTTAACGTAAAACCATTCTTATTGTGCGACGTGAGGCGGAATATGCTATGAAGTAAATGAATACATCTGAAAGTTAATGAATAAAAAAATAGAATTTTCGCCTCATGGGATTCAACCGGTGAAAATTCAATTTTGGATTCATTAACTTTCGCAGATTATTCATTAACTTTCATAGCGTATTCATTTTGTTATGGTAGTTCTTAGTTGTCACGTTAAAATTGGTTCTTATTTGAACCAAACTCTATATATATATATATATATATATATATATGAGATGGATCGGTAGGAATAGATAATTTGGTAGGAAATAGGAATGAATCTGGGCCTTTGATTTGCTATATCAATGGTTGAGATTTAATTTTCGTGTGTCTTCTGATTTTGTGTTTTGTGTGCTACTGCGGATTATTGTGCAACACTATAACTCTTCTTGTGCTTCTGTTTATGATGAAAGATGTCTAAACTAATATATTTAGATATGTCTATGAATGGATGAAATATGTGCTAAACTTTCATATGCAATACATTAATTCGATTGTCTTCACAATATGAAAGATATCTTCTTATTCGTATCTTCGTACATTAATGAAGCGTTCTAACCATAACCATATATATATATATATATATATATATATATATATATAAAAACGAGAAAATACGTATTCACTATTGTGCACTAAGTAAACTCAGTACTAGTACAATAGCATACAAATAAGGCAAAAAAGATTAATTATATTTTAAAATTCGGATATAACTGACTTGACCCTAAAGATATTAGTAAAATTTATACTTCGGTCTCAATAATACTTACTGCATTACTAAATCATCCAAAAAAAAAAGATGTTATATTTGAAGGATTGCGGGAAAAGCAACAAATGCAGAAGCAAAATGAATTGGGAGTTGAAGAAAATTCTTCAATATAAGTGTTATATCATATATATGTGACTATAATATTTTTCATTAGGAGGCGGCTCCTACTATTTTGGCTCTTTCAAATAATAATAATAATAATAATAATAATAATAATAATAATAATAATAATAATAAAATCAGAATAAAAAGAAGAAGAATTTATGGCCCCACACGGATTTGCACCCAGGTGGGGTTCCTGTGTTGAAAATTGCAAACATTGACAAACAACCGGCAGTGAACTATTTCAATCTACTGAATAGTGGTACACTTTGTTTTGTTTTTTTTTTTTAGATAAAATATGTAATTTAATTTTCAAAATTTCAATAGTTTACACGAAATAAATATGTGAAATTGTTGTGTTATATTCCCTCTATCTAATAAATCATATGGCCGGTATTCTATTTTGAGGTGTAATTGATGGTGAAGTAAATGGAATATTGATGCAGAATTATGTATTATGTACTTAAGGTTAATTTTTTATAAATTTTAAACATATAAACGTAGAAAATGTGCCTTTGCATATTTAATTCGCAGCATCGAACAACTTCTGATTACTAACTCTACTATATGAAGTCATTATGTATATGCTGACCAACCTACCTTAATCCGGTGGAGTCAATTAAAAATCAAGATCCGATAAATGCTATAATCGAATATTTAAGTATAATTTTTATAGGTTAAAGTGAAAATTATTTTTAAAATTAAGAATGTGAAAACCAAAAAATGATGAATTCGTTTTGAAAGTTGATAAACCAGGGAAAGTTATTGAATAAAAAAATGCCCTCATGAGATTCTATATAACCATCTGATTTACAATCACAATCATGGAAAATGGAGGTCATAACACGAGTAGAAGAAAGTCATATACATATTAACTGTTCTTGGTAGTCAGTGCAGATATATATTGGGACGACCTCTCCTTAAGATGGTGAACTATTCGACATTCTCGTACTCGAATCCAAGTTCAAAACGCTCATAAATAGTGACAAATTTATAATATAGTTATTAGAATATAAATATATAAATTATACGTCATTTCCAAAATTGTACATGACTTTTTAAATGTTATCACACGATAAAGAATATCTTATATATATGTATGCGGCAAATACAGTTGGCAAAATCTGAAATTGGACCATTTCACGAATGAAATTAATAGGGTAATTGTTATGGAAATTGTGACTTTTTGCTGCAAACCTTAAGGAATTCATGTGAAAGAGTGGTCCAATTTCTGCATTAATTATATATCAGTCTCAAGGAAGAAACTATCATCTCATTTTTTCAAAATCTCAACCTAACATCGTGAAAGAAAAGAAGCAAAAGTTGGTTAAGTGATAAACGATTTGGAGCAAGAGAAAGACAGACAGAGCTCTGAGGATTTCACAGAAGCTTCCGTCATTATTTCAGAGAGAGAAAAATGGAAAAAGAAGGAAGTGCCTCACTATGCATGCTAGATGTTAATGAGTCATATTAAAACCAAGGAATATAGGCCTGCCCCCAACCATGTCAGAATAAATAGAGTTTTCTGAAAAACCTGCTAGTGGAGGAAGACCTCCTATGGATAAGAAACATAGGGCTAAAGAGAGTAGTCCTGTATTTCCATCAATCCAAATCATCCCCATTCATTCAAATTAAATTCAATTAAGAAGTATGTTAAAATAAGGGATAACGTCTTTTTTCTAGTAAACAAAAGCCTACATAGCAGTTCCAATGCTACGCCTTGAACCACTCGGCCATCTCTCCTACATAATGATTATGAATCAAAAACCGAGTGAATAGTGAGTTCTTTATATTCGAAACTTATTTTTATTTCATGGGCTAACCAACACTCTAGCGTTCGAATTCCTTTGCTGTAATTTACTACTCCCCCGTCACTTTATTCTTTGTTTGTTATTTTGGACTCATGGATTAAAGTGTGTTGTCTTTTCTGAATAAAATTATATATGGCATAAAATTCAAGACACTTTTTAATGTAAAATTCATTCCATTTTTGATACATATCAATAATAGCAAGACAATCCAAAAAAGAATACGATCCAACATTAACAAAAGAGATGGAGTATTTTATTTTGAATTATCAAGAGCAGCTCCAATCGCAAGGTAAAGTTTGTATTAAAGTCAAATATTATCATGATGGTGTTTAAATTTTTTGTCAAATACTCCCTCGTTAAGAATTGTTTTAGTTGATTTCAAAGGCATTAGAAATATAATACTCCCTCTATCCACAAATAATGTAGCACTTTTAAATAACACCTATTTTAATAAATATTTGGCAGGTGCTTTTTGAGTGAAATATGGATCTCACCATAGATTCTTTTTTTTAGTAAAAAAATATAATTTTTAATAAATAATGAATGATTGTAAAATCGAAACAAAAGAATTTGATGTGTTATTGTCCCCCAAAAAAAGATGTTACACTTTTCACAGACGTTGAAAAATATAATTGTATTACACTTGATGGACGGAGAGTACAAGAGAAACCAAAGCTTGCCATTGATTCATAATAGTTTTTTCCAATCCTTCATAAAGAATTTGAACTCGAATACAATTAGTTTATAAATAAAAGAGAGTGAAAACTGAGGTGCAACAACCTATCAACATTCTTTTTTGCTATATTTGTAAAACATCAATTTCAACGACTTACATTACATGGAAATGTAGGGTGGTAATCCTCAACCACCTCGGAAAAGACACTATATTACTAATCTAAGAAAAAAAATTGCTGCCAATTTGGCCCGACAAAAACCATACAAAAATACCAAGGCATTTTGCACATTGAATGAATTTCCCTGCCCCTAATGCTGAGAAACTTTGAACAACTAAAAAACCAACATATAAAGAATAATTTTTTGCAGTAATTTATAGCAAAAAGTTTCGATGAATTTACAGTATGCGACGGGCTCGGAATGGAGACGCTGTCCAACTCGCCATCTTCTTGGCTCCACTGCCTCAGTTGTGTAAAAATTGGAAGGCTGGATGCTCAAGAAGTTCAGGCGCTGGGTTGACATCTAAGAAATCCTTCAATTCGATTGAGTTGGAAAGATCGTCGACCGAGAATGGGATGCTGCATTAACATACATGACAAGTGGTTTAATTAGCACAGCAAGGAAAATCAGTTACTAATCACATAAGAACCAACTTAATCAGCATAAGAACTTTATTTGAAAGAACCCGAAATACATAACAAAACAAAAATAAATAATAAAACCACTTACCACTGTTGAGGTCGTCCAAATGAGATGGAAGGCAATTTAACAATATATACATCTCAACGATGAATAATTTCATCATCTATATTGTAAATTACCAGCAACAATGAATTTGCTATCTTTTTTAAACTAAACAGTTCAGAGAATTCATGGCAAGGCTCCTATTGTCATGATAGAATATGGAAGCTCCTGGGGCTATTAATGAACCAAGCTACTCGTCAGCCATTCAGCTCGGCTCGATAAAAGTTCATTTTGAGCTCGCTTAGAGAGCTATTTAGCTTGTGAACAAGCTTGATGCTGATTTAGATTGAAAATAAAAAATTATTTACTAGATACAACTCATATTTCTATAGTATATTCTATTAAGTCTATAATTAGTAATAGTTGTATTAAGTCACTTACCAACTCTATTTCTTGTAAGAAATAATGAATATACTGTGTTATTGTGGATAAAATGATCTGTTTTTAAAACAAATAAATAATAATTTAAATATATCTAAATTCAGAAAGCTCATTTGAGTTTGATTAATAAATAAAGCATGAGGCTCAACTTGATAATAAGCTCGTGAGCCTTGAAATATTCGGTAAATAAAGCTTGAGGCTCAACTTGATAATAAATTAACCAAGCTTGAGCACGACATTATTCGGCTTGGCTCGGTTGGATTACACCCCTAGGAAGACCAGTACTAGATTCCATTTATAACTCTTGTGCAGAACCTGAATCTGTTACTGGGAATAATGGATTATATTGAAAAGCCTTAATGGAATAGAATTTTAACTGAAGCAGATAGTTAAAAAAGAATCTATTACATCTACAGCAAGTACTGAATAACCACTGATTAATTATAAAAGCAAACTGAAAATGATATATATACTATTTAATTGTCTTCCTCTGTTTAGACTTCTAGAAACACGCGCTCTTTATATCAAGCTAATAAAATAAACAGAAATTACCTGGAACTGTCATCCAACAGAAATGAGCTGCTACTTGCAGTGCTCGACTCCTCGGTCATTAGCACCCTCATACTGGCTATAACCTGCAATTTGAAGTCAGAATCAGATTAAGCAATAGATTTATTTCAAATCAGAATGACAGCAAGACGCAAGATAAATAGAGGCACACAGAAGACAATGAAAATTTACTTACTTCAGGGGACACACTACGAGTATTATAGTTGTCATCCCAGTATAATGTACATATTCTGTGGAGCTGCTGCACACTCAAAATCTGAGATACCAATGATATTCAATATGAGATAATATTGATGATATTTCCTATATCATATAATTCCGAACACAATTATGGGCATGGATTTTCTTGTAAGGGCAATTGAGATTCCAATTTAATTGTGGTTCATTTTGTTCATTTCTTTTTATTGCATGCTGAGCCAGATGCAGAGGCCGATGACTTACAGGACACAAATCATTGGTAATTTCATCATAAGATATTCTGTACTTCTGATGTATAACCTGCAGGTAGGACCGAACAGAAAGGTTGGATTTGCAAATTCCAAAAGTGGTATAGATGAATAGACCTAGTAGAGAACATAGTACTTCAACAGAAATTAACTTACCAGGAACCCAACAGCTTGTCTTATGTGTTTCAGTTCATCCCAAGCTGAACCTGCATACTGAGAGCCAGGAACATTTCAACAAAGTAAGAGGATAACATATACAGTTGTAGCCCGAAAACTGAATGGGTATTAATATCACATCCAGATGCAGTACCTCTTCTTTTGCTTGGCAGCACCACAACTCTAGCTCTGCCAGTCCAGATTTGACATACTCCCCATTGCTGAATGTACAACACTCACGGCGTAGTAGAAGGCTACAAATAATATATTGGAAGTGATTAGTGATTCAAAGTGACAAAAGAAATATGCAAGGGGTTTATATATACTATAAGAATCCATAATCACCTGTTAAATAGTTGTACATTTATAGATGAAAATGTTTGAGCATATATCTTCTGGATGAGAACAGGAGGAACCTGAAATGGAATAATTGTTAGCATGGTATACCTTACAAAATCAACATTCAAATTCAGCAATATTAAAGACCATACAAAATTTTCTTTCAGGATGGTCAATAGGGAGTTCAGGCAATCAATAATCCCCTGCCAGTGATTTATTTGAGTCTCTTTGCCAAAGGATCGCCCAGATCTTAGTGCATTCCCTTAGAGGTTCTTGGAGCCTGAGTAGTTAGAGAGAAGAACAAAACACATAAAACACCGGGATATCAACTTTCAAGTACTATTACCAAATTACTAGATAAGATTCAGATAAATCTGGGTAAAAGTAAAGCAAAAGAACACCGAGCATATCCAACAGGCATTGACCAAAAAGGAACCTCCAGATTCAATCAGCAGAATATTCACAACAAAGATCTTGGGAAAAAATGGAACTACTTATATTACCTCCTATCATTCATAACCCAGAAAATGAAACACCAAATGAGAAATTAGAATTTAGAAATTACAGATGCTTCAGTCTGCTGCTGATAAGAGACTACACTGATTTCATACTAAAATATATATAGCAGGTGAGCGCAAAGATTGTCTATCAAACTCTAGTTGAAAACACATGCCACTCCACAATGATTGACTTGAACAGTTTTAGAAATTCCAACACAGTTAGATCAAGACAAAATGTGGAAAGGAAGGCAAAATTAGATGCTGGTATTCACTGTTCAGTCAAGGCATAATAAGATAGGTACTTATATGGCAAATACATTATTCCACGGACTAAATTTACCTGAATGCATAAAGCAAGCAGTGAACTTAACTCCTTCTTCAAGTTGTCTCGAATAATTCCATATATCTTCTCAACATAAGCAGTGAGCTGCTGCTTGAAAAGGAGAGCAGGATACTTAGCTTCAACTTGGCGCACTGTTTCCAGTGCTGCAGCAGCAGCAGCAAGGCTGACCGTTGAAGGCGAAGAGCGGAAACCCTGTAAACAAACTCATTTATATAATTCATGTCATCCCACAGTATCACCACTATTTAGGCAAATCAAGAAAGAATGTGTACCATGGCCATCCTCCCAAACAGGGAGGTCGGCTTAACTGGAGTCGCAGCAGCTGCACCAGCAGGTTTTAGACTTTTTTGGAGTAAGAACAGCAACGTAGAGGTGTTTGACAACCAGTAAGCCATATGGTCATTGCTATCTTGATCCTGCAGTCAGTTCATGTTCAATCATTTCAAAACTCTTCGAAACCAGCTAAAGATACTGGAAGAAAATATTTCAGTAAAATTCTCCAATAATTTTCAAGAATCTATGACATTGTCCTGAATAAGGCAGACCAGTTAAATAGACTTGCCATCCACACCCTTCAATTCGAGTACAAGTACAAAAATACTAGTATTATTAAAAAATAAAATTCCATCGATAATAGCCACTTATCTAATTGATACAGAATGAACATAAAACTTTTAATGCAAACAACGTATCATCGCATAGGAGCCTACTGGACAGTTCTGACTACATATTCATGCCAAATTCAAGCAAAATGATCATCCCCCATCCAAATGAATATATCATGGAACACAAGACCAATTACCTCAATAGATGAACCAATCATCTGAATGAGACGATCAAACACACTAGTCCGCTCTGCTTCAAAAGATCTCCAGTGTAAAAGAGATTTGTATATTGTGAAAGCAGCAACAGGTTTTCCTTGACTAAAACCCACATCTTTTGTCACACATTCCATGAGAGTATCAACATCCTCCTGTATTAATATTTGCAATTATTCAAATCAGTAAACAATTTAAAGTGAATGAAGTTATGAAGAACATCCCAAATTCTAGCAGCACACACATGCTGTTGACGGTCAGTTGGGGGTCTCCTTGGTTTGCTGTCAGGGGTTTCATAAGCTTTTGCTGGGCTAGGAGGTAAATCCTGCAACAAATTTATGCAATCACCATTAAAGATCTAACATTCAAGATAAAAGTACACATGAAGAAATAGACACAGGGTAAGCTCATGCTCTATCAAATTCCATAACTTTTTTCCAGAAAAAGGAACAGTACATTGGTTCTGATTGTTTCGCTAGCATGGTGCCCATTTTCCAGCAGCTGCACATAAGTTTAAGGAAATAGTGTGAGATTGAGCGTGCACAGAAGAGAAAGTCAATTAGCCCAAACAACCAACCAACCTTGGTACCAAATTCTGATGGATGTCCTGGCACTCCTTTAGAAGTGGTCAACAAGGTTTGCTGCCGAAAGATTTTGTACTCAGTTTCCATGTCAGAGATCTTCTCTTGAAGACTACACAGACAAGGAAAAAACATAATTCCGCAACAAATCTATGCATGCAAATATCAGTGCAGGGTTATTTGCTGCAAAAGAATATAAGCCTGGCTCAAAGACTATCTAACTTTGACACAAATATAACCTTTAAAGGACATTTAAAAAATACTAACGTGTGCATATTAGTCTTCAACTTCACTATCACTGATTCTGCATCCATGGCTTGCTTCAACCTCTCCTCACTAAGTTTGTTTGTCTCTTCATATTTCTTCTCTGTTTCAACTATTTTGGTTTCCAGAGAGCTAACCAGGGCCTGCATAAGAAGATACAACCATAAAAAGTAGCAATACTCCGACATTCATCACTTATGACTGAACAGCACAAGCCCAAAGACTAATCCAGCTTACCTTGAGTTTTTCATTTTCAGCACTGAGCTTATCCATCATTTCATGGTCTATCACCGGAATCTCCTGAATTACTGGGACTTGCTCAGCAGCCCTTTTTGAAACTTCCCTTTCCTTCAACAGCATGTCTTTAGTTTCTTTGAACTGTAGCTGAAGCTCTTGCAAAGCTGTTTGCAATTTTGTGTTCTCTTGTGTTTTTGCCTCTTCTAGGTCAGTCTAGAGACAGAATGCATGAGCATGGATGGAAAAGAAGATTAATTGTGGAGTTGAAAGGATGATAGTATAAGAATCATAGTATGGAAATTTCCCTTGTGAAAAAATCATAAAGTAGGTTAACCCTTTTTCAGAAGAAGAAAAGAAAAGTCTTTAAATATATAGCATACTCTTATTCGTTTCTCTAGCTGCAGTCTCCAAGTCAATTCTTCAACTTGCTTCTCTAGTTTGTTCTTGGCAGCTTGCAGAGCACCAGTTTCTCTAGCAGCCTGAGTGAAAAAATTAATTATGAAGTGTAAACATCTGATCAAAAATATAGGGCACACATGGAGATTACAATTAGAATAAAGTAATCCAATAGAGGAAGGTGGTCTTTTTGGTTACCAACGTCAAACCCTAGGCAAACAAAACCACACATGGCATTTCGCAGTTTCATTGTATCTTTTCTTTTTAAAATATTTTTTTATACTTATGTTTTGGTGCAGGGGGTGTTGATTACCATCTTGAGTTTACGCAGTTCGGCACGAGCAACCTTTGACCTCCATGCACATTGTGTGGTGATTGCAGCTTTTTTCAGCTTCATATATTCTGAACGAGCTAAGAATCTGCGGCAATGACTCTGCAGTCATCACGTAATCCATCAAATCCAAATTCAGAATGAACAAATTGTTTTCCGGCTTTTGCCCAAACAAACCGAAAAATGAAACGAATTAGTCTTTTTCAGGTGATTTGTCAAGAGTTAAGATACCTGGATCACTATCGCAGCTCTCGTCTGCCATCTAAAGCGAAGCTCATTACGGGCAGCCATTCCACGCATTCCAGTTTGAATGCAAACAGCAGAAGAGCATAGTTCTTGGTATTCTTTCCTGGCAAGATGCATCCGCAAATCTCTCTGAATCCTAAGACAAGCAACTTCTCTACGCATGCTTTCATAGACATGACGTGTAAGTTCTCCTGGGGTAAGAAATATAGAATTCCACATATAATATCTTAAATAGTGTGGTTTCTTATACTTGTGTCAACGTAGAAACAAAAAAAAGGGTTACCTCTGCATACAGATTGAATAAGTATTGCAGACCGACGCAATAATGTGAAGCTTTTTCGAGCCAGATAAGAACGGACTTTCCTCTGGATTATGCTTGCTGATTTTCCTAACACCTCAGTCCTCCGAGCATCCAGCTCGGCCATCTGCCCAGCTCTCAAAAATACTTTTGTTTTACCAATCTACAAAAGCAAACTGAATTAGAGATGGTTGCATCCCACATTGAGAATTACATTGAACATTAATAGAAGTCATTGTAGATGCCAGAGGTATTTATCATGCATCCTAAAAACCGGAAATGAGCATGCAAGAATGTGATTCACAGAAGTTCATATGACGCATTTTATGGTAAATCAACTTAAGAACTGAAGAATAAGAACAAGATATACACATTTGTTAGAAATCGGATGCAACAGTAAAACAGAGGTATCGGATGCATACAGTAAAACAGAGGTATGCATGACAAGTCAGATATTTGACAAGGTCCTTACGACACAATTTGTATGGCCAATCAACTTGAAAAGGACACAATATTCATGGATACTGCACACTAAAATGTAACATATTATGGTACATGTTTTATGTTTAAGGTGATGCAGAGAGGGGAGGCTTAACCACAAGTGCAGCAGCAGGCATCAAAGACAAGCAGGGAACTTGCGGAGCACAGAGTGCTGCACGGTCAAGAATTTAGCTTTAATTGGAGTGTCTATTTCTATTTACGTCTCTTCATATATTTCTCTACTTATTTGGATGGTGTTTATCTTTACAACTAGATTGTAACCTAGTTTCTACTCCCTCTATGTATATGGAAGTCTTTGTACTCTTATTGTACACACAGAATACATGTTATTCGATATTATTCTCTTTTACAGTTTCCTTCTCTGATGTAAGAAAAGCATATTGATCGTAAAATCTCTGATACAGTGAGTCAGGAACAGCACAAGCTGAAGCCAGAAGGAATGTCTAAAAACTTATATATGCTTCACTGAATTGAGAAAAACATATTGATCCTAAAACCTCTCTTATATTGAGTCAGGAGTTCCACAAGTTGGAGCCAAAAGGAAGTACAAAAAACTAAATTTGTTCTAAAGCAAATGTAATGGCCAATAGGATCCACAAAAGATCTCCTTAGTCATCTTCTTGCTAACACAACCAAGTTATACAGCAGAACTATTATCAAACATCAACATCACAATCAAAATGCCTTAGTGCCGATGTCTTCATATCTGTTTCAACTTGAACATGGGATGGATGCATATAAGAGTTATAATAAACAAAAAAAGCAATTTATAATCACTCATGTACTAAATTTCTCATGTCACATTTGATTCTATAAGCAGCTAGGTGAAAATGGCGACATCCTATAAGATATTAGCAGAAAAGTGAAGAACTTCAACCCGAAAAGCTTATAACTGCGGAACTGAAAACTCTCTATTGGAGAAATGGTTCATTACCTGATATCCTTCAAGTCCTACTTTCTCCAGAAGTTTCTTGCATACAGCCACCTCATCAGTGCTATCATAAATCCAATGTAAGTGAAAAGGCCAACATCCTGACTATGATGGGGGAAAGGGAAAATCATGGAAACACCTATAATACCTTCCGTTTAGAACTTCAGGCGCGAGAATTCCAAAACGATCTATAAATTCATAGAATGGTCGTTTAGTAGGATAGCCAGCACAGCTGATCCTAATTGCTTCCATAACACCCTGGATAAAGACAGGCGAATACGTATATATAAAATCAAGTTTGCAAGAGCCAAGAAACCAACAAATAGAACAAAAATAAGTATTACCCCACAGCGTAGTTGTTGCAGGACATTATGGTTCTCAAATATTGCAGGCTTAAGAAGATTGTTTGGCTTCACACAGCGAATATAATGAGGTTCAGTTGAACTCAGAGTTTCAAGAAGAGATTGCAATTGTTGCTGCAAGAAGCATCACAAGAAAACTTAGCATCTTTGTGTAACAAATAGGAAGGATGAGACACAAAATTGGAGGGGAAAAAAGAAGCTATCTATACCTTAAATCTTGAGCCAATCGAAGAGAATTTTGACTGTTTAGAGGACTCCTCATCTGATACTGGGAACAGACCCGAAACAAAGGAACATTTAGAAGCATTCAGGAGTGCCTGATGCTCCCCAATTACATAATCCTTGTTTTTGTCCAGAAACAACTCAGTTTGATAAGTTACCTGACAAAAAAAACTTTCTTGTAACCCAGAAATTCAGCAGTCTCACTCAGTGAATCTACACGTATTTTGTCCAGAAATGCATAGGAACATATAATTGAAACTCACGTCGCCAGCATAATGGCAAATGGTGAAATCAGAACGAGCTAACTTGGGCTTGCTGAAGCGTTTATGGTTCTTAAACTCCCGGTACAGACTTTCGGCAAATGTTTCATGGGTTGAACGAGGAAGCATGCTGCAGGGCAAATAGAAAGCAACATGACAGGCAAAGAAGGAATTATTCTCACCTGCAGTAACAAGCCAATTAATAGTAAACAGAGTCCCTATAAGATGAGAAGCATACCAGGCTTGATCAAGAAGAGCGATAATGCCACCCCGCTTCTGCAAGATTCAAAGAATATCTTAGAGAGAATGAAATTAGGTGAATAGGGTCAACAAGACGAAAGCGTATAGAGCAGAGTTGGCATCAGTAATATCACAAATTCACAATTGCTATCTAAGATGGAAGATATTTCCACAAACAGAAACTATAGTAGAAATCCCAATTCATGTCCCTTGTGAAATATAATTAGTTTCTTTTATATATAGAACGCCTTCCTAACAGACGGCAATAGTCTGATATTAATAATAACATAGTCAACTACCTGGAGAAAACTGCAAGGAGGAATATATGAATATGCAACAGCTCATAAGCAAGTAAAAGAACAGTTTAAATCTAGATCTGTAAGTTTAGTTGTAGCAAAATCAACTCAACCTTCTCAATCATATCTAAAATATCTTGATTGTCAATGAACTCAATGTAGCTCCAATTAATTTCTTCTCTTGTATACTCTTCTTGCTCCATTTTGAAAACGTGCTGAAAAGTAAGGCGGTTACCACGAAAAAAAGGTACAAACAGATAAATATATGAAAGAGTTAAAAAATATCAATAACCATAGAAAATCAAAAGGATTAGCTACCTGATTAAAGTGTTGTTGAAGCTTCTCATTAGTCAAGTTTATGCAAAACTGTTCAAAGCTGAGGACGTACAAAAGTTTATATTTAAGATTACAATATAGAGAAAATAGCTGTAATTAATCATATTTCGGTCAAAGAAACACTACATTATAGCAACAATTTGAAAGGTTCAAAAGTCAAGACTAGGCATCATCCAATGAACATATTTTGGTCTTCACCACTACCCAATCCAAACTGGTAGAGCCTAAAAAGACACGAGCATCCATATATCTCCTAGAATTACTGTGTTTAATTCAACGATTCAAAAAAGAGTTTTTCTTTTAGAAAAGACTTTGATCCAGAAGGGTTTGTAGTGCACATCTCTTTCGGCACACACTTTCTGCTGACACACACGACAAGTATATTCAGTATGTCTGATAAAATAAGTTAGGGGTTGGAAAATAGCAGCCCAGCTACAAGTAGTACAAGGAGACAGTTCATAGTGCTGGATTATGGGTTCTATATTCTCAGGAGAAACTAGGAGTTCAATAAAGAAGTTACAAAATAACAAAAGGCAGGATATGTTGTATCTAAGACTGACTCAGCCTCCAGTTTTGTGTGTGCTGTATCTGAGATGTTGATCATTCAGTTTCAAAAACAAGAAAGAAATGAAGAAACAAATGCCTTGTTTGATTTCATTTCGTGAAAAATCCTTCCAACTCTTCATGTTTGTATCAACCCACTCTCACTGAAAATACCCACTTCAATTTTTGGACCCCCATTACATATCTCATCACTCCAATGGGACCCACCACTAACACCTTATTCTTTCTTTCTAACCACAAAGTTACAGTGAGGCCCACATACACACAAAACAAAAGGTATAACAAATTCTCGTTTTTAAACCAATAATATTCTCGATCAAGACTCTGCATTTCCACACACAAACCAAAAAACACATAAACTCAACTGGAAGTATCAAAAATTAAAGGCTGGAAAATGAAAACATGTAAGGCCACAAATTTCAGAGGCAATTCACCCTAAGTAACTTTCTTTCCTACGCCTACCACCCTAATGAGAAAGACGGGACTAGTCGGTAATCAACTTAAAACCATGCTACTTTAGGCTAGTGAGTATATCTTTGTTCAACTGAACAAATGGAGCCGACCAGGTCAACAATGAAAACACAGCGTACCGGTTAAGCACCTGTTAGTCTTGAAACTCTCAAATCCATAGATATCCAGGACCCCTATTAAATACTTCGAATTTGGATCTTGACCAATTGAATTATTAATGGTTTCAACAAGCCTGCAGATAATGGTAAAAGATAGTAAGCATCATTCTGAACAAAATCTGAGTAAGAAGCACAAACCCCATTTGTGCAAGGGGTATTATTGATGCACGTCTCTTTTAAAAACAGAGGTGACACTTACCAGTCAAACAGCCTTGAGTAGACAACTTTGGCCAAAGCATCCCTCCTAGAAGCAGCAGTCTTTGGATCCACATCTGTAATTATGGACTCATCACGAGTCGTAATAACTTTTTTGCAGAGCGAGTCCTCCAAAGCTTTCGTGTCACACCTACAAAATGCTGATGCTTAAAAGAAGAGAATCCCTAGTGAACAATAAAGATCAAAGTGACAACTCATCATGTCAGTTAAAGCAGGCACTGACTGAAGGAATTACATGAAAAGCTCAGCAGCTGTTCTTAAATGAAACCAAGACTTTTCATCTTTAGGCATGGATGAGTCAATTTCTTTCCCCTTTGCAAATTCAATGTTCCCAAGGTGGAGAATTGCTGCAATGACTCGAAATATGGCATCCTGTAACATTAATTTAAGAGAAGAAAGAAGAACAGAGTCAAAAATAGAACATATTAAATGGTTTGCCATCTTAAAACACTGAAGTTAATACCTGTTCCTGAAAACTGATTCCCACAGTATCCATTGCTTTCCTTGTTGCTATATATTCTTTGGCATCATCAACTCCATCAAGCTCATAGCAATTTGTCTGGTTCAAATAATGAAATGTTCTTGGGTTTCCCAACTTGTACTTTTGAACTTCCTGAGAAAAATGGGATTTAAATATAAAAACATTGAGCTTCATTGCCCAAGCAAACATCAATAAAAGCTGGGTAGAGGAATTATTAACATACACAACTTTTTAGGAAATACAAGGTTTTCAAGTTTTACATTTTAGTACAAAATCATGAAATATGGCAAGGGGTGCTAACAATAATGCAGATTTCCACTATATGAAAAAAATGGTCCACTTACCTCAGGTGCAGCACAGAGCATATAGAAACAGTGATAGTTTCTCTCAGGATCAGACAATTGACAAACACGAGATCTTTCAAGCAAGTAAGTTCTGACGGCAGCTCCAGAGATCCTACCCCTTTCATCAAACTGAAGCTCGACAAACTTACCGAAACGACTACATTTAACATCATGGGTGCATTAGTTGCATTGATGCTTAAAATTAAACTTATACCAAAAAATAATGCATATTATAGGGCTTCAAAAAAAAACATGCATATTATGCACACAATAGAGACCAATAGAATCTTAGTACCTTGAATTATTATTTCTCACTGTCTTTGCATTACCAAATGCCTCAAGAACAGGATTTGACTGCAAGAAGATCACCAAATACATAACAAAATCATGAGATAACAGGCTCAGACAACAAAACCAGAATCATTATCACCATTATTGGTGCATCGAACATGATGAAGCAGTTATTACCTCAAGAACTTGTTGCTCAACTGACCTTCCTTCTCCCGCAGATCGTCCTCCCATGTAAGCAAGGTATCGCATAAGCAACTTTGTGCTTTCTGTTTTACCTGCCCCACTCTCACCACTAACCAAAATTGCCTGACTCTTTCCATCATTCATCATAAGCCTGTTCAGAAATTGGTCTTCTTAATAACAAGATATATCTATGGACAAGCAGTCATCAATCAAAGCACTGCACACCTGTAAGCAGCATCTGCAACAGCAAATGGATGTGGACTCAGCTCACCAAAGGCTGCTCCTTTATATTGTGCCATCATATGACTATCATAGAGATGAGGCAATCTTTGAAAAGGATTAACAGCAATCAATATACTGCCAGTGTAAGTCTGAAGAGTGAGAAAATTGGTTTCAGTTATACTGGGCAAGCTTTACGAGATATACAATTAAGGTGCAAGGATCTATCATATGATGAACAATAAACACTGAACTCACATATATCTCGTTGATATCATATCTAGATTTTAAATTCTGTAGAACCCCGGGTTCATGCAAATATGCCAACTTTGTCATATCATCCACCCCACAAGATGGAGCATCAGCATCCTTGGGATAGACATTGGAAGACCTAACAACAACCTGCAGAAAAAGTCAAAAAGGAAAGACCGATTTATAAAAAATACTTAAATTGGTTGATCAAGAAAAAGCTAGTGGCTATCAAAGAAAACAGACGAACTTGTTTGTTTGTTTTATTTATTTAAAAAAGCAACATCAACAACAACAATGCGTCTTCAAACTAAACGTAAAATGGTATGTAATTGGAACTGAAAATCATGATAAACAATTTTTTTCCAGAAACAAACAATTTTAGATGATCAAAACCTAAAGACGACTGACCGTGTTCCCTGATGTACAGAGGACTGTGATGTCTTCACCATTGACTGCAACAACTTCTCCATCTATCCAGGCTTCATCGGCATCCTCCACCCAAACAAGAGAGCCAACTCCAGTAGCAGCTGAAGCAACCTACAGCATTGAACAGCATTCAGCCTTCACAGTACTCTGACATGGAATACACCATCGAACAGAAGTCCTTTCACACATTTAGAATGTTTCCATACAGTTGAAACATCACAGCTAAGCTATGAAAGTCCATATTTTATTTCAAATGGCCTGTTACCAGACTCATTAAATCATGGTTTACAAGTTGCTAGAGCACAAATATAGACCATGAAGTCCACAGTTAATTTCAAACACCTGTTCCAGACTCATGAAAAATAAGGTTAAAAGCATAAACATCTTATTCTCGTATGGATGTCCGCCTAAATCCATGCTTCAGGTTAATGTAGACTTCAATCACTGAACAGCTGACAAGTCAATTTACAGTTTGACAAAATGAAGCTGTGCCAAATGAATATAAATGAAAAAATACTTTTGATTGCTTAACTCAGAATTGGAAAGAGAAGCATATGATACGAAAAATTCCCACATCTTGAATTTAGGGGAGCAACCAAACTCCAAAAGATAAGATTAATTAGAACTTATCAAAAAGATATATATAATACAGTGGAGGATCAAACACATTCATTCATTCCGCCTTCACTTGGAAATCCTCAAAAAAATTAAAACTTACACCATTTATTTCATAAATTGAAATCAAAACACAAATGCAGCAATAAGCTAATAAACAGACTGGCATTCCGGGCAGGAACAACAGATCACCCGTCGCATTCAGTCAAGTAGGCAAGTCCATTAATAGAAAAATCAAACAACAAAGGAAATACAATAACAAATTCAAATAAACAACAGATCAGTTCAAGTTTCGAGAAACAACAACGTTTCACCAAAAATAAAAACCAAAATCTGGGCCACATAAGCACTTCAATAAGAACCCAACAATCAGAAAAATCAAGAAAGATATTAACTCTTACCATTGTGCAACAACTTCAGCCAGATCAGAAACTCCAGTTCCACCTCGAACAGCACAGCCAATTCACAACCAAAAATAAATAAATAAACAACACTTCACAAAAACAGATCAAATCCACTGCTGCACTTCCAACTTAACAGAAAGCAGAAATCTAACACCAAATCACTTCAATCTACAAACTCTCTCCAACAAAAAAATCGCTATAATCTTATGCACAAGTTCTTCAATCCCTTCATATCTACCAACGAAAAATATTAATGGAGGAAAAAAGTAAGATCTGACAGCAAAATGAGCTTTCTTTAATCACCGCCTCCGATTTTTCAAATGAAAAGTGGAAAAATCGGAAGAGGCGTTCAGCTTTGAATATGAACGAAGAAACGAGAGAGAGAGAGAGAGAGAAATAAAACTTAAAGAAATCCTTGTTTTTGCATTGCTAAGTAAACGTAAAGTAGATTTATTTATTTTCATTTTTCCTTTTATTTTTCAGCGGAAAGTCTTTTCTCTTCTGTCGCACGTTGTTCGGGATTTGGTCTTTTTCTGCTTTTATTCGCTTATTAATGATTATTGATTTTTCTAATTACCGATTTATTAAGTGCAATTAGCTTAATTGGTTAAAAGGGTCTAAATTAATATCGGAATTCCGTAAATGCCCTTCCTAGATCCTCGTTATTACGAATCCGGGATTATTGTCAATTCAGACAAACGCGGAAAATATATATTGTTGTGGGGTCAACCCTTTCGAATGACAGCCGCGGTTTACGGTTGATTAAACTAAGGTTTTTCCCTCACGCGCCCACGCGCTATGAGCTTAATGGAATATTCCAATATTTAGAATAAATTTTGCCTCCTTTTCAATTTCAATTTCAATCAATGCAAGAAAAAGAATGATGAGGGTTGTCTGGTTTTTCTTCGGTCTTTCAATTTCAATTACAAATAAACTTCCAACTTCATAAAATTACTAATTATCATTGTTTATTAGGCTTCAAATAATAAGTAATTCGTAATTGTTTAAACCTATAAACTAAGTTAATTTCTTCATACCATAAGATTTTGTTTCCTTGCTACATGTTCGGTTTATAATTTATTTTATTTTATTTCCCAAGTCCACACTCGGTAATCAAAATCAAGCAATAAATTGTCAGTTCCATTTCCTATATTGTCGTGTAGATATTTGTGTTTCGATTTAGTACGTTTTTGTGTTTTAACTCATAGAAATTTAACAAAATATAAAAATCGAATTCTGACTTTGTTAATCCGATTCTAAGATTGTTAAGTTTTCTACTTCAGAATTAAGAAAAATTAACCAACCATGGATAAAGTCAAACCTCGAAAATGGATTGCGTGATAACCTAGAAATCTGATTTTTGGTTAATTAGGTTTGGATTAAGCAAAATTTGGGTGGTCGGAGACCTGTGATTAAATGCGCACCTGTAGTCCGACTCGGCGACTCCTAACTAAGAAAATATTTTATTTTCCACATTTTTGGATAATAATACGCCGATAGCTGAATTAACACATTTCACAAATTTACGTTAAATAATGCTTTGATTAACAGATAATGTTTAATGTATAACTCTTATTTTTGTAATAAGTTTAGTGGGTATTAAGTTGGCAAAAGTAACGGATAGGGTCGGCCCGGTCCGACCATCAACTTTTACATTTTTCGAGACATGCCAAATTGAAAAAAATTTGAACTGTTAAATATGAAGCTCGGCCCAATCCCAAGTAAGGTGTCGGTCTGGCAAGCTAAGCCCGCCTAATTAGTCCAATATTTGTTAACCTATAAAATTGCATATTTAATTACAAAAGATAAATAATTATGTACGATAATAATTTAAGTCTAGAAACTGCCCGAGGCCAAAGGTCTCGGGTTCGAGTCCACCGTGATCGACCTTTAAAATTTCTGTATTAATTGACCAAAAAACAATAATAAAATTATAATTTTAAATTTATATGCTAATATAACCGAATATATTAAAGCACTGCAATCATAATCTAAAATAGTAAATCATCTAAAATAAAACAATAAACAACTTAAAAAGAATTAAAAAGAAAGATAAGAAGAAAGACACATAATTAAAGAGAAACGAAAAGTTAGTAGGAAATACAAAAATATATTTACTGGACGGGCTTTTTAGTCCGAAAATCTCGAGGTTTTTTGGGCCGAAGTCCGATCTACTTCGGGGAAATTTTAAAGCTCGATTTTTTTCAAACATCTAATTTTAAAGCTCGACTTAGCCCAAATTATGAGTACCCATTTTACCGGCTCTAGTGGGTATTATATGTTTTGCTAATGTGGTCATTATGATTGTGATTTTGAATTGCATGAATGCAAGTAAAATCAATCCCACAAAATAGAAAATGAATAATAAATATCTTATATGACAGTTTAACAAATTAAAATATAGAAAATAAATTATTCAACTATTTTGATTATAAAAGTATTCAATATTGGCTTGACCTTTGTCTTTGTGGTGATATTTTGGCATGATTTTTGAAAAATTACAATTATGGCCGACCTTTGCTCTGGTTTTACACTTGTGATCTAACCTTTGAAAATTACAAACATGGCCCTACTTCGCTCCAATTTTACACTTATCGCCTGATTATTGAAAAATTTAAATGGCATCAAATATTTCTTAGATGTATTTTTACACGAATTTAACTTTTGTTTATATTTCCTCACGAATCTCAAATCAAAACTGGCATGAAAAACATGTGGCAAATTAAAACTAACGTTACAAGAACCTCAGTAATGTCTCTATGAGTCTGAACCGTTACACCTGATTTTTCAAGTATGGTTTCTCGTTCTATATGGTTTTCGATTATTGCATATGAATGTAAGGTTTACCAAGTGTACATCGAAGGTAGCGGTTAAGAATTTTCCATAAATTCAAATAAAAAAAATAACACGATAAATTCGATAATCAAATCATTTTAATTATTAAAATATTGTATATATATATATAGGAGGATCAAATAGTACCCGAGCCCCAGATAGTATGTAGTACTCAATCTCATCCACTCATCTCATAGATCCTATGGTTGAAATTTTTTCGGACTTTTTAAGTTTAATTTACGATTTTCATAAAAGTAATGATAGATTAGTAATTTGATTTGTTATATGATTGCAAAAACAAATTATGCATTTAGTTGAACTGAATAATATATTCAAATGAACAAAAAATGCATGCATTTGAACACAATAATGTATGCAGTTGGAAGCTCGCGCCCAGCGTGCGCTCGTGCTCGTGCTCGCGCGTCGCTCCGGCGTTGGCTCGCGCGTCCGTTGGCCTGCATTTTTACGTTTTGTTAAATGCATTGACATATTTTGATCAATGCATGGACGTGCTTTGTTCAAATGCATGGACATGCTTTGTTCTATGCATGTTTGTGTTTTGTGGCAAATGCAGTTTTATGTTTTGTTCAATGCATTGTCATGTTTTGTTCAATATATTTTTATGGTTTCGACAGAAAATCTCTCATTCATCCTTCTATGTCAATTCCGTCGTCTCTTTCGCTGATTATCGGCGAATTCGCCATGAACCACCGCCATAGCCATCATATTTCTCGATTCTTCAATCATCTATCAAATTTATCTTCTATTTTTTCTCAAAATCCATCAATTTTGTTCTCAATTTTTTTTCTTCTTTTTCTTTCTTTCAAAATCTATTGTTTGTTGTTATTTGTTTATATTGTTGATGTTCGCGGTGCTGCCGCCGTCGTCGCCGCCGTCTCCGGCGCCGCCCATTGCCACCAAGGAGGAGAAGAAGAAGGTTGATTTGATTTCTTCCCATTTTGCCCCTTGCGAAAATTAAAAAGAAAAAGAAAAGAAAATAAGCTGCCACGTGTCAGTTTATGGTGCGGCCACGTGTTCAAAATGTGTGGTCTAGATTGAGTACTACATACTATTTGAGGACCAGATACTACGAGAACTCAACCCTATATATATATATATATATATATATATATATATATATATATATATATATATTGATTTCACCTTATTTCTCACTAATTATCATCAAAATCAAAACCAAAAATCTAAAATGAGTTTTTTTTCTATATGTCTAGGGAGCAGAATCTCTACCTCTCGCCTTTCAAATCTATAAATGCATTCCCTCTCTTTATTTTTCTTGTTTATTTGTCGTCTCTCATTTTCAGAGGTTAACGACAGCGATTTATCTTTATGCTCCATAGATAGGGTGCTTATTCGGTTGTCGGTTATCGGTTATAACGGAAACGGAACCGATAACCGGCGGTTTCGGTTAACCGATAACCGACTCAGTCGGGGTTCGGTCGGTATTCGGTGTTGTCATTCGTGTGCAAATCGATATTCGGTTATACCCAGATAACCGATTTCAAGTTACCATTCATCAAAATTATGTAATTCATTAGGGTTTGGTTGGTTTATTTTCAAATTTCATTTGATTTTTGCGACCTCCTCCTCCTCCCTCTTCCTCCTCTCGACTCGCCTCCTCTCCTCCCTGCTGGCGCTACCTCCCGCCCAGACCCAACCCAGTCCCGCCTCCGTCTCCCCCTCCGCATCCGCCTCCGCCTCCGCCTCCACTCCAGCCCTCCGTCCATCAAAGCAACAAGAAGAACAAAACAACCTTCACTCCAGCCTCCAGCATCCAGCTCCCGTCATTGCCGGTGCCCCGTTGTCTCTCGTCCAGTCATCCTGAAAATCGTGCAGGCTGCAGCAACCTCACGCCTCACGTCATTTCCAGCTCTCGTTGTCCAGCTCCCCTCATTTCCATTCAAGGTTTTCATCTAATAGTTATTGAAATTTTAGCCACTGCAATGTAAATTTTATGACTTTGCGTTTCAATATCTGTGGAAAAACAGTAAAATGCCGAAATCTTGAACTCATCGAATAGTTATTGAAATCTTGAACTCATCGAACAGTAAATAGTTGCGTATTGGTGGTGCAGATTCCAGAATGTGGTGTTCATCATTCATACTTAATAATGGTGTGAGTATTGAAGTGAATATTAGAATATTAGAAGTTTTGGTGTGGACCGTGTGGTATTGAAGTGAATATTAGAATTTAGAGTTGAAAAGAAAATTTGTAGAATTGCATCATTATTTTTCACCAAAATGGTGCTATGCAGACTGCAGTGGAGTCTTTGGAGATGTTGATATCTTATATTATAGTTTGGTTTTTGTGATTTGGAATTGAAACAGGAAAATAGGCAAAAAAATGAGGAAAAGAATTTTTGCATTTTTTTTAATTAAATTTCGGTTAGTTGCTAACCGAACCGATTAACCGAATCGGTTAATCGGTTAACCGATTAACCGATTCGGTTAGGTTTCGGTTATTTATTCGGTTAGGTTTCGGTTATTTATCCGGCGGTAATTCGGTTTCGGTTAACCGAAAATTCGGTTTCGGTTAACCGAAACCGTACCGATAAGCAGCCCTATCCATAGACATGTTGGAATAATGTCATTCGGTAACATTCAAATAGTGAAAACCTTGTATGTAAATAGTGTTATATGATTCAAACCCTACCGTTCCTCTTCCCCAAATGATTAAAAAAAAAAAAGACAAATAGGGTAATTTTGATCTTTTATTTTATTTTGAATTTTTATTTTCGTTTATTTTGATTTTTTATGGCGAGTGATGGATGAGGCAGATTTAATAAATAATTTATTTTTATTTTTTTAATAATCCAAATGACATTGTTTTGATTATGAAATTTGACATGTCAAGTTTAATTTATCAAATGTCTGTCAATATCTGTTTTGATTCAAAAATTGTGAAAAATAAAAAATCAAATAAAAGTTAAATTCATGTATTTTTAAACAAGATTTAAGTATGATGTGCAAAATCAAAATCAAACAGAAATTCATAAAATAAAATTCTCATTATCATATGCTCCTAGTGCATGATTGGGCGCATTACTAATTCTGTAAAACCCAAATGTTATGTACTATTGTGAAGTTTTAAATTTGAGTTTCCAAATTTAATTATTGCTTGATGAATTACCAATTTATATCTAATTGCAACATATGCAGTTAGATTTGTGATTAATAAAATCGATCCATCTATGATATTATACTATTGTATTTCCTACACATATATAATTGTGAGCGACACACATTGAATACCACATCGTATTTTAATTTTATTTAGTTACAATATAATGTAGTATTTATTTTTGGTGAATCATATATATTATGTTTAACTATCGGCGGACTTAGAGAGGGGAGGCACTGGACCGTTCTCTGATTTGTTAAAACTAAGTATATGTATGTAGTTTTGTATTTAATAATTTAAAAAATATTGTTATTTGTTGTTGTGTAATTTTATTCTTTGTATGATATGGAGATTAAGTTGATTTTTTTTGTCGTTGTTGGTGGCTTGGTGCTATGTTTCTCAATAAAATGTCTAGTATGTCAATGAAATATGTTTACAACTAATTTTTGACAATATGTCCAATATGAGTAATATGACTTTCACTTTTATATAAACCTTGTAATTTTGTACTCCTTCCGTTCGCCAAAAGGATGTAAGTATTTCATTATCGTCAATCCGCCAAAAAATGCATGTAATTTCTTATCAGTTCGTCCACCATAAAGATGCATGTTCTATTTTTAATAATATGATTCATCCGTCTTACTTTAATTTAGCCATCCATTCAACCTTATATTTTTCTCATTTGTATTTTTGGCCCATCGAAACCGATTAGTTACCCAACTCATTTAATAACTAATCAATCATATTACTACTAAACCCAATTAATTATAACTCACCCAATCAAAATCCCCTTCCCAACGCAATCCTCGCCCCTAGGGATGGCAATGGGCCGGATCTGGATCGGATCTGGCTAGGTCCAGATCCAGATTCGATTTTTTTGCTTTGGTCTGTATCCGGTCCAAATTCATTGGGTCCAAAAAATTAGATCCAGATCCATAAGATCCATAGGATCCAGGGTCTAGATCCGGATCCATATGTTTTCGCTTCTAAAATAAATTCTAAATCAACTATAATTCACAGTAACACCATAATAATCGAAATACACAATAATACTATAATAATCATTTAGAATTTCTACAATTATCACTATATTGGAAGACGTTAGTTACAAATTTACTATAAAGTAGGAAACAACAAACAACTCGATCGCCGATGGTGTAAGTGGCACAACCCGCCGTGAATGCCGATTGATACATAGTTGGGAGAATTTGAAATAAAATTGGGAGTATATTTGTTTTGGGAGATTTTGAAAAGGAAATCGAAGAGTTTTAAGTTGGGATTAGGTATTTAATTATAATAAAAATAATATATATATATATATCAATAAATATATATAAAAAATTAAATGGATCTGCGGGTCGGATCTGGATCGGATCCGAGTCTCAAAAACTAAATTCCAGATCCAGATCCAAATCCAAAATATGAGAGTAAAATTCAGATCCAATTCAGATTCATCGGGTCCAATTTTTTGAGGATCCAGATCCTAAAAAATGGATCTGGATCCACGGATTTGGACCGAATCCGGGGTCCATTGCCATCTCTACTCGCCCCATAAATCGTGAACCCCTCTTCCCATCAAAATAAAATTATGTTGAAACCCTAACACACTCTACTTTTACTCTCTATACTAAATGGTTGAATCTGAATTGCAACCAAAACTCGAATCTTCCATGGATCTATTCCTTGATTCTAGTCTCAGATTTATCGTCATGGTGGTGCCGGAAAGACCATTATTCGTAGTGGATGGTTGTGCCATTGAAGAACTAGCCCAAACAAGTGTTTCTGAAGAGATTTTTGAGTGGACCTAGTAAAAAATGATGAATGGTCTAAATCTCAGATGGTGGTGCCGGAAACACCATTATTGAAAGTGGAAGGCTGTGACATTGAAAAAATAGCTGAACCAGATGATTATGTTGATATTCTTGGGAAGATATCTGGAAAAAAAATTGGTACTTGAAGTGGCCACGGATTTGGTGCCCTGATATGCTGAAGTTGCTCTAATTTGTTGCCCTATTCAGGTGATTTAGTTCTTAATTTATTGTTTGTCTTTTGTCATGGCTGTGTATATGAATCTGTTATGTTTCGATGATTTTCATCAGTCTAATGGTGATTCTTTGATACTGCGCTTGATTTGAGGTCAAAGCCACCACTAGGAACGAAATTTCCTAGTTTTGGAGGTTTATAAACATGAATTGTGTAGTGCATGATCTTTTGGCAGATGATTATCTGCTACTGCTCTTGATCTATGTGATTCTGTTGTGCTATGTTGTACTCTTGATGATGAAATTGATGAGCATTATGGGTTTATATTTTGGCTGGTAAAATTAATTGATACTCTCTTCGTCCGCTAAAAGATGCATGTATTTATATTTGGATCATGTGTTGAGGTTTATGCCTTATTTATGCCACCACTAGATTAAAAAAATCCTAGTTTTGGAGGTAGAACATAGGGCAGTAAGTGTGTACATCTCTATTGGTCCTTGTGATGAATAATTTATAAGGGAAATTAATTTAGAAGTCACCCCTGCCTTAATCAAGCCAACACTATGTAAAAATTTCCTAGTTTTAGAGGTTAAAATAGAGCAGCTAATGTGGAAAAATGACATTATTGGGTCTTGTTATGGCCATACGAACCGTCCCTATTATGAGTTAATAATGCAAAATTAAGACTGAATAAAAGTTGAGACTTTACATGCCAATATAAGATACATAAAATGATTGTTTACATGGTAAACAACAACTAAAAACGCTAGTAAGTTGTTTAAACTGTAAACATAGCAAAAAATAGAGTATGTATTTTTAATTTCCATATTCCTAGTAACCAAAAGCACTTACTAGAGGTGCAATGTCATAGCTTGACCCGTCATCATTTTCAGGTAGCTTTAGATAATCCAAGCAGTCCCTTACAAATTCATCATCAACCTCAGTTGTTTCTAAAAGTATCCCACTCCTAATAAGTCTTGATTTGCTCATGTGGAACCTTGTAGTTGTTGGTGCCACTCTCCTTCATAATCTCTATGTAGTAAGCTTGTAATGTGAGAAACACATTGTTTAATGTGACTGGTGAAAGCTCTTGGAATGAAGTACTCATATTTTTTAATAAGTCATCAATACCAATAGCTAACTTATCATCTTGGAGAGTTTGTATTGCTCTAAAAAAGCCAAGATCATTCAAATTTGAATAAGGAGAATTTGTTGGTTGGCAAATTAGTTGGATGTTGAATCTATCAGAACTTATAGCTGCCATAAACTCTGGATCAATGTGCTTGATGTGGGTTTGGCATCATCTTTTTGAATAATAATGGGCTTGCTTGCATTAGGATGTCATTTAGCTTTAATGGTAAGAATAATATGTAAAATGAAAGTGAATAAACTAAATGATGAATGAAAATTCTGATAGTTGATAAAAATAACAAAATTATCATCTGATTGATAAATGCATTTCTTAATGACTGATTTTGTGATTGCTTGAATTAGTTTGGTCTCCAGTGTGCTCTTGAGTCTATTTTTGTAATTCCTTTATGCTGACTCTAAAATTGTGAATGGAAATATTCCAACTTTGTCATCAAAGATAAGATTATCATCATTTGAAGTTTGTGTCTGCTTATTGCACACATGAACGTTATTTTCACGATGAATCTTTTTGACTTGCATGACATGTAAGGGTCGACCTCATCTGGTAAAAGATAGTATCGATCTGATATTTTGGTGATATAGAATCATTTTTCATCGATGGGTACTGTGTTGTACATGTTCTGATATCTGATTTTTTCACTTGACCAATTTTCCAATTGACTAAGACTGAATTTCAGTCTAGCAAGCTTATTTTGCTTTGAAATTGTTGGTTTTATGGCACTTTTATGTGCTCTTATTTGCTCGTCTTTTATGCATTCTCCCACCAAAGTTTGTCTAACATTAAATTTTACCCACCATGTTCCTTATTGTAGATCTTTCAAGTACATAAAATGATTTAACTTATCTACATCGAGTACCTATATATGTCTTTATGATGTGTTCCTTTTTTCTTTGACACGAGTATCACATGTATGCCCAAAGAGAGCTACTTATTTGTTGTGTTCCAAATATTCTGAACAGTCCTCATGCATATGTGAAAAACAGTTGCTGCCACTTTTTGTGCTCCATGCCTAAGGTGACTATTGGTGTTGTTTTGAAGTAGCCATTGAGCCACCGTGTTCCTTTCAAGCTCAGTCAGATTTGACCCATTTCTTGGATCAGCCATGGTGATTAACTTAAGTATATTTAAGGTATTTTTTTGTTGTAACTAATGAAGAGTAGCTTGGACGATGTATTTATGGATGTTTTGGATGGATTATGTTAGGTTTGAATTTTCCTCCAATATTTTGTTCACATCAGTGAATAGTGTAGACAATTTGAAAATAATGTATTGTTTTATTTGCCAACTTTAGATTTTCAAGCCATTTATCTATATCAAGTGGGTCCCTTATTTTTCTTTTACTTATGCACAATTTAAATTCAAGTAGTAGAATTCCATGTGTTTCCATAATTAAGGATTAAGAAATTTTAAAAGCAATTTAAAACTATATAATGTGTGGGACCAGTATTATATAATGAGAAAAAAACTTGATAGCCTAATGTATATGCATCTCCATTTGAGCTTTGTTTACCATTAGGTTACCATTTGATCCATGTTGGTCGGTGATATATTATGAATTAGAGAGATATATTTTGGTTTTATATTATTTACATGATGAAGAACTGAAATTCAAATTTAGCAAAGCTTTGTTCGCAATTCATTCCTCTCAATTTAGAAGATATAAAAGTATGGCTCACTTAGAATTTTGTTAATATTATGTAGGTAGATGAACGTTTTAAACGAAACATATCATATTGTGACTTACCCTTGTCCAACCTCAAATAATAGAAAATACATGTTATGAGGTGGTCATGTTTAAATGTTATAATGTAATTTAAACAGTGTTATAGTTGTATTAAAACTAGTATTAATATATAATTTTAATTTTAAAATTCTTTATTTATAAAATTATGATTAGTTGGACTCCCATTAATAAAAAAAATGGGTCCACCACTATTTGTAACTCATATTTTGGTTTGAGACGGGGTCAATAGTAAAAATTATCAATCGAAATATGTAATTTGTATCTAAATAATTTTAAAATGTACTTAAATATGTAAAGTGATAAGGTTAATTGCTAGATTTAAATAAGGCGCGATTTCAATTCAATTTGTAATTTTAACACAATATCTCAATAATGATCCACCTTTTAATTTGTAAAAAAATAGACACTCTTAATTTTTTTTTCAACACTCAAGATCAAAAATACAACCCCCAAAAATTTATTGTCATAATAATATTTGTGGAGCAAATAATAAATATGTTGAGCCATGATAGTTGAGTGACCGAAAATCTGGAAGTGTCTAATTTGCTATGAATGAAAAAACAAGACATTATTAAAATATTTTAAAATTTAGGTAAAATTACAAATTAAGTCAAAATTCGTGCGAGATTTGACAAATAAACCAAAAGTAGGGATGGCAACGGATCCAGGACCCGATCTAGATCCGTGGATCCAGATCCATTTTTAAGGATCTGGATCCTCAAAAATCTGGACCGACGGATCCTGGACCGGGATCCGAACATATATCAATATTTCAATCGGATCCGGGTTTAGGTTTTAAAACCCGGATCCGGTCCGGATCCGTCCGTGGACCCGCTATATATATATATATATATATATATATATATATATATATATATATATATATATATATATATATATATATTATTTTATTATAATTAAATTAGTTAACCTAAATAATTTCTATTCGATGCGTCTGTACCGTCATTCCCAATTTCCCATTCCAAAATTCATTTAGTTCATATATATATATATATATTCCACTCACTATATAGGGTTGGATCCAGGTGAGAACTCATCTTTTTGAGAACTTGAGAACCATGATAAGGCGTTGAAGATGATGCACAAAGCGATAAAGTTGTGCATAACAAAACTTTCTAAAATTGTTGCACAACAAAATAATTTTAGAAAGTTTTCGTTATGCACAACTTTATACGCTTTTGCATCATCTTCAACGCCTTATCATGGTTCGCAGAGTTCGCAAAAAGATGTGGTTCATTGATCCACTCCCTATATATATATATATATATAATTGTTATTATAATTAAATACATAACCCCAATTTAAAACTCTTCAATTTTCTTTTCAAATTATTCCAAAACAAATATGTTCCAAATTTTATTTCAAATACTCCCAATTATGTATCTATCGGCATTCACGAGGGTCGTGTTACTTACACCAATGATAATCGAGTTGTTTGTTGCTTCCTACTTTATAATAAATCTGTAACTAACGCCTTCCAGTATAGTGATACTTGTAGAAATTCTAAATAATTATTATAGTATTATTATGAATTTAGATTATTATGGTGTTATTGTGAATTATAGTTGGTTAGAATTTATTTTAGAAGCGAAACATATGGATCCGGCCTGCACCCGGACCTTGTGGATCTTATGGATCCGGATCCGGATTTAATTTTTTTGGATCCAATGGATCTGGATCGGATCCGGATCAAAGCAAAAAAAATCGGATCTGGACCTAGCCAGATCCGATCCAGATCCGGCCCATTGCCATCCCTACCCAAAAGTGATACTAGTCAACTACGTGAGCATCACAAACAAGTTAACTCCAACTTGAGCAACGAAAGGCAATTACTCCTTTGGGGAGTTCTCTTTTTTTTTCTTAATTTTTTAAATGGAAACAGATCCTGTTAAAATCTTATTTAATTCTTTAATATTTTAATAAGAAAACTGAATTACTTGTCCATTCGACACGCTTAATAAAGCTGGCAATTCTACCAAAGGAAAGGGAGCTTACAAACGTGAGCACAACAACTCTTCTCCAACCTTTTCCAATAATTGATCAAAACGTAGATATGAATATAAGATTTATACTATTAATACTACTAAGATTATATCTATCTAATCTAATATATAATGGGGGTTAATTTCTGAAAAGGTTACCAAATTATAAGATTTGTATAAAAAATGATACTACTAACCAAAATTTTGGCGTATGGACTTATAAGCTTATAAGCTCTTAAACAGCTTAAAGCTATTTAAGCTGTTTAAGAGCTTATAAGCTCAGCTAAACACCCTCCTTAATGTGATACCTCAATTCATGGACTTGCTCTCTGCTTTCGAGGATGAGATGGGAACAAGTTAGCATGCATTGTATTTAAAACTATATTTCTTTTCTATTAAGGTAACATCATGTATGGTGCCTGCAGCACTATCGTCTGAGATTTGAGTATTTTGGAGTCATGTATGACTAAGGTAACATCATGTATGGTGCCTGCAGCACTCTGGGATTTGAGTATTTTGGAGTCGTGTATGACTAAGGGAACATCATGTGTTAGTGTTAGCATGTGAAAAGCCTCTTTTTTGGTTTATATTCCAACTCTCTCATGAGAATGAGAATGATGTGTGAAATAAGTTTTACTCATAGTTTGATTACATATGTATTCTTTTTAGTTGGCATTGGATTCTTATAGTTATCGATCCTCATATTGAAACTGTATATGTGATAGATCCATTGAGTGATGAGAATCATGTTCATGAGTGGAAGTGCATCATGGAAATGTAAGTTTGTTTATATTAAAGTTTTACTTATTGTATGTGTTATGTATCTTAATCCACAATATGTATTTGCAAGGCCCTAAAAATGTTCAATATGAGCATAGGAAAAAGGGGAAGACATAATCTCTTGATGGAAGTCAATGTGGATTCTATGTCATGCGGTACATGAAAGATATTATTGATAATTATGGTTCGGATAACACCATTGCATTTCATTTTCTGGTAATTATAACGTGACAATTTAATCCAAAATTTTCTAAATACTTATTCTTTAATATTTTTTAGTAATGAAATATGTCTATTTTGTTTATTTAATAGTTTTCCGAAGGCTTTTACTCGAAAAAATAAATCGATGAAGTCCTTATAGAGTGAGCCGAGCTAGTCGCTGATTCTATGGTTGTTGATGATGGTAAGTTTGATATATTTATTGAATTGAATATTTTTGAGGTATTAAATTTTATTTCTGCACATATTGCATCTTATTTTGATCATGTAGATGGAGAGACGAATTAGATGATTGATGTTGGAGCAGAGATGGTGAAATGAAAGATTCAAGATGGTGAAATTGATGTTTTGTGGATAATTTAATTAGTTCGGAGACAATATTTGTTGTGCTACAATTATTGATTGGAGATTTTCCAGATATAACGTTTATGTATTGTACTGATTTCTATTTACTGAGACAATATATATTTTATATCTATTTTGTATTATTGTTTTTAATGGCGTAAACATGTATTTTGAATTATATAATAAATAAATAAATTAATAAATTTATTTCTTTGATTGATCAATAGACAACTGGCTTCTCCCCGTTGTCTATTAATATAGACAACGGGGATGTCCGCATGATCTAAAACACAATAGACAAAGGGGTTTAACCATTGTATAAAGCTAGAACATCATTGTCTATAACAACACAGACAACGGGTAAACCCACGTTGTCTATGATGCTATAGACAACGGGGAATATCCATTGCATATTACAAGGCCCCCGTCGTCTATAAGATGATAGATCACGAGGATCTTCCCGTTGTCTATATTATTATAGACGACGGAGATTTCCCCGTGGTCTATAGCCGGCTCTAATAGACTATACCTTGATAGACAACGAGGTTTTCTATAATAGACAATGGGGATTTCCCGTGGTCTATAATCGAAATTCTTGTAGTGTACCCTTCAAAAATGATACTAAACAAAAATGATACTCATTGCCCGCTTCTTCATCTTTCTTCCCGTCGCCCCCCCGGCCTCCCCTCCACCTTTGTCTCCCGTTGAGTATGATTTATCTTTCATTTATCCTAATTCCTAAATAGCAAGGTATTTTATTTTTCTGCCTCATACAATATTATGAAGAATATCTCATCCAACATGGCATAGGTGGTCCGAAGTAACAAGTAATCAAATTCATGACATCTAAGGCAGGCATTGCAAAAGGTATACAATGATATCAGTCCAAAAAAAACACTTGGGATCTCTACACTAAAAAAGAAGTCAAGTGAGGGTCGATGGTTCTTGCTGCAGCTAATGCCAGCCTCAAATTTACACAGCCTTTCTTCATATCTCAACTACTATCTTGGTTTTGAGTTTAAGTATAAAAGCCTTGAGAAAATAAGTTAAACTGACCACCTCTGATTCGTGAAGCGAAAGGCAACATCTTTTCCAGTGGCATGTTGGCGCAAAGAGCTATGGAGTTAAAAACAACACTAGTAGAAGCAGAAGCTTTTGATTTATACTTGATATCAAATTTTCTCAATATTCTCGATATTTATGAATTTTCCTAACATCAGTCAAACTGACTAGTTGTCTCAGCAGTTAGTAGGTTTACTAACTGATATCACTCTAAACAAGATTCTTCTTATCTGAACTAACCAACTGTACTGAACTACCATCAATTATCTGACCAGCTACTGTTATAGTAGTCAATCCAATCTTGTAAAAAGAACGATTTTAAATTTACCTAATTGGTGTATTCTCTCCCCCCTCCTCCCTCTACACCGGTACGTACCCTCGAGATCATCAATCCGGCTAGTCCTATTAACAAGGATCAGCCATAATTTTCACTTGGGGTTGCATTTGGTGAAGTAGTGAAACAATGAGTACTCATTTGTAACTAATTAAACGACAACTTATATTCGCAAAAATGCTCGAAGCAATGGAACATTTTCATCTTTTTTTTATATATCAAATTTCATTTAATATTTTTGGAGCATAGAAAACGTTCATGAAGTCATTGTACTAGTAAGATAGATTTATATTAGCCGCTTGGCTATTCAACATAAAATTATACAGATAAGAATCAATTTAAGTTATATGCATATTTTTTGCTTATATATCATATATGAACACGTAATATACTCAAATGAATTAAAATCGAAACTAACTAGTTGATGGAATAAATATTCACGGTATAACTAACAAGCTAAACGGATAAAGAATCCAAATTAAGAACAAAAGGACCATAATCAGCTTGAAAGAACCCTAAATAATAATCAATTGCAATTTTTTTGAAACTCTGAGCAAATTAGAAAAAGATTTACAATATTATTGCTTATAAAGGGAAACGGAAACATAATTCACACGTTTTTCCGGCTGGTGGTCGATATTCAGAAACCTATACAAGATGTAAAAACGTTCTACTTTTTTGCTTCTTCTTTCTTCTTCGAATTTCTGAGGCAGATTTTTAGGGACTATTTTTGATTTATTTTCTTCAAATTTCCAAGGTAGATTTTCACGGGCTTATTATTTTAGAAATTTAATTTGGAACGATATGGGTAGAATAGTACATTTATAAATATTTTTATTATTATTTTAATACAATGTATCATTTAGTCATGAAATACAAATCAGTACTAAAGTATAAAAATAAAATAAAATGATATCGTTAATACAGACAAGTATTTTAAAACGTTCACTTCTATATCACTAATCATTTCTCATCAAATTAAATATTGCATAATTATTAAGTCGAACACATCATTTAAAAATAAATAAACCAAATGTATAATAAAATCTACAATTTCCAACATGAGTGAAGACATTTAGTTTTTCTGTTTCCAGTTGGTATTCACGGTGAGTGTGTAGAGAAAGGTAGAAGTACTACTTTCTGAAGAAGGTTGATATAGGTTTTTCTTTTTGGGAGTTTATTCTACTCATTTACAGACTTCAACATGCTAGTGGTATCATCTAAATGAAGACCCACAATTTTCAACCTTAGAAAGACTTCCTTAAGATCCATGTATAGAAGTTTAAGGTCCAACGATCTGTATTGACAGATCATATTCATAGATCTATGTAGGGTTTCAATTAACTTATCTATTTAGGGTTTCAATTAACTTCTTTGAGATCTTTAGTCAGTATTGATACACATACAAACGTCAAACAAGTTACAGTCACTCTTGAAATAAAATCGACGGATTTGTGTTTCCATGTTAAGGCTACATCAAAGTTTAGGTTTGTGACTAATGATGCAGCACTATAAGCGTAGAACTAGAACGTTTTCGTACTAATAAAGTTTCATCTTTTACTAAGTGGTCAACAATATTCGACCCCGTTTAGCTTGTTACGATTATCAGATGGTAAATCATGAAAATAATTATATACACTTGACGTACTTACATTATTGATATTTAATCAATAGAAAAATGAAAAATATTAAACTTTGGATTGTAGAGCTTTGCCCCAAAAAGGGAGCTCTTCCAGAAATTCTCGACGGCCCAAGTCAAGCCTGGGCCGAAGAGGGGGTTTGGAAATAGTTTTCAACCAGCAATAGACGCGCCTCGGTTAGAACCTCACTAGCTGCGTCATTGCCCCAAGCGCAAAGATGAGGGGCTGTTTGTTGCAAGCCTCTGCTTTATATGTAAATTCTACCACTTTTTGCCTTGATTTATCCGATGTGGGACTTTTCATTATTTTTGTGTGGACAGAAGATATACATTTTTTATCAAACAAAAGGGAACAGAAGAGACTCAATTAACAAATCATCAAGTGGTTGAGTGAGTTTTTCTATCGTCAAAAGTCACGTGTTCGAGCTATTGTGGCTGCGGCTTCTCATCAACCCAATAAAAAGCAAGAAAATAAAAACAACAAATAATTCTCCTGTTTGTGTGGATAAGATTCGAATCTCTTTCACCATTTATTTGAAAATGAAATAAATATTTATAATCAATAACTTATCCAGGACCATAATTTTAAGCATGCTTCCATTATTCAATTAAATATAATTAATATAAATTGCTGAGAAAAACCTCAAAAGTTCAAACAAAATGCGTCGATTGAAATCAATCGGATAACAGCAGCTCGCTCCTTTACTCATCAATCGCCTACATCACAATCATTTATATTTGAATTGTGCGAGTTTTGATCAAACCCTGAATTCGTTGCTGGAATCGCACCATCAATCGCTTCAAACAACTATGGCAGGTAGTTTTCAATTTTTCGTTATGATTTTAAAGTTGTTGTTTTTGTTTTTGGCTCTACTTCATTACTTGGTGAGAAATTTCTATAACTAGGAAGTTACTTCTGTTACCTTTTGGTTGGTCTGCTTTAAATATTTATGGTAGTCAAATAGTGAGATAATGAGATCGTAGTTTGTTTTTGGTCAATTAAATATATAAATTTAAAGGCTACCGTGACAAACTGATACCATTGGCCTCAGACATTAACCACTCTACCACTAGCCCAACACGCACACGCAGTTTTTTATCATACTTAGAATTGATATAACACTTGTTATCGAAGCATATAAAAAGCTGTTCAATGGGTTAGGATCTTAAGTTTGATGTTACTAAGTGGAGTATTCAGTGGCCATTTTGACTGTCTATCAGTGCAGTGCATATTTGATTTGGTGGTGGTAGCTTCAGCTGTGCTCCATTTCATGTAAAATTGTGGTCACTGGATTTTTGGTTGACATCACGTAATCGTCTGTACTATTACGCAATTTATTTCATGGTGTATTTCCCTGTATGGATTCTCTGATAATGTGCTAAATGATATTTATGTGAAGCCATTGTACAGACACATTCACTGCCCTTTTGTGACCACTGTGGGTTCAAATTGATCACAAGGTGGCTAAACAAAGAGATGGATAATTTATAGTGCATTCGGATGTATTTTGGAGTTGCCAGCTGTTATGTAGACTACGGATGATATAGGAGCTGTGGTTGGTCCAAGAGGCCTGATTAAGAAGCACGAGTTGGTACGAATCACCATTCAATGTTTACATGGTCTAGGTTACAGCAAGTCCGCCACCTGTTTGGAATCTGAGTCTGGCATTACATGTAAGTCCCCCGAATTTGAATTAATTGAGTCACACATTTCAGATGGAAATTGGGGTGATTGCATCGAGAGTCTTGACAATATAAATGGCTTGGATGATGAGACAAGAGCTTCAGTATATTTCCTTGTTCTTGAGCAATGCTTGTTGGAATGTTTGGATTGTGGGAACATATCGCTAGCATTGGACATAATGAGAAAACAGTTTTCATCTTTGAAAATTGGCACAGAAATGGTTCACAAACTTTCTTATGAACTGCTCTCTTTGAAGGGATTGAAGTTGGATTGTATTGATAGTGGTTCAGTTCACTGAGTTGCGAAAAGGACTGCTCATAAATCTGGAAAAAGTTTTACCACCACCAATTACACTGCCTGAGAGAAGGCTAGAACAGTTGGTCGAAGTGGCTGTCTCTGCTTTGGTTGATGGTTGTATTTACCACAGTGCATCTGATTCAGTATCACTTTTCAGAGACCACCATTTTGATCGGGATCAGTTTCCAACAGAGACCACTCAGGTTGATTTCTTTGACTTTCTCTTTGCCGCAAACTGAAAGATTCTCATCTTTAAGCCGTTAGGACTTAATTTTGAAACTTGTTAATAGTGGATTTTGTACCTTAATATGTTTAGTACTATATATTGGATTCCATTTCTGAAGCTAAGTGCTACTCTTTTTTTTGGTAAACTGCCATCCATAAATAGAGGCTTTGTGGATTGTTCCTTTGTCGGAAATATGAACTTGATGGATTATAAGTTCTTAAAGTTTCCATATTGATTCATATATGACAAACAACGGAAGGGGAAATGAGCAGTAGAGTTGAAATTTGTAGACTTTTTATGTGAAAGGCAAATGAGGGCTGCCCGTTTGTTTTAGTGGTACAAGCTCCAATATTTTTGTAATGTCCTTCATATAACTGGATCTGCTTTGTTGGAGACTGTCTAATATCTTCAATACTAATAGCATCTATTAGGTGCTTCTCCAAAAGCATCTATACATTACATTTTAGATGTTGCAATAACCCTTCCATATCCATAGCTCTTTATTTTATCAGCTGGACAATTGCTTTGAGTTATTCTTTTTAAATCCAGGAAAACTTTCAAATCCTGCTGAATTTTGTAATGTAAAATTAGAATGTACTAATGGTGATATTGATACGAGTGATTGAAAAGCTGGTCACTATCCTTGAAGAAGTTTATTATAATACTGCATATAGGATTACTTCTCTATGCCGTTCGACCTGGAAATAATTATACACTAATAACAGTTTCATGAATTTAGAAAAAGTAGTTTCATTGTTCAATAGCTTAGAGGCTTTTGAAACTGAAACTATCTAAGAAGAAAGATAGTTTCATTACTCAATCGCTTAGAGGCTGTTAAAACTATCTCCACAAAGGGTAATTATCTACTAGAAGTTATGAGTAATTTATAACAATGGAGGTTTTTGATACTGTTATAAATTGAATTATAATACTATAATAATGAACATTGATGTTCATTGATTAGTTCTCGTTGAATAAAGGGCAAGTACACTAATCTAATGTAAGTATAGCTTTCACCGTCAAAGAGAGTTCGTTCCAAAAACTCCGATGGCTGCGAGCGGCGGAGGCAGAAGAGAAGGATCACTCAAGATTGTGGCGGATCAAATCTCCCAATCTGTGCAGTCCACTTCCAATCTTCTTCATCTCATGCTCCACTCCTCCCCCTCCCGCGTCAGTCTCTCTTTCTCTCTCTCTCAAACTCAAAACACACAAACACATTTCTCTATGTTATACTAGACTACTAGTAATCCTCTGAGCTCGAATTGTTTGCAGCATTTTAAATCACTAAACAGTCCTCCACTGGATTTTGTTTCCTCTTTGGGGTATTGGGGCCGGGTCATTTATGCCATCCTTGATGTTATTGACTCTGCCAAATTCGAATATCTTGAATTTTTCACTTCTTCCTGTATGCAATGAATATGAAATTGTTTAAACCGAAAACATAGAAATAAGATTTTATTCAGTTTCATCATATGAATAGTAACACTAGAATTTATTCATTTTTCTTAAAGACGCTAATCAGGAAATCTTATTCAATTTGATCATATGAAAGAATCATAAGATAGGATTGCATTTTATTCAATGTCATCTTGAGCTTATAACGATGGAGGTTTTTGATACTTCCCCGGACCTATGCTCTGAGTGAATAAAAGACGTGCTTTAGGTGTAGGATTAATAGTGGCTTACTTTGCAGAAATTTTATGTTGAATGGATAGGACAATATACTATTCCAGAACCTCGGTTTCAGAAGAACACGTCTCAGTGTGGCTAAAAATGACATTTATTCACAAAAGAGAGATGCTTTAGATACAGAGTGATAGTGAATTACTGTGGGGAATGTTTATTCAAAATATACTGGATAATACACTTGTTCAGTGAAGAAGATAGTGTTGTGTTTTAAATTTTTAATTAAAGGATTTCAAATCCCAGTGGTTTTCGATAAATGGATTTGGGATTTCTTACACATTAGTGTAAACATAGAGATTTTGCAAGAACATTTTTAAGTACCATAAAAATATTATAATGTGTGTGTAGTTTGTGTTGTGTGATAGTGTTTCTGTGTGTATTGTGTGACTGTGTGTAACTGTCTGCATCTGTGTGTTTTTGTGTTTGCAGTTTGTGCAGGGTGTTTGTGCGTGACCATGTTTGATGTATGGGGTATGCGCATAACATGTGCACTGTGCTCTCACGCGTGTGTATTATTTTTATGCATGCTAATAATATTGGCTAAATGCGCATACTGAGTAACCCAAGTGTTGTTTGCCTGACCTTCCTGTCTCACCTCCGGTGTTCTGTGTCATAGCATGTAAAATAGAATTACTTTTGTTCAGTGTTTGATGTGGGACAATGACTTTCTGCCTTGCCCTTGTTTGTTTCAGTAATTAATTATTGAATGAATTTATGCTTGTGATTTCTCACGTCAAATTGTTGTGAGATCTTGGCCAAAGATTTATTAAAATTCAAATTTAAAAGCCTACTTTCACACAGTATTAACCACTGTGGATGCCGAATCTTCTCAGGCTCAACTAATGAAGCTTCCAAGAAATCTGCTGTCTATGACTTCCACGATAAAAAAAACAGAGTCAGTAAGTGCATTTTCTAAGCTGAACTTGAAGCTGAGATCCTTATAGAGTATATCTGCCCAGATTATGATAATAAGACCTGGGTTCGATGCAGGTATTGGAGCAGATGCCTCAAGTTGTTAATCTCTGGACACACATGTGGAAAGAGGATTGCAATGGTCTGTTACTAGTTTAAAATCAATTCTCTTTCTTTAGTCTAGTTCTGTCATTTTTACTGTCTGCAAGCTCTATTTTACCAGTTTAGAATCACTTCTCTTTCTTCAGTCTGTTCTTTCATTTTTCAAATATGTTACCATAAAGCCCCCTAAATTACAATTTGACAACTCATATCTTACTTACTATTACTATTTTAGAATTACTTATCTTTCTTCAGTTTAATTCTGATTATTTTGTAAGGCCTCTAAAAGATCAAGAAATGAATGAAGAGACTAAGAAGAAAAATACATTATATGTATGAGGTCTGATCAACATGACATTAAAATGCCAACTGTTAAGGGAAATGAGGTAGTGAGTCTAGTGACACCACTGTTGGCGCATTACCAAAACCACATCAGAGAGGTGTATGGAAGATACTGAACATTCACTACTGAAAGATGGCAAAGAGATTACTGATTGTGAGGTCATATGCACAACTTAAAGGGACCATAAACAGTAAGGTGTATTCCAGATTGGGTTCGATAAATGAGCACCCATGCCTCCAGAGATGAATGAAAGTCAGGAATTTTTTTGAGACTAAACAGAAAATGACATAAGCGTAATTCCTCCACTGAGTACAATGTAACACTGGCACATGTATTGTTGGTTGGTAATGCATGCTGCAGTAGAACATTCTCATATGATTTGTGTTCTTAATCTATGCAAATCCTAAGTGAGACCTCCTTCATGTGAAGTCATTTGGTGCTTTTGTATGTTCCTGATTATGTGGGGATTGGCTTCTGCTATCATCGACGTGTTGTAAAGAGAAATCCTTTAGTCAATTTAACTTGCATGGGGACATAGCAAGGATGATGGCTGTTTGGGGTTAAAGCTCTGTTGAGTCTAGGGAGTGAAACTTTATCAGATGAAATATTGGTTATAATACAGTTACCATGTAGAGACCTATACTGAGTTAAAAGTGTTCTTTAAAGAATCTCAAATGGCTGACGTTCTTGGGATGTAGTCACACAAACATCAGTTTTGATTTCAAATTCATCAATTGAACCAAGGTAGCTGCCTTTTTTTCGTTATTGTAGGCAGATGAACTATGCTGATTGAACTAGTCGATCCCAAGCTCGAACACATTGCATTTTATTGTCAAGTAGATTCTCATTAGATTGGAAGTTATAACTATTATTTTGCTTTGTATACTATTCTCTATCATGTGATGGTTTCTGTGCCTCATGTACTGGCATGTTTCTGTGTACTTATTCCAAACTAGGTCGATGAAGACTCTCACCTCCCAATTCTAAGAGATAACCAGAGGAGATATGGACTTTGTATGATAATATATGTGCATCGGCATTATAGGACTATCTGACATTTTAGGTAACAATGACTAACACTTCCATTGAAGTAACAGATAAAACAACATTGTTATCCGTTGAACTTCTATTACTTTTACAAAGTTTTATAGTATATTATTCTTTTTCTTCTTTCCTCTGCACTACACTTAAATAATTTAATTTTCGCAGTCTGCCTCATCTTGATACCGCAGTTCAGTTACTCTCCAATATGCAAAACATCCAGCTTAAGTCTTTGTCCAGAGCTGACCTTACTCAACAGGTACTAAAACTCTGTGTGTTTGTGTTTAGCCCCTTCTTGCTTTCATCGTCTTCCTTTTTCACTTTTATAGCTACAAATTTGGTCGATGTTTAGCAGGACCTTGAACTTTCGGAGCAAGATTCACCGGTGACCTAGCCATACTTGAAATTTGCAAGGCATGTGATCCAGTTTGAGTTGGGTTTTCCTTGCACATTCTCATGAATTTGTGGTGCTGATTATAGTGGTACTCTTATCTATAAACCAATATAAATTATATAATCATATATACAATATTATTTTGTGCCTGGTTAGAGAAATGCATGGCATTTTGTTTGATGCCAAAAATTGTAACCAATAACTTTCGATAAAGTGGATCCAGTTAAAAATCTTTGATTAATATCAAGTTGATGCACATTAGTCTTCACTCATTTGAGCCAAGAAAAAGTTTCTCCCAGTTCACATGCACAACACCAAAATCTAGCCTTTTGAAAGAATTTTGAGATAATTTCAATGTGGAATCATCTGAATATTTTGTTAATATTCACCACCGAAATTCAAACACCTACATAAACCTTCAACTGTTCAAACAAAATCCAGAGTTTCATGTGTGTGTATTGTTTTAGTGGTAGATCGATTAACGTCCACGCCAAAGATCTCGAGTTCGAGTCCACTGTGACGGGACTTTTAAAATTTTTGTATTTAATTGAAAAAAGAAATCCAGAGTTTCAACTATTCTTTTTTCACCATCAAGACCCTCAAATTGTCATAGCAAATAGAGCATAAGTCAAGTCAATCCGCACACCAAACAAAATAAGAAACACGAAAGAAACTTTATACTATTCATTTCATTTAGGGTGAGATTCAGTTTGGTTTCGGTTAATCGAAACCAAATTTCTGTTAACCAAATCGAATCAATCGAATTCTATAATGGTTAACCAAATTAAATTAATTTTTTAAAAATAAAAATATACAAAATACAAAATTAACCGAAAATAACCGAGATTAACCGAAAATAATCGAGATTATTTCAAATATTACAGAAATTATAATATTAAATTAAATAATTTTTACTTAATAATTAAATTAATTAATTAATTAATTAATTAATTAATTTCGGTTAATCAGGTATAACCGTCGGTTAATCGGTTATACCCGATAACCGAAATTCACTTGAAATGGGTAACCGATACCCGAACCGAAATCAAAAAAATCGGTTATCGGTTATAACCGACTTTTTTCGATTTTGGTTCTCGGTTAACCGAAAACCAATACTCGTTTAAGCATCCCTAATTTCATTCCTACTCTATTCAATTTTTGTAGATATCAATCACAAGGATGTCTATTCCATTTTATTCACATCATCACTTCGGTCCCAAATCCATCTCATTCTCATCTATATTCATTCGTGCGTATCAATCATCACCTAAGTTTTATATCGCCGAGTTTGGGAGAATTACTATACATTGTTATTTATAACCAAAAATTTATAAAACAACTTTATACTTGGTTAGAGTTCAGTCACATCTCAGTTATGTTGACCACAATAAAGCATAACGATGAAGCGAAACAATAAGACTATGGTTTAGCCACCCACAGTGGTTGATCACAGCGAAGCACCAACCAAAATTAAGAGGCTAGGTCACCACTTTGACTCATCTAGAATGTTATATGCCCATACCCACTTCAAACCCAATTAATTATCCAAACCTCGTTAAATTATAAATATAAGTCATAAAATTCATTATTTGTCTTGAATAACCGACATTACAAAGTAAACATTAATAATAAATAGTATAAATAACAAAACAAATTTATGTAGGCATGTAGATTAATGATCAATCCTTTAGAATTTATATATCTATACTAATCTCAAACTCGATTTAAAAATGACTTTACTACATGTTCTTGTCCCAAACCCTTATAGTAAATATCCAAATGTCCAAACATGTTTAAAGTTATAAAATCAACAATTTTTGGCCAAAATTACTTGCAGTAAGTTGTATTAACCTCTAGAACATGGTTGACCGTACAAAAATGGCTAGATGGATCAATGCTCTTTTTTTTTAACCAAAACATATAGAAGGAAGCAATTAAGCGTCTATTTATGTAAATATTACAAATGAAACTGCACGGACATAATTCAGTGACATGAAATTAATATAATTGAGCACATAAACTCTCCTGACATTCTTCTCATTGGGTCGGAGTGATCACTCATCTTGTGCGAAAAAAAATTTGTTAATTTCTCTACACTTTTTCCCGAGTTTGATGTAATAAGAACCCTTTTGCACAAATTTTCTTCATATGGATAAATATGATATAGCCATCACGGAAGTTGCTCAGTTGGTTGAAAGTTAGTAGATTTGGAGCAAGATAAATATAATATTTAAGGAGTAATTAATTACTTAGAAGCAAATTATGTGCTACAAATCTTCCTATCTAAACTAAATGTATAGATTCCATTATTCTGAGCCAATCTTATTGGTTGGGAAGAGATGGTAGGAGGTGATACAAACCACAACATTTCTTAGACCTGATTATGAACTTATTTTCGTGAGGCAATTGTATGAGAAACTTGCTCGACTTCCCAATATCTACACCTTGGAGAATGTAGGAGGAAAGCAAGTCGTCCTCAACTCATTTGTCGAAGTCCTTCTTGACGACATGTTTTGGATATGGTTGTTGGAAGGACCTCCATTCTCTAATAGCTAGGTTAATTGACTTGGGATATTGCTTCCTATTCAATAAGATCTTCCAGCATGGAGGAAGCCCCATTGCAACAACAATGAAAGCATCAAAAGGAGAAGAATTCCTTGGGCGTGGACATCGTGCACAATGAGCTCCACCTAGTCGAGAAGTCCACCATTTTGCACTCCAAGAACTTGGAAACAACATATTTTTGTCAAGTGGAGGAGGGGCTAGGCGTGTTATTTATAAATAAAAAAGTTAATACATTTGTTAGATTGGTTAAATAAGGATGGAATGATATTAAATATAAAAATAAAATAGATCTACTAAAATTTAAAAATTACCTATCAAATCAAAAGTTAAGAATACAAAGACGTACTGATGGGATGTGGCCCAACCGATCAGGCCCAACCGATCAGGCCCACGCGGTTAAGCCCAAGGCGAGCCCTAATCACCCCAAACCCCAGCCCCAACCAAAGTCAGCGCCACCTCCACGTGGCGCACGGAAGGCGGCGCCCCCCCGCCTACGATGGAGGACACGCCTGGAAGAGCCCCGCCATGGAGGCACGCCGGAAGAGTCCCGCCAATGGAGAGGTTACACGCCTTTAGACGCAGCTCGATATGTATAAATAGAAGGAAAATTGACGAGAAGGGTTGACAACTTATCAATGCTAAGAGCTTGTAACTACACTCACCGCATTTAAATCATAGTGAAAGTATTGAGAATCACTCTCCGTGGACGAGATCTCGTTAACGATCGAACCACGTAAAAGCCTTGGTGTTCTTTATTGCTTTACATAAATCTCGCATACCACGTAACTAGATTTATCATTGACGCCGTCGTGGGAACGTCTCAACAAGAAAGCTTCGCTTCCTCTACAACTTAATGGCAAGAACACGCACAACCTCCGCCGACGCCGGTAACAACCGCTACCGAGGACGACCAAGTGGTCACCGTCGCGGAAGGAGATCGCAGACGCCACAGCGCTCACACTCACGAGGGCAACATGGAAAACGCTCCATACACCTCGGGACCGCCTCCCAACGTAGGGAGATGCCGACCTCAACGAGGACGAACAAACAGCTCATTCGTCCCTCGAGACTCTCGCCGAGCCGTGACCGAGTTCCTCAACGCCAACCTCGCTAATTCCAAAGCTTCTCAACCAGAGGACAAAAGGAGCGGCCCTCAAGGGCCCCGAACTGACTACCACGGCGCCCGAGGTCGCTTCCTCCGAACAGCCTACCACCCTTTCGCGTGATAGCCGAGAACGCACCGCACCCGACGACCGGAGCCGCCATCGTGGCCGAGCCGCCACCCCATTCGCGGAGCCGGCCACCGCGGACGAGCCGCCACCACCGCCACCCCGCGCCATTCGCGGAGCCGCCTCCACCTCGTTATGCCGACTGAGAGCCGAGCAAAACAGAGAGAAGAAAGGCGAGTCGAACTCCCCGGAGGACGATAGGCGCCGCTATCGGTCTCCCACCCTCCAGAAGAGATGGCAACGATCTCCTGGTTCGACCGCACGGAGAATCATCTCCCTTCTCTAGAGAAATTCTAGACACGCCCATGCCCCAGCCGACCGGCACCCAATATTGCCGCCACGATGGCATAGGGGACCCTCCGACTTCCTTTTCGCCACACAACCAACATGGCGAATCAAGGGATGGAGGAATTTCACATGCAAAATCTTCCCAGAGGTGCCGATCTCCAACGCCCGACCGGTTCACCCGCCCGCCGTATCAAAGATACACTACTTCCGTGACCTCATGGATCGGTTCAAATGGCGCTTCTATCGAAGATGCCACCTCGCCAGCCCTCCTTCGATCGCTCACAATCCGCCATAGCGGGGCGAGACGATGTCGAACTTCGCCTCAAGGTTCATCAAAGAGTCGCCAAAATCGACGGCGAATGATCTCTACATCATCAACGCTGCTCAAGAACGGATCCGACCCGCCAAGATCGAACAAAGAGATCACTGGGAAAACCAAAGACGGCGAGCAAACTTTGAACTGGTGGACAACTTCACAAAGGAGACGAGCCTGATCGTAAAAGAGGAGATCCGGGACGAGCGTAAGGCCGAAAAGAAGAAGCCGGATGACCAAGTCGAGGCGCCGATCAAGCGCCTTCGACAGATCAAGAGAGGCCACCGAGTCCGTGCTCTGACCTCGGCCCAACCCCGCGGCAGCACCTCCCCGCTCAAATCAAGGGCGGAGATATTCGAGCCCACGCCGAGCTCTTCCCAAAGCCCTCCTATGAAAGGAGGATCCAAGAAGAGGTCAACAGAGGAGATCGTGACTACCACCGAGGGTACGGTCAAAATATCGAGGAATGCAGAAACCCGAGCTCGCAGATCGACGAGCTCGCCGAGAAGGCGTCAAGAAGTACCTTGGCCGACCGGGCGGGAATAAAAAGCAGAAGAATAGGGCGTTAACAACCGCGGGCCGACCTCAACGACGACCCAACCCAAGATGACGAGGACGAAGGTCCCAACGCAATGGAACAGACTATGCCATTACCGAAGCCTCGTAGGGACGACGAGGTCGTCGCTGAAGAGCGAAGCTCGGAGGCCAGCCCCCGAGGAGCCGAAGAACAAGCGACTCCGAGCTGGTGAAGATATCATGTTCTCCAAGGACGACCCGGTGCCCAGAATCATGCCTCACCAAGACGCCATCACGATACAAGCCGTGGTGGGTAACAAGAACGCCCACCGGTCTACATCGACATCGGTGCGTCTGTTAGTATTATCTTCCTGAGCTATCTGGATAAGCTTGAGGTCGGGGATTCAAATACACCCCGCCGTCCCACCGCGAGCTTCACACAGAGGCGGTTCAACCCGGGCGTTATTACCTTCCGGATACCGTCGGACGCGCCCCTGTGTCGGTCACCAAGGCCATCCAATTCTTCCCGGTCCAAGCTCCTCCCGCACAACATCATCCTCGCGAGATCGGTCAGACGCCACTGGGCCGCCCGCTCGCCTGTACCACCACCATCAAGATACCCACCCGGTGGGAGTGCTAAGCATCCGGGGTGACCAAACGGCGCCTAAAGAGTACCTACGAGTCTCAACCCAAGATGTAGCCTCGCCTGCATAGCAATTACGAAATCCTCGAGGCCGCCACCGGACGAATCGACCGAGGACCTCCAGTTATACGACGACGACCCTCCAAAGTCGCCAAGGTCGGCGCCCAGGCCCAACCGACATTCGGCAGAGTGTCATGCGCTCAAGGAATACAGGGCGTGTTCGCATGGTCCCCACTGACATGACCGGAGTGTCACCCGATCTCATAACTCACCGCCTCAACATCAACCCGCCACAAAACCAGCTCGATAAAGAAGAGGTGTTCGCGCGTAACGCAACCAGTCATAAGAGACGAGGTGACTCAACCCGTAGGCCAAGATCTTGTTCGAAGTCAAATACCCGACCGGATGGCTAATCCATGCGTGGTTCGAAGCCGGAGGGATGGCGCATGTGTCGATTACACCGACCTCAACAAACATCGCTCAAGGATCGCTACCCTCCCGACATTGACAAGAAGGTGGAAGCATCAGTGGGCCATGAAACCTTCACTTCCTAGATCTATACAAAGGGTACCACCAAGTCCCGATGAGCCCGGAGGACGCCCCAAAGACAAAGATTCATCACCGACTTCGTGTCTTTGCGATCGGAAGATGCCATTCGCCCGAAAACGCTGGGCTACCTATCAAAGAATGGTGGACGCCATATTCAAGGATCACATCGGGCGGATCGTCGAGATCTCGCCGACGACATCGTGGTCAAGAGTCAAAAACGGAGAGTTGCGCCGACGACCTCGTAACTATTCTCCAGCCTCGGTCGGCAAACCTCAAACTCAATCCTCAAGTGTACATTCATGGTGAAGACGGGAAAATTCCTAGGATGCTGGGTTTCCCAAGAGGGCCTGAAGGCCAATCCCACCAAGGTGAAGGCAGTGCTCGACATGCAGGTGCAAGGACTATCCGTGAGATCCACAAACTCACCGGTGCCTAGCCGCCTCGCAGATTCCTATCTCGAGCCGAGAAGCGGCCTTCCTTCTTCAAGATCCCGAGAGAGCTCCGGACTTCGCTGGCGGGAAGAACACCAGTCGCCTTCGCACACCGAAGGAGTATCCGCCGACCGCCGACCCCGTCCGCCCAAGCAATGTGAACTCCTTTCTCTATACTGCCGCCTCGGACGAGGCCATCGATCGGTATTGGTGAGAGATGAGGAGGAAGACAACTCCCATCTACTTTATTAGCCGAGCTCTCGAGGGACCGTAGACGAGGTACACCACCGAAAAGGTAGCACCGCCTTGGTGAACGCCAAGCGACGCCCGACCTTACTTCCAAGCCCATTCTCGTCCGTGTACTAATTGACCTACCTTTGAGACAAGTCTTGTCCAAGCCGAGTCATCCGGACGCACAGCTGCTGGGCATGGAGCTCGGCGAGCACGACATCTCGTCTCCCCGATCGCCATAAAGGGTAGCTCACGACTTCCGGTGGAAGCCAACCACCGAGGTCGGCTCACCACCGAGGTCGCCCAATGCCCGCCTCACGCGGAGGAATCCGTCCCCGCACCGCCCGATAATCGCTGGTAGATATACGTGGGCGGAGCTTCATGCAAACGGCAATGAGCGAGCATCCTCCTCCTCGCCCGGACAAACAAGAAGTGACCCACGCCTCCGGTTTACCTTCCCGACCACCAACAACGAGGCGGAGTATGACCGATCTCGTGACTCCGCCGCAAAGGAATTGAAAGTGACAATGTCCAAATCTACGGAGACTCCTGTGTCGTGGTAAACCAGTGTCCTAGGCGATCACGAGGCCAAGGAGGATCGAATGAAGCAAGACTGAGAAGGCAAAGGAGATGCCGACCTCATTCAGTACTCCAAGATTCATCGAATCCCACGGGAAAAAGCAGCCGAGCCGACGCCCTCGAAGTTAGTGCGTCAAACAAGTTCACCAAAGGAGGAGGTTCATTCCGTAGCATAGCGGAGTCTCACATCGGCATCATCACCGAGATAGAGCCAATTGGATGTCTCCCATAAAGGCCTATCTCGAAGATGGCGCGCTACCTCAAGATCGGCTCGCCAAAAGATGATGGCGAAATCCCGTACCTCATACACGAGGGCGCACTTCACCGAAGTCTTACCTTCAACCCTCCCGAGGTGCCTCGGGCGTAAGGTCGACTACGTGCTCAATGAGATCCACAGAGGATCTTGCGGAAGCCATATCGGTCGCGAGCTCTCTCAAAGAAGACGCCGAGGTCGATATTACCGCCTACCCTCGCTCGAGATTCGACCGAGCTCGCAAAGTGTCCGGCGCGCCTTCACCCACGGTCAAAAGCTACCCCAAACCGACCGAGCACCGCAGAGCCCGTGGCCTTTCATGCGGTGGGGATCGACATCGCCGGTCCGCTCGACCGAGCACCGTGTCGCCGATACTTAGTCGTAGCCATAGACTACTTCACAAAATGGGTCGAGGCCGAGCCACTTTCGAGCCTTGGCGGGAGGATTCGCACCTTCGTGTGGAAAATATAGTCTCGCCGCATACCGCATATTCGGTCTTGGACAACGCACCCGCCTAGTCGACAAAATTTCAAGGAGTGGTGTGAAGAGCCCGGATCGAAGAACGCTTCACCTCGATCGCACACCCGCAGCGAATGGTCGGACCGGGGTGACGAACCGCACGATCGCATAAGGATTGAAGAAAAGGCTAGACCGAGCTAAGGGTGATTGGTGAAAATCTTCCTCAAGTCCTCCGGTCCCACAGACAACACCTCGACCTCGCACGGAGAAACCCCTTCACCGGGTCTACGGCATCGAGGCCGTCATACCGGCCGAGATCGGCGCACCAAGCCCTCGCACTCTCCACTTCTACCACGCCAATAACGAGGAAGACCTGCGTACAACCTTGATGCTCTCGAGGAGAAGCGCGAGCTCGCCTTCATAAACGGCCAAGTCAAGGGCCAGTCGCACGGTACTACAATGTAGGGTCAAAGCCTCCAAGCGCCCAAGTAGACAACCTCGTCCCACGAAATAATGAAGCCAAGAGAGCCGAGCGCCTTAACAAGTCGGATTCGACATGGGAAGGCCCATACCGCTCACGAGACCTCGCAAAGGGCTTACAAGCTAGCTCACCTATCCGTGCACTTATCCCCGAACACGCACATCACTCATTTAAGGAGGTACTTTACATAGCTTCGATTTCAGATCGACATCATGTTAGTCCTTTATTGTTTTGCCAAAATACGATGTTGATTACATATTCAATAAATCATTTGTTTTTCTAATGAATATTTCACTGCCTCATATTTATGTAAGTGAACATCCATTCGGATATACCACATCTAAACCTTCACAAGGGGCGCCTCACGAAGATGAAAATCCCACTAAGTAGTGGTACGCATCATGACTACTCATTAATTTGAACGCCTACATGCAAAGCATACAGATTACCCATTAAGTTGGACGCTACATGCACGCCGACATCCGCACCGATCTCGCCAACTTATACCCTTTATTTGGGAAGATATGCACTCCGACACAATCTAAATGCATTAACGACTACTAACCGAGTCCCAAGCCATACACAAGTCAACCAAGCCCGAGCTCGTTTATACCCCTTTATTTGAAAGATATACATCAGATACATCCTAAATACATATACGACCAAAACGAAGTCCTAAGCTATGTTTGTACCTCTTAAGGAAAATATACACTTGAACAGTCTAAATACATTTACGACTACATACAAAGTCCTAAGCTATATACAAACTTATTCGGCTTCCGAGCTCTCGCGCCACAACTCACTTGGCTACACCAATTACGAACAAAATCTCCGTGTCGGCGATGAACACTGAATGAACTCGGTGCCTTCAACCCACCGATTAGGACGGATCCCAAATGACCCGCCACGGTACATCCGGCAAGACCTCGGAGGCACCGCGACCGAAAGCGGGACTCAGCGTCCCGAGGCCTCACCCTGTGGACGCTAGGCGCAGCTCGACACGCCCGACCGAGGAAGAAGCTCCCGGCCAAGGTTGGACTCTTTTCCCGGCTGGGTTGCCCGCGCGCCCCCCCTCGAGCCGACCTCCGCGCCCGACCGCCTCCCCGACCCGGTGGATTGGGGTCCTCTTCTTCCGATCTCCGGCTGGCCACGGGCGCCCAGGTGCAACCGACAAGTAACCTCAAGACTTGGCGTGGTCGGCATAACCGCCCCCATCATCGTGTTCTTCAACTCTAACACCGGTGGGGTCGACAATGTCCGGCTACTAGCATTGGGCGACGACGCGTCCGGACGATCTCATAGATCTTGAGGTACTTCACGAGGGAGTCGAGGCAATCTTTGAAGTTTTACTATTCGCCCCTCCTCGTCCCTCAAGACCATCCCCCAGTGAGCGTGCTCAACCCGCCATCAACTTCGAGATGGTCACGCCGATCGGCGAATCACCGCCAGACTCTGCGTGCTCCTGGAGACCGCGCCGCCTCTCTCGGGCCATCTCGAGCTCCTCCTCACATCGCATCAAACGTCCATGAACGACGCCGGCACAAGTCCGCCCCGACTTCGAGACGCAGGATCCTCGACTTAAGAGTCTCGTTTTCGCCAGAGGCGAGCCTCATGATCGGCCTCGCAGCTTTTTCTTCGATCGGCGGATGATACCGAGCCGACGTCCATACCGCCAAACACAGGTCGGTTCGCGATCCGGCTCTTCCGATCAAAGACTTCTTCGTCCTTTTCGCCGGGCACCTCGGACTTCTTTTAGTTTGACCAGAAGTCATGATCAAGTCCAAGTATTGAGGGACGATGTGCTAGCAATAAACAAGAAGATACGCATTTCAAAATAGTGTGTTTATTATTCATGGAAATTTTACAAGGGCTCAGATCCTATCGACCCGGCAGCTCAGCCTATTACATCAGTCCATCGACCAGCGGCTTGTTGCGGACCCGCCGACCTCCTGCTGCCCTCGTTGTTCCCGCGGTTGTCCCTCCACTGGGAGCCCGAGACCTCCTCCTCCTCCCTCGGCCGCCCGCACTGCAAGTAGCTCAAGCTCGTGATCCTCATCCTCTCAGACCGGGCGACGACCTCACCGCCGAAGGGTCGAACTGACGCCGTGGCCTCCAAAGACCGGAAGGAGCCAACACCGAGATCACCCGGCGTAAGCCTGCTTAGCTCTCGGAGGTCAACCTCCGTCCAACCATGCTTGACCTGTCGGTCGGGCATGGCGGCCGCCAGCCTTCCCTGTGTGATCCGACACCACCTTCGGCTTCAACACGGCGGTAAGTTCGGCGATGAAGCCCGAGAAGCTCTCCGACTGATGAGCTTGCGGCGAAGGCCCTCAACATTGGCCCCGACCGCCAAAGAAGGCACTCATCCCATCGGCGAGCACCTTCTTCGCCGGCGACCTCCTCGCTGCCTCCTCCAGCCCCCGAGCAGCCTCCAACGCCTGTGCCTTCTTTTCGTAGCGGCCTCGGCGGCCTCGCCTCGGCCTCCGCCCTCGCGGCAACAATGCGGCCTCCGCGTCGCTCGCCGCAGAACGAAGCCCTGCTCCAAAGATCCCACATCGAGCGAGCTTCGGAGATGTACCCGGCAATACGCTGCGTGTCCCCGATCATCGAGCTCGTTTCCTAAACACAATACAAGTTAGCACATATCACGAAGCACGAAACCGGTACGGAGGGCTTTTATACCGTGGGAGGGTGCGGCGAATCGGAGCCCGCACCACGTGCTCGATGAAGGGCGGATCTGCTTCTCGGGACCGACTCGACCCGACAAAGGCTCTGTCATTAGTCGATCGAGATTGTCCACCTTCTTCTGTGCTTGCAATCCCGCCCGCCCGCCTTCTTCCTGAGGCTCCTTGCTTGGCGGGGAAGACCTTCCTCTTGCAACGCCGCCTTCACCGCAAAAAAAGAAAAATCACGTTAACTCAAAGCGAGGTCGGATGTACAAAAACAAGAGAGGGGTGCCTCACCCATCTCGGACCCGACACGTGAGTCCGGACCTGTATGCTCAACCCGCGTTATTAAGGTCGCCCTCGGTAAATTTACAGACCTCGCCGAGCATGTTGAGCTGCTCTCTATGTAGCCGAGGGTTTCAATTTTATATCTGAAATTTACCCAACCCCACCTGTAGCTCGGGTGCCCATCACCGCAAAAAAATTTGCTTTGCCACCCGAAACCTTGGAGGTCAACCACCTTAAATGGTCACCGAGGCGAAAATAGTACACTCCTCCGGTACACTTGACGCTGAAAAATCGCATCAAGACTTCAAAGGAGAACTCCTCGCCTATGCCATAACAAGAAAGCCTCATCTCAACTACGAACCTAATAGAATTTGGGGTAAACCGACGATGAGAATTTGGAAATATTCCTGAATATGCAAAAAAATGGGAGCAAAAGGAAATCTAAGACCCGCCCTCAGGGCATCTACGTACACCGTCAAAAAACCCTCCGGTGGAGCCAAAGCTCGGTCACGGGGCCCCGACAGGAACCACCAGGCCTCCGCCGGCAGATGGCACTCCCTTCCCACCCTCATTACATCGGCGGCGGTCAGAGATGATTTAACATACCTAGCCTTATACTCATCCCAAGCAGAGGGTATTTCCGGCACTCTCGCGCTAATACTAAGAGATCTACCCCCCCAAGGTATGGCACATAAAATCCCTAATCTCAATAATTTCATCAAGAGGGAGGGTAGAAGAAGAACCCGGAGAGGAAGAAGATGTAGAAGTCATACTTACTTTTTAAAAGAAGGGCTCACATTGCTCAAGATCGGACAAAGATTTCGAAAACTCGAAAATTTGGTCTATTCTTTTGCTCTGGGCCAAGAGGAGAAGAAAGTGAATGCCCTCAAGCGGGGCTATTTATAAAGTGAATGGGCGCCTTAAACGGCCGTTTCAACTTCCACACGCATACCGATTGACGTGGAGTCCACGCCACACACGGCTCGAGTGCCCAACTACCGCTGGCGCGTATGACGACGCTAGTGTAAGATAGACCGCCGATCGACCTCGCAATCATCACCCGACCCCGGCCCTCCGAGCGGCGCCTCGGTCGTGCCTCGGCTTCACCCAAATAACGAGGCATCCAGATCGGACCTCGGCGCCTATCGGCGGACTTCGTCCCCACGAGAATATCTCCATCCAGATCGGACCTCGGCGTCCTATCAACGGACTTCGCCCCTACGAGAATATCTCCATCCAGATCGGACCTCGGCGCACCAGCCCCCAGATTCGGTGCCGCTCAGACCACACCTCGGCATCCCTAGAAGGGTGGTCACTCAGGACGAACCTCGACACCATCCAGCATGACTTCTCCATCTAGGTCCACCTCTCAGATCGGACCTCGGCATCCTCCGTAGAGAGGTGCGGTTCGGATCGGACCTCGGCGTAACCACGCAGTGGTCGTTATCCGTGTCGGACTTGACTTCCTACATAGCACATCTTTGTCCAAATGACAGACAACTCACTTAGGTCTTCGACAAGCGGCGCATGCCCGCAATCCATGCACCACCCAACTCGATTCGAATCGATCGCCAAATAAACCCTCACATCAAAAGACAACACCTTCGACAACAACTTCACCGAGCAACACCTCGCCTCGGCAAAGCGCTTTCACTCCACCTCGGCACGATCACATCGACTATTCGGGGGGCTATGATGGGATGTGGCCCAACCGATCGTGCCCACTAACGTGCCCACGGTTAAGCCCAAGCGAGCCCTAATCGCCCCCAAAACCCCAGCCCCGAACCAAAGTCGCGCCACCTCCACGTGGCGTGCGGAAGACGAAGCGTCCCCGCCCGGCCAATGGAGGACACGCCAGGAAGAGCCCCGCCAATGGAGGCACGCCAGGGGAAGAGTCCCGGCCAATGGAGAGGTTGGGCACGCCTTTAGGCGCAGGCTCAGATATGTATAAATAAAAGGAAAATTGATGATAGAAGGGTTGACAACTTATCAATGCTAAGAGCTTATAACTACACTCACTGTACTTAAATCATAGTGAAAGTATTGAGGAATCACTCTCCGTGGACGTAGATCTCGTTAACGATCGAACCATGTAAAAGCCTTGATGTTCTTTATTGCTTTATATAAATCTCGCATACTCACGTAACTAGATTTATCACGTACGTATATATATTACAATATGTGTGGAATTACTTTATATTTTTATTGAATTTTATATTTACGCGTAGTCATATATATCTTGTAACTATTTGAAGCTAAGTCAGAAGGGCCTTAATTATATTAAGAAAAGGTGAAACCGTGAAAGTGCAAAGCCACGCAATATGAAAAAACATAAAGGTAAAGTACAAAAGAAGTTGGTAAAAGTTTTGACTTCTATGTCATGAATGGTTTGATGACTATTCAACTTTTCATACTTCATTATTCAAACTTTCTAATTTCTGCAAAATTGTTGCTGCTCTAAGTATTGGATTATGTGTTGGATTGCATAATAAAAATCTTAATTTTATTTATTTTTTGCATTAACACGTACGTATATTTCTTTTGGCGGACACTTAACTAATAAAACAATTATTTTTCAGACTTCATTACATAAACTTTCTAATTTCTGCAATTTGCCATTCATAAAACCACAGTAAATTATTGTGCTGGAATACCAAAAATATTATCAATTTGATTTTGAAAATTATTACCTATAGGGAGTGTTTATTTTCATGATTAACATTTTGAAGGGTTGACTATTTGATGGATTAAATGTGTGATAAGATAATTTTTATCTATCAATCATTTGTTTACTACAAAGGATTAGTGAATGATTAAAATTATGATAAATAATTCGCCTTTTATTTGGAGGATTATTTCAATCCAACCTATATTGGTTGTATTAAAATTAATGGAGAACAATTCAGGGCTCGTTCGGTTTTCAAGATAGAAGCCCATATATAGTTAAGTCCATGTTCGGATAACAAGATAAAAAATGATAAACAATTCAAGTTTCTATCTAGGTGGCTAATCTCCATTTTCCGATCGAGCCTCACCCTCCGATAAAATTCATCGCAGCACTAATTAATTTTCTGCATAATTTTGTCCTTTGCTTTTCTTTATATTGTCAAGATCTAACTTTAGAATAACTCACATCTTCGCACCATCTTCTCTCATCTTTGTATTTGGACGATTCAAGATTGTGAAGAGGTGAGAAGGAAAATCTATCAAACCCAACATGTGTGATTTTAATTTCTATACATCCTTTTGTTTGTAATGAGTTGTTTAAATTTTGGGGAAAAATCGCAGACTTACTTCTTCAATGCCAAAAGGACATTGAATTCCCGTTAACCTCTTGATTTTATTTATTCCACTTGCATAAGTGGACCGCTCTATATATATATATATATATATATATATATATATATATATATATATATATAGGGAGAGTTAACGTGAGAACCATTTTTATTGTGAGAACCAAAATTGATGAATTCACGGTGAAAGTTGATGAATCCATTGGGAAAATGACTGAATCCGAAAATAGAATTTTAAGCCTCATGGGATTCGAACCGGGTGAAAATTTCAATTTCAATTCATTAACTTTCTCAACGGATTCATCAACTTTCATCACGAATTCATTTGGTTCTTAGTTTTAGGATAAAATGATTCTTATTTGAACCAAACTCTATACATATATATATACTCTTTTGGACATTATAGTTAAAATGAGAATATTTTAAATCCACTTGCTCGAGGAAGAAATACTCATGTTACCAGTTTTCCTTTTACTAGGGTTCTTAAAATTTCATAAATTGTTTAAGATGGTTGTAGTTTAGAGAGTATGTACTGATTATTACATCCAATTTTTTTTCGTAAATTTCATAAATTTTTCGTCTCTGTTTCTCCTCTTCATCCAATTTTTTTTTTGTAGTTTAGAGAGTATGTACTGATTAGAGAGTATGTAGTGCTTATTTAGTTTCATAACTAAATGATCTGCATTACTTATTTAGTTCCATAACTAAATGACTACATTGCTTATTTAGTTCCATAACTAAATGATCTGCATTGCTTATTTAGTTCCATAACTAAATGATTGCATTGCTTATTTAGTTCCATAACTAAATGATCTGCATTGCTTATTTAGTTTCATAACTAAATTTTTCATATTATTTATTTATTTATTTATTAATAATCAAGTTTTGATTATTAATAAATATATTTATATAAAATTAGTAATTATCTTTTTTAGTTCTTCTATTGATTATGATATTTGTAACATGTATAGGGTTTCAGAACTGACAACAGTCACACATGGATCCATACGAGAAATTTCTTGTAGTCATGTTGTTGCATCATTTAATGTGGCAAAATTCTTCTTTTTTTATGATATTGCTTGCTTATTATTTATATGGGGAACAAGCTTTTGTATTAAGTGAAGACAAAACTCCAATTAGATATAGTTTAATAAAAAGAATGTCTAACCAAAAACAATTTTTGCACAACCTTATTGAAACTAGTGATATTGTATGCATCAATATGCTTCGTATGGATCGTCGTTGTTTTAGTAGATTGTGTAAGTTACTTCAAACTCATGGTGGGCTAAAATCATCCAAATATGTTTCCATTCAAGAACAAGTAGCTATTTTCCTAAATGTTATAGCTCATCATACTAAGATTAGAGTAATAGGTTTTCATTACATGAGGTCATATGACACGATAAGTAAATACATTAAAAATGTCTTGCGGGCTATCATGATTGTGCACCGGTACATGTTAGTCATACCCCAAGCTGTTGAGGAGTGTTCTGAAGATAGTTTGTGGAAATATTTTCAGGTAAGACTAATGAGCATTATTTTAGAGAAGATTATAAGTATTTCTTTTAGGATGTATTGTAAACTTAATTAGTATTTCATTTTTTTTCTATTTCTTAGGGTTGTCTAGGTGCACTCGACGGAACATACATCCAAATGCAAGTTCCGGCCGTAGATAAACCTAGATATCGTTCAATGAAAGGTGATATTGCAACAAATGTCTTAGCAGTATGTGATAGAAATGAGCGATTTATATACGTATTGTCTGGATGGGAAGGGTCTGCAGCTGATGGGTGTGTGTTGAAAGATGCAATTAGTAGGGAGAATGGTTTAAAAGTGCCGACAGGTAAGCTTTAGATTTAAAAATAGCGATGTCCCTTACAAATAGTACATTACTATGTGGTAACTACACTCACTGCTTACCTTATGTAGGTTCATATTATTTGTGTGATAGTGGTTACACAAATGGTGAAGGATTTCTAGCCCCATACCGTGGAGTTAAATACCATCTACGAGAGTGGGAGGCCACTCAAAGAGTAGCTCAAAATTACCAAGAGTATTTCAACATGAAACACGCTAAGGCGAGGAATGTCATTGAGCGGGTGTTTGGACAATTAAAAAGTCGATGGGCTATTTTACGCAGAATTTTATTATTCGGTTGAAACACAAAACATGATAATCATGGCTTGCACGCATTTGCACAATTTTATCAAGGAGAACATGGAGTATGATCCGTGCTTGACGATGAATAATATATTATCCAACTTGAGCAAATAATGACAGCTAATAATGGGGAGCATGAAGAGTATATTGAGGTTGTTGAATCATCACAAGCTTGGAGTGCTTTTAGGGAACAACTCGCTCAAAAAATGTGGCTAGATCGCTAGAATCATCTATTAAATTTGTACTTTGGACTTGATCTATACATTTATATTAAGACATTATTGGTTTGTACTTAAATATCATTTTCAATTGTTCAACTATTGATACTGGTTTGCTATTGTCATTACCGAATTGCTATTATCTTATTAATTATATTATTCTATTTTAAATGATACTTGTACATATCCAACTTCTAACTTTACTATTTTTACCTTGTTATATGTAGGAACTATGAGTTCATCGCACAACAACAACCTCTCAAGGACCCTAGACCCTCCTCCTTCGATGCATCATGTTCCGAATAGGGAAAGAAGAACTTGGACGCATGCTGAAGAAGATGCTTTAATTGTAATTCTGAAAAAATTAGTGGTTGATGGTTGGCGCCAGGAGAATGCATTTCGAACTGGTTATCTAGAAGTCATTGAGAAAGAGCTGCGTGTACGATTCCCTGGAGCTGATTTGACTTCGACAAATGCATTATCTAAGTTGACGGTATGGAAAAAGCAATATTATATCGTGTTGAACATGATTAACACTAGCGGTTTTGGTTGGAACGACTCTAGCAACATGATTTATGTTGAGGATGACGTATGGCAGCAATATGTTAAGGTAAAATGTAACATTATGTATTTGTATTTGCATTTGCATCAATATATGTTACTCATTTGATTTGAAAGGGCTTTAGTAATGAATTTTATGTTTGCTATTGAATAGGCTCATCCGCAAGTTAAAACATTGCGATTCAAGTCATATCGATACTTCCAAGATCGGGTTGAGATCTTTGGAAATGATCACTAATTGAAAAACGCGGGTCCCAAGACCTTGCTAAAGCTACAATTCAAGAGCCATATCTACCTCACTTGATGTAGATGAGTTCCTTCCAATCACAATATACACATCCGTAATGAGTTTCCATCCAACCTTGATGAACATGTTGACAGTGAGTTCCCTAGTACAGAGAACATGTTGAGGAGGAGATTGATGATACCCTTTCTCATGGTGAATGCAACTCGATCAACAATAATAAAAGAGATGGTGGTAAGAAAATCCAGTCCACCAGAAAGTGCAGTCGGCTTGAAACAACCTCCAAGGAGCCAGTTATTGTTGATCTCATGAATACGTTCTTCAAACAACAGAATGAATCCATTGGTATCTTCGTCGACAAACTTGATAAACGGAGTGAACATTCGGTGAACAACAAACCAGAGGTCGTTGACAAGACTAAACTCATTCTTGAAGCCTTGAGCAAAATAGGTACTCTCACTGAGGAAACCCGACTATATTTTGCATACAAAATTACGACAGATGCAAGTGTGATGGACTTGTTCCTCAATTTCTCTGAAGGCGAACAAATCACTTTTGTGAATATGATGTTGGCCAAGAATGTATTGCCATAAAACTCATGGAACATTTATTAGAAGCATATATATATATATATATATATATATATATATATATATATATATATATATATATATATATATATATATGTAATTGTGTAATGTTAAGTCACATACTTAGTCAAAAGTTGGATAATTATCTTTTGCTATTTTTGATAAGTTGTTAACAGTCACAACTTTGGTGACTTTAGCTGCTTTTGATGAATGTATATAGGCAGTGGTAACTTGGTGGCTTGGGTTGGTTTTGATGAATGTATATAGGCTTTGATGACTTAGTTGTATATTTATGGATTTCTATTCATATTGTGATCAACTGCTTGACTATCATTTATTCGTTGTGGTTGTTTATTTATATGTTTGTGGCTGTATTGTATTTCATTCCATAATAGAAAATGATAAGGTCTAAAATAATCTTGTAAATAGATGATTGTCCTTTTTTTATTTTTTTTTAAAATTGATTGTCCTTAAATAAAAAAATATGCGGATATCTACATAAAATATCAAGGATTGAAATGTATTGATTGACACTAATTAAGTTGGTTACCTTAAATATGGGAAAAAATTAAGCAAATTAAATACATATAGCTGTAGATATATAATGTAATTAATGAATGAATTTATTATTATTATTATTATTATTATTATTAATTTGAAATTAATATAATAGTTTTCAGATTCTGAAATATGGATTGAATGGGAAATTGAAAGTTTCTAATTTTGAATTAAAAGATAAAAACTTAAAAACAGTTTTCCATGCAATGATCGCGGCATCCAATGATCGCTGCTAGGGTGGTTAATCGGTCGGGTCGGTCGAGTACCTACTCAAAAATCGGCACCAACCGATTTTACGTAAAAATAAAACCCGACCCAGGCCGATTTTTTAGTCGGTATCCGAATACCCGACTGGGTATTCGGATACCCTAATTACCCTTTATTTATAAAATTAACCATTCGATAGTTAAAATGACAACTTGGTCTCACCGTTTCATGGTCGACTTGGGCTTTATAATGCGCAGTCCCGGATTGAATCCCTAGCGCATGTTTCAATTTTTTTTTATTAAAGGTCCTGCTTACATTAAACCCTATATAATTATATATATATATATATATATATATATATATATATATATATATATAAATAAATATATATTAAATAATTAGGTATTCATATTCGGGTATACCCGTGGTATACCCGATGCCCGACAATATAAATATATAATACCCGACCGACCAGTATACCGATTTTCGGTGTCGGCACCAATACCCGATAAATTTGGTCGGGTATCGGCACCGACTACCCGACACCCTGCTAGACACCCCTAATTCTGCGTCGCACTTCGAATTTCTTCAAATCGGCATCTCCAATGATCGCGGCAAACAAGCTTTAGAAATTCCAGCCGTTCTCCAATGATCACGGAAAGTCCAAAGAATCGCGCGGATGTTTTCTTCGTTTCTTTCCCCGACTCTATCTTCACCCATTTTCTTCACTTCTTTTCTCTAATTCTTGAATATTTCTCCATACACCTATCAAACACAAAAAACACCAACCTCGACATAAAACAAGACACGAAACAATAAAAACCAACTAAACGTAATATAAACAAACTAGAAATCCTAACATAAAACGAAACAATTATAGACTAAACAACTATGTTATTTAAAATATAAGATGTTGAAAATTAAATATAATTTTTGTTTACATATGTTGCATATTTATGATGATTTTTTACTTACATGTATATCATCAAATTTAATTTAATAGCTAATAATCATTCCAAATTTGTATCTCAATATATGATAGAATACAATATCTGATAACAAAAATTAATAATAGTTAGATAAATGTATTTTTATTAGGGGTGTATTAGTAAATATGCACTAACTTGGGACTATATAATATTGCAAACCAAACATATTTTTAAATTGTCTCAAAATTAACATGCCAACCGAACAACTTTTATTATCCAAGACTCAATCTTGAGGTATCCCATATTGTATCTCATTATTATCTTATCCGTCCAACCGAACGCCACCTCAAAGGATTAAAATAATCTCGGGCTTTGGGATATCCTTAAATATTAATCCTTAAAAGTAAACACTTGATTATGTTGGATTAATTTTATCTATCTAATATAATCATGCAAAGTAAATACTCCATATGATGTTAATCGGTGTGCTTAACAGAATTCAAAGCACGCTTTGAAATAGCTGACCAAGGTTAAGCTATACATTTCAAAAGATTTAACTATATATTTCAGAGCCATATAAAACATACAGAAAAGAGGCACACTCCAGTGAATCCTAATTATAGTCGATAAATTTAATTAATAATTGATAAATTTTAATTATAAATTAATTAGGAATTAATATATCATACACACGGTACATTTGGATATACACAAACTTTTGAATTTAGAAAAAACATATAAAACCCAGCTTCAGATTGTAGTCTTCTATTGACCAACAACATATGATGAAATCTCAACAGAATATTCAACCCATGTGGTGATTTGCAAACAAATTGAAGGATGCAATAAAAAAACTAAATAATATGTCCAGAAAACATAAAATTGCAATTGTCCCTTTTAGAATAAGTAAATGGAGTAATTGTAACTTGTTTATACCGATATAGTTAAAAGGGTCGTATAATAATAACATTTTCACTTATTTTTTCGGTTTATTATTTGATTTTTAAATTTTGGCACAAAAAACATGAGTGTTACAATTTATATGTCTTCCAATCTTTTATTATATATTCTATTACACAATGGAGGCATTACATTTATCTTCAATCCTATGTGGATTTTTCTCAATTTTTCTTTCTTATTTTTCTAAAATCTTCATTTTATGCATTCGAAGCACTTTCCAATCACACATTGATTTCTTAATTAAACTTAGCCAAATTAGAACCTATATATAATGATATGATATTTCTATTCTTCAAATCTCAACCAAATTTTCACTTTTAATAATTGGTATAGTGATTGATATTAATATTATTTAAACTATACCACCAATTTAATTTGGTCAAATAAATAGTTTATTTAATTTAATTTTTCTTTCTTATTTTTCTAAATCTTCATTTTATGCATTCTAAGCACTTTCCAATCCCACATTGATTTCTTAATGAAACTTAGCCAAATTAGAACCTATATATAATGATATGATATTTCTATTCTTCAAATCTCAACCAAATTTTCACTTTTAATAATTGGTATAGTGATTGATATTAATATTATTTAAACTATACCATCAATAATGTAGAAATTCAATGGTATTTGTTCCATGCCATGCACTAATTTGTGTTGTAGACATTGTGATATTAGTCAACAAATGTATCATATGTTTTAATGCTAAAATAATACATGTAATTGTCGAGCCTTTAGTTTTGTGGTATTCTCCATTTTAAGAAGGTGAGTGATATGAGTATCCCAATCCTCTATCCCCAAATTCTAAAGAATATTGTAAGTAAAAGATAAATAGACACGCTTAGATAGCATAAAACATAAATGCCGTATTTGGTTAAGATTGAGGTTAAAGATCTAGGTTTCAAGTCCAACATGACGTGATCTTTAAATTTCTAAATTAAATTGATCAAAAACAATAAAAATAAATAAAAACACAAATGGCACATAAATTTAAAGATTAATTGCACCACAAATAACAATATTTATACAAAATTGTAAATTTATCACGACTAATGTCAAGGTGATTGGATAGGTGCAAACCCATCCCACATCGGAAGATAGAAGAAGAATTGTCTTCTATATATTAAGAACCCACCACCAATTAGTATGAGGCCTTTTGGGAGTTGTTGAGCCCAAACAAATCCGCGGGCTTTTGGCCCAAAGCGACAATATCATACTAATTGGACGGAGTGGTGGCGGCATTCAGCAAGAAGGTATCGAGCCGACGGTTGGTGGGCCCAATACGGGCGGGACGAGGCTGCGTTCGATGTGGAGAGTACCCCAGGTGAACTCACGATCAATCCGGTGGTTCCTCAGGTCGAAAGTCTTCCCGCAAGAGTGGTCGGCGGCGAGTCCCGTGGTGGTAACGGCGCAAGATGTTCGGATTATCGCTCGAGGAGGACAATGATGTGGTCCTTGGTTTGAGGAGGATTGTTGTATGTGGTGCAACCCAATCCCACATCGGAAGAAGAAGAAGAAAAATGTCTTCTATATATTAGAAACCCACCCAATTAGAATGAGGCCTTTTGGGAGTTGTTGAGCCCAAAACAAATCCGCGCGGCTTTTAGCCCAAAGCGGACAATATCATACTAATTGACGGAGTGGTGGCGGCGCAGCCTCCCAAACAAGGTATCGAGCCGAAGGTTCTACTGGGCCCAATACGTGGGCGGACGAGGCCGCATTCCCGATGTGGAGGAGTACCCCGATGAACTCACGATTGAATCCGTGGTTCCTTGTGTCGAAAGTCTTCCCGCAAGAGTGGTCAGCAATGAGTCCCGTTGGGTGGTAACGGCGGTGCAAGATGTTCGGATTATCGCTCGAGGAGGACAATGATGTAGTCCTCGGTTTGAGGGAGGATTGTTGTATGTGGTGCAAACCCATCCCACATCGGAAGATAGAAGAAGAATTGTCTTCTATATATTAAGAAACCCACCACCAATTAGTATGAGGCCTTTTGGGAGTTGTTGAACCCAAAAACAAATCCGTGCGGGCTTTTAGCCCAAAGCGGACAATATCATACTAATTGGACGGAGTGGTGGCAGCAGCTCCCAAAGGGGTATCGAGCCGACGGTTGGTGGGCCCAATACGTGGCGGACGAGGTGCGTTCGATGTGGAGAGTACCCCGGTGAACTCACGATCAATCCGGTGGTTCCTCGTGTCGAAAGTCTTCCGCAAGAGTGGTCGGTGGCGAGTCCCGTGGTGGTAACGGGTGCAAGATGTTCGGATTATCGCTCGAGGAGGACAATGATGTGGTCCTTGGTTTGAGGGAGGATTGTTGTATGTGGTGCAACCCAATCCCACATCGGAAGAAGAAGAAGAAAGAAATGTCTTCTATATATTAGAAACCCACCCAATAATATTTATCTTATTTTATCATTCACGCTTAAAATTGATGTAAGTTTTGATCTTAGTCATCCAATTGTGCATCTAAGGCTGAAAATAATTTTATTTTCACAAAGATAAGGGTGTTCATACCATAATCACTCCACACACACACACACACACACACACACACACATATATATATATATATATATAGGGAGGTTAACGTGAGAACCATTTTTATCATGAGAACGTGAGAACTAAAAATGATGAATTCACGGTGAAAGTTGATGAATCCATCAGAAAGTTATCAATCCAAAAATAGAATTTTCGCCTCACGGGATTCGAACCCGGTGAAAAATTCAATTTTTGAATTCAAGAACTTTCTCAATGGATTCATCAACTTCACGATTTAATTCATTTGGTTCTTAGTTTTAAGATAAAAATGGTTCTCATTTGAACTAAACTATATATATATATATATATATATATATATATATATATATATATATGGGGGTTGGTTATAGAAGGAACCACCCTAAGATGAGAACTAGAACCCATCTACACCATTTATATCACCTAATCTAACTACAGTATAATTAGACGGTCAACAAACAAGATTTGACCCACATTTGCAAAAATTGTACTTTTCCATCATTTATACGATTGAGGGCATTTAAGTCATTTTTCTTTCTTATTTTTCTAAAATCTTCATTTTATGCATTCGAAGCACTTTCCAATCACACATTGATTTCTTAATTAAACTTAGCCAAATTAGAACCTATATATAATGATATGATATTTCTATTCTTCAAATCTCAACCAAATTTTCACTTTTAATAATTGGTATAGTGATTGATATTAATATTATTTAAACTATACCACCAATTTAATTTGGTCAAATAAATAGTTTATTTAATTTAATTTTTCTTTCTTATTTTTCTAAATCTTCATTTTATGCATTCTAAGCACTTTCCAATCCCACATTGATTTCTTAATGAAACTTAGCCAAATTAGAACCTATATATAATGATATGATATTTCTATTCTTCAAATCTCAACCAAATTTTCACTTTTAATAATTGGTATAGTGATTGATATTAATATTATTTAAACTATACCATCAATAATGTAGAAATTCAATGGTATTTGTTCCATGCCATGCACTAATTTGTGTTGTAGACATTGTGATATTAGTCAACAAATGTATCATATGTTTTAATGCTAAAATAATACATGTAATTGTCGAGCCTTTAGTTTTTGTGGTATTCCTCCATTTTAAGAAGGTGAGTGATATGAGTATCCCAATCCCTCTATCCCCAAATTCTAAAGAATATTGTAAGTAAAAGATAAATAGACACAGTTAGATAGCATAAAAACATAAATGCCGTATTTGGTTAAGATTGAGGTTAAAGATCTAGGTTTCAAGTCCAACATGACGTGATCTTTAAATTTCTAAATTAAATTGATCAAAAACAATAAAAATAAATAAAAACACAAATGGCACATAAATTTAAAGATTAATTGCACCACAAATAACAATATTTATACAAAATTGTAAATTTATCACGACTAATGTCAAGGTGATTGATAGGTTGTGAGTTTTGTATAATTAATTCAATGGTTCGTTTGATTGCGTAAAAGTCAAATTAATTGGACATGTGGTTCTAAAGAAAATAAATCCTAATAAATTCAATTTGTCATGATTCCTCCTTCATTCACGTACATCATCATACTAAGATATGTTTATTCATTAATTATTTCTTTTAAAACAAAAATATTTAAATTTGTAATGAAAATGGCTTAATCAAATTCCTAAGATAAATTTACTCATGTTAAAAACGGTTTCCACATACCCAAGAAACTTCGACAATGTGGTTCTAAAGAAAATAAATCCTAATAAATTCAATTTGTCATGATTCCTCCTTCATTCACGTACATCATCATACTAAGATATGCTTATTCATTAATTATTTCTTTTAAAACAAAAATATTTAAATTTGTAATGAAAATGGTTTAATCAAATTCCTAAGATAAATTTACTCATGTTAAAAATGGTTTCCACATACCCAATAAACTTCGACAATAAGTTCTATATGACCACATTTCAAGCGTGTAATGGGCATGTACAACTACATAATCAACAAAAATTTAGGTGTTTTATGGAATTGAACAATGTACTCCACCAGTTGAACAACTTATATATATATATTTAGAACCAATGCTTATTTTTTCATCCTACAATTATTTTACACCACTATCTAATTCGGCTAATTAATTAATTAGATCGCCAAATAAATAGTTATATATTTTTATTTATCTAAATTCTCTATTTAATGTCTATTAAATTCTAATTCTAATCATATTAAAATATCTTATCACACATTAATTTCTATTCATACTCCACCAATTGAATAACTCATACATATACTTAGAATCAATGCATATTTTTTCATGCTAAAATTATTTTACACCACTAATTTAATTTGACTAATTAATTAATTAGATGGTGAAATAAATAGTTATGTATTTTTATTTATCTAAATTCTCTATTTAATATCTTTTAAATTCTAATCACATTGATTTATAATCATACTCCACCATTGAACAACTTATACATATACTTAGAATCAAAGCATATTTTTTTCATCGTACAATTATTTTACACCACTAATTTAATTTGGCTAATTAATTAATTATTTGACCAAATAAATAGTTATATATTTTACAATAGTTATACTTTTTAAATTTTAACTTATTAATTATATATTTCATAAATTTTAACGAATTTATGTAATTAGCAGATATTATATACGAAAATGAGACGAGAACATGATTTTCACTGTTTGTAGGTCTTTTGTTATTTATATTATTTTGATATAAAAATATACATTATAGACAGATAAATACATTAATCGACATGTCTACGTAATTTTTTTTTTCAATTTTAATCCTTTTGTTATTTATATGATTTATTCTTAATAATTAACCATGTAGTGTTCAACTTTTATCGAGACAAATAAATTAATTATTATAATAATTTATATTAATAAAATTAAATTGGTTCGAGTAATTAATCAAATGTGAGATAAGTGCGATTATGTATATGCTAGACATGTTCTTTATTTTTAAATCTTTGTTATTTATATTATTTATTATTAATGTTTATTTTATAATGTTCAAATCATTACTGAGACAGATAAACAATTAATGTAACTACTTATATTTATAAATTTAAATATATTTCGGTAGTTATCACGTATTTTTGGGACAAGAACGATTAATAAAATTATTTTTCAATCAGATTTTGGATACGAGCATATAAATTCCAATCACTATAACAACTTATATTTATAAATTTAACGAGTTTGAGTAATTAATCGGATTTAAGACGAGTGCATGTATATATGTTATAGACGGGTACAAACATCTATCAACATGCTTACGAATGTTTAAAGTGATTACAACCATTAATCTTCAAGTCTACATTTAATTTTCATCATATTTTAAATGTTTAGTTATTTTCATCATTTTTAATATTTTCACAATTAGTGGTGTTCGATTTTTTAATAGTATGTACTATCACTACTACAAAAAACAGTAATAGACTACACGCTTTATGTGTAGTCTATGCATCGGTAGTGTAGAGAAAAGTGGTGTAGAGAAAGTAGGCCAAGACACACCACGCTTTTTAAGCGTAGTCTATACCCACCATAGACTACACGCCGACATAGACTACGCCACGCCGTAGTCTATACCCACAAACCACGTAAAATGCGCAAGACACACCACGCTTTTAGCGTAGTCTATACCCACCATGTATCACGCTCGACATGACCACGCCACGCTGCGTAGTCTATACCCCGCATCTACGTAAAAGACGCCGCATACACTCACGTTTTTATGCGTAGTCTATACCCACCATAGACACGCTTTTCACACATAGACCACGCCACGCCGTAGTCTATACACACGAACTCACACATTAGTTCGCTCATATACTACGCTTTTACGCGTAGTCTATACCCACCATGACTACGCTTTTTCGCACATAGACTACGCTTTTTACGCCGTAGTCTATACACACGCACTCACACAACAGTTCGCTCACACACCACGCTTTTGCGTAGTCTATACCCACCATAGACCACGCCGCACACAGACTACGCCACGCCGTAGTCTATACCCACCATGACTCACGCCGCACATAGACTACGCTTTTTGCCGTAGTCTATACCAACAGACTACACAAAATTTCGCACATACACCACGCTTTTACGCGTAGTCTATATGTATTAACTACGGTTTTGAGTTTATTTACTACGGTTTTAATGCCAAATTTACTACGCTTTTCTATTACAACCCGTAGTCAATTTAATAACAACTACGGTTTTCAATTTCAACCGTAGTTAATTTCTTTATTTAAACCTCAGACAATTAATAACGCACAAGCAAATGAGATTAAAATATACTTGCATTACGCTCAAAATCACTATTCAAAAATATACAACTGCTTTCATTACAAACTACAAAATCACTATACAAAAATATACAACTGCTTTCATTACATCTACAAAATCACTATACAAAATACTATGCACATCACTTAACAAAACAATAAGACCGATTCTCCATAACACAAGACAAAATAATTCAAAAGATCAATAACTTACAACTAAAACATCACAAGACTATATGTGAAGAAGCATGAAATTTGCCCATTCAACGCGAACTTCATCAATGTCCTCTTGAGAGTAAGACCGATTTTGAAACTATTAACAATTCAAAATAAAATATTAGCACTCTTGTATGAAAAAATGATTATATTAAAGAAATGAAATGTTTATCTTACATGTGAACGTAAAGAAATGGAACCACAACAACAATTGCGCTTTTAAACGAGTCCAAAGATCGGTGAAGGCTTTCACCGTTAAGACAATAGACAATGACGATCATAGTATCGTGCAAACCTACATGAAACATGTATCGAACAATTCATAAATTATTTTCAACTTCAAAAACTTAAGATAAGTGGTTGTACTAGAGCAAGCTTCCATCTAGATCTACATAAAATAAGCTCAACATTCGATTCCGAGAAGAGATCCGAATAATAGTAAAATTTATTCCGAGAACTTTTGATTTAAGATCGTTTTCTAAAGCGTATCAAGATCATCAATCGATAAAGTTGAAATAAATTTGAAGTTGCTCAAATCATGGTAGGCATAAAAGAAAATAATAAGGATTTGATTTGATCGAAGTGGAAATGTCATAGAGTGACAACATTAGTTTACTTTAAACGATCCAATAGAAACCAAGTAAAGTTGAAGTGCTTTAAACAGATAAGGAGAAAAAAAATGGTGAGTGGGAATCTTAAACTTGATAGAGGCAACGATTAAAGATAATTCAACCATCCTCTTGGGAAGACCCAAGATCAACCTGGGGACAAGAAGAGACATATGATAAATTTAAGATGTCTTATACCACATGCTTCGTCTTGTCGGCCTCAAATTATTCCATCCTCATATATAGAACCAATTTGAGAGTCGGAAGAGAAGGGTTCAACAGACACCTCCATTCACCTCTCAGCTTTCAACACCAACCGGTGAACTAACTTGGGAAGAGAAGATTTCTCAGGAAGGAATTGGCGCTACAACAAAATAAGATGCCAAGTGAAGAAACCGGTGATCAAGGCATACCGTAATCAATCCGGAGAGTGGTTGAATTTGAGCCTCGGAGGATCCATCACGAGCATCCAAAGAACCCGAGGTACAATCAAGACTTGCTTCACCAAGGTTTTCTCGCAACTTCGTGATGCGTAAGTTCTACACACAAGCCTGGGTGGACACCGAATGCTCACAAAAGGAAAGAGGCAAGACGACATTACCAATCACACAAAATGATGGCAATGATGGCATCGAACATGCCTATTCGTGCTTCCATGTTCGGATCACTCGGGGTCCAAGCCCATTCCCTTGTGCACAAACCCGGTAGAGACGGAAATACAACTATATCCAGATTTAGTGAGGCTAACACGAGATTTGAATAGCACGCCGCATGGCACACCGGAAAGAAGCAGATTTGATGTCGCTCGAAGTTTCCGATCGAACCGCAACACTCGGAGCGTAAATCATCCAACTCAACTATGCTCGACTCAATCTCAAACTTTAAAATTATGTTTCATTAGGCGGATATTATAGATACTATTGTAAACTATGCTTTCCATAGACTTCCCGTAAGATAGGAGCGACTACTTAAAGCTCAATGCATCAAGATCAAGTCCGGATGTAAACTAGAAAATAAAAGGTGAAACCAATAATAGTTTCATACCGAAACTTTCCATCATATATACTTTCCCATATTTTCTGCAAAGTTAAAATAAATTCACTAAGGCATCCTTAGAGAGAACGTTGGCATGTATAACGTCAATGCCTATAACTTACCATCTTCCAAGAAAGTCCCTCCTCGCAAAATAATTTAAAGTGTCAAACAAAATAACTACAAAGATAGTGCATCCGGTGCTTTTTAAGCAAGTTTCAAGAAATCATAAAATGGACAATTCAATAAGTACAACCTTAAAACTATATCACAAGAAATGCAATGTGAACATCACCACACAGATAAACAAGGATAATCACTAAAAAGCAAAAGCCACTTCTCATTGATGCCCAACCAATACAATGGCGGTCAGGTAAATACATCAAATAGAGCTCATATCATTAAGCATTTGACATAAAATTTTCGAAAGTAGATAACATACCGAGCCACATATCCTTTAATAATACGATGGAAAATGTTCCTTTATAGTGTAGTGGTTTTCCGCTTTAACACTAACGCCTTTTTCTTCTCAAGAAATGCACAAAGCAAAAATGAGGATCAATATAGACTAATGAAGGCATTGGAGAATCAAACAGAGACATCTCAAGAAAACTTATTTAACATATTGTTTGACAATGGGGTGATAGCGATTTCACGACTTCAAGAACCCATCAATCATGAAAGGTCGTTGAATTGAGGAAAGATAGGGCAAGTTACATAACTAAAGAAAATCGGGACCCATGCATGTTCGAGTTTAGAGTCTTGAGTACGATACGCAATACATATCAAGACGAAGCAAATTACCGGTCAAAGTGCGCTGAAAATTTTCACAAGTCTTGGGAGCAACATCACGAGAGCAGATATTGTATGAGTGAACAATGACAGGGGTCAAACATCGCTTTAGTGAAACAAACAAGATATAGTGAAAAATAATGTGAATTGGGTGAGTTTACAAATAAATTCATACTACAGTAAAATAAATCCACAAGAAGCTATATAACCGATTTAGAATTACAAACAACAAATATTAAATCAAAATCATATTATCCGCAAGAATGTAAGAGACAAGCATATCTATGCGGATGAACATACATATCAATTGTTATTTATGATAAATTTCATACTTCCATATCAAAATACACATCTACGTGGAATGCTACATCTAGTAAAATACGCAGAGAAGGAGAGGATTAGGAGGAGGCGTGTGGTGGTTGGATAGTTTACCAAGCTCTTCGAGCAAGGAACCATTTAACCGATTTCCACTCGAGCCTGTAAACAAAAGAAAGGAAATAACGGATGCACAAGTGCACATTATTTTGAAAGACCAAAACTTCATTATACTTAAGAGAATACGCAAGTAGAGATGAAATAATCCTCGACAATCAGTAGGATGTATATTTGCATTCTGCGTAACTAAGTTGTTCTAATCACGAAAAGATCTTTGTAAAACAAAGATTTATTTATATTAGCTACCCTTGACCTTCAAAGTCATCAAGCAACAACAACCTATGATTCATAAAGTGGTGGCTTAAAGCAAATGTATGACTTCAATGGATCTCAATCACATCATCTTTCAAGCCCTAGAAACAAAGTAAACATTGTATTCAACAGGAAATAATTTTATATAATTATATTAATTATTAGCCATTTTCAAAAAATTATTAAACTATATTCACCATTTTCATTCATTACCGTGAAAGTGAAACCTATAATCGAGAATCCAATCAAACTACCTCAATCTGCGCCGATTAATTTGACTTGTATATCCTGTTGAGAACCCGATGCATTCCCTCCCATATTATGCTTTTATGACCTCGAACTCAAGGGACAAAAGTGCCATGAGGTGATCGCATAAAGGTCATGTTACTAAGTCGACATCGTTGAGACAATCCACTCACAGCCCATCTCCACCATTAGCCGTCAAAGTGTGGTGGAAGGTCCAAATGTTTGAGGAAGTAAGGTATGTCCAGGTGACCTGCAATGGTGGAGATAGTTAATGATAACTTATTTCCATTCCTTTCTTGCAGGCAAAATTACCCATGATTAGATTAGTCTACGCCATCAAAGCACTGGTCTAAGTCGATATTATAGGATAGTTTGGTACTAGGTTTTTACTTTGTTTGATTGAGATAATGGTGCTGGAAATTTTCTGTTCTGGAAGCTATTTTAGATGAGTTTTAGAGAATTTGAAACTTAGTTGCAGATATCTCGAATTGATTAGAATGGATTCAATTACAAAATGACTCTTCAAATCTACTACATCTCGATGACTTGCTAGACAATTATTCTTGGAAATTACCAACCACTTCATAAAATAAGCTAACTAATTCAACATCATGAAATGTGATCCAAAGATATATATTTCAAGGTGCTTCAACAAGTGAAAACATATAGCAAAGAAAATATTATTGTCTAAGCGAGCCTTTTCCAAGCATACTACCATGAATTCAAACACTATAAGACCTAAACTTATTTAAGCTCGATTTTCATACAGCTAATTAACACTTAACCTCGATTTCGATACAAGTAGAGAGGCAAAGTAGACCTCTAGAAATTAAAGTTAAGGACACACCAAGATCCGATAAAACTATATTACTATTTTTTAAATACACCTCCACAGCTTCCCTGTAAAAGATGAATGTACCAAGCTATAGAGCCTATGAGCAAAAAGTATAATAGTCAACCAAAAAGAAGGTAGCTACAAGCCTAAAACAAGATAAGTTTTTCAACAAACCTACCAAATTTGTGCAAAAGTTTACTTTATTACGCAATGCTCTTCTTGAGAATCTTTGGTCTCTTTACTCTCTATAGCAATATATTTTGCAAGGAATATCTACAATGATTTGCACAGTAAAATAAGTAGATATATATATATATATATATATATATATATATCTATAATTGAATTAATGCCAAGGTAAACCAATCAAGAAAATTAGAAAGGCTAAGGACATCAGCAGACCTTGCTAGCTAGAAGAAAAAGAGGCCATCGACAAGTGGAAGGCTCCTTAAATTTTGGGCATTTGAAGCAACTCCATTTCCTATGCATCAAATAAGAGCAACATTTAGAATGAGATTCAAGCAATCTATGACAATTGTACATAATAAAACAATTTGGAACAAGACAACTTACAAATCGTCAACATAATCTTCCTCCCTCGATTCTTTATAATTTCATTCCAAAATGGAGCAAATTGAGCAAGATCAATTTTGTTCTTTTGCACAACCTTCAGTAAGAAAAATAAAATAATTTCACAAGAAAAAATTAAACTACTCAAACATGGCCCAAGATGAGAAATGATTGGAAGAAAGCCAATGACTAGTTCACCAACTAGCCATAGAATAAGATCCGAATCGGAGAATATAAAATATGCATACAACATCGATGATGTTCAAGAAATCAACGGCTTGAGTCAATGAAATATACGCTCATTTCTACAATTTCTTGGTATGTCAATTTCACAACTTCATTATATAGAAGAAAGATAAGTTTAATGGATCATACATATCCGTAATATTGTATCATAAGATTTTAGAATACTCTTAATTTCATTTATGTGACGACATTAAGGATACATATTGGTAGCTTTCCACCGGCAGGATACATCAAATTCAAGTTTCATGAAAGAACCACGATGTAAACTTTTCATTTCGGATAATAGATAAAATGAAATAAAATTATAAAACACAAAATTAACTCTAATAACCAAAATAGTCAATCAAACCAAATACGTAACAATTAAAATCACTCTGTAGCCATAGATGTGTTCAAGGACAACTATATTATAGGAAACACACCTGTAATACTTCATACATATCTTTTATTAAGATGCTTTGAGAATAAGAAATTACTTAATAGGGAAAGAAGTAATGCATTGTGGGATTGCAAAATGCTCAAAAAGTATTTCTCTCATCAAGTAAGGGTCAAGGGTGCAGATCATACAGAATGCTAATACAAGGTCTCACCCACATAAATGGAAGATGGAACTAAGGCATTTTGAAAAAGGAAGTTAATCATCACAAAAATACACTTGCTCAAAAGTTAAAATCATGAATAAGATCATTGCAAAAGAGAACTATCATTTCCAAAGGGAGAAAATAAAAGGAAAAAAAATTTTTGATGTTCACAACCGCTATATAGTAAAAAAGTGAGCTTTACATGAAACTAGTGGTAATGTATATAATTAAAATGTGCAAGAATATCGATTTTGAGGAGTAACTCATACCTCTCCGGATGTAATATAGTTTTGTACTTTTTACATATGGTGAACGTCATCTTCATTGAACTATTAACCGAGAATACAAGAAATAAGATCAATGTAAAAAATTATAAGTCCAATCTATAACTATTTAAGATTCGAGTCCAAAGCATATATACATTGGCTATATGACTTTCTGCAAAGAACACGCGGCTCGACAACCTCGCAGCTATGATCAAAGTGTTCGTCTGCTTTTGGTCGGTCCGTTAACAACATGAAGGATATGAATTAGATCCATAACGTTGAATATGATGGAAAATGATTATTGAGGAAAATCAAGGGTTAATGTAGTTACATTAAACAACGGGGACACGAGAAAATAATGCAAGAAGGTAGTGCCAAACCCCAAACAAACTAAATCCATATGCTAAGAGTCGGGCAGAGGCCTAGATAAAAATATCGCAACATAAGCAAGTTTGATATCAAGATAAAAACATAGAACCTACTCCAAAGCGAAAATCTGAGATAAAAATATGATAATGTAAAAATAAAGATTGATAAATCATAAGGCACCTCAAAGTGCAAAAGGTCTCATATTCCCGAGGCACAAAGAAACGCTTAGGATCGACGCAAGCATGAAATTATACAAACATTATCTCAGATTTGTTATTATAGTTTTACAAGAAAAACATGATAATGCAATATTACATCAAATACATTATACTATAGCTAAATTGACTGCTTTCAAATTCATTGTAATTGCATCAACACTTATAAGAGAAACATTTCATAAGAAACTGCTAGAGAAGATCATGATAAGTTTCTCCTCCAACTATGAAATTTTCGCGAAACAAAAGTGAGTAAAATGATGGGACTATGAATCACCTTTGGAAACAACATTCCTTCTCCTTTCTCCGTGAAGTGATGACAAGAACTTCGATTTCTTCCTCAATAGATCAAGTCCCACGGTTACCCTCAGATCTATATGGAATGATCCGCATAGTCGATTAACATGTGACCAAATTACCAAGATTAATTGTCATATGTCGAGGCATTTAAAGTATCTCTTCTCTACGGACACCGATAATCCATGGATAGAATCATTACATTTTACAACTTATTTTGCTTAATTAAACCCAACTCAATACTAAATATTTCAAAAGTAGAACTAGCATCATAAGGAAAATCGTAAATGTAAGAAAATGGCTTGAGTCGAAAGTAACCATGAAGGATTTAGATTAGCCTCTCAATAGCCCGAAACTACTCTCACCGTTGTTTCTAGGTGATTAAAAACACTGCTCCCAAATATAAACAAGAAACAAAAACTGTAAGGATAAATCTAGATAGCAACCTCGTCAAATTTCCGTCCTCGAGTATATCTCGCAAGAGCAAGACAAGAAGCCTCTCGACCGCCAGAGCCTAGATCCACATCAGATCAACAGATCATCAAAAATAAGGTCCAGATGTTCATCAATTGCTCTTTTGAATCGCTATCAATGATTTCCATATGTGTGACATCGCATCCCGATAAGCATACAAAACCAAATACAGACTAAGTAAATGTAAAATTCAAGAGCAAGGATTTAGGCAACATGAAAAATTGTGGTCATCCCTCGCCCAAAGAATAAGGTCTTCAATAATAAACATTAGACAAACGAAAACCATCATAATCGAGTGAGTTCCCGCAAACGCATACTAATAACACACACGAAATGGAAACCGCTTAATAAATACCTCCATAAATAGAAATACATTTCTTCTACCAAAATGTTTGGCTTTGGTCCCTAAAAGCTCTTCGCTCCATAGGTGGAGGCCAAGAAGAAGAACCACATTTATTCCAACTTCTTCTCTGTTTGATTTGATTGATTACTTTCGTATTACACCGCCATATTAATCAACCTCACCATTACACCGATCTCATTTTTCTTCCAAATTTTTCAGATCTAAAAAATGGATATATACCGGAAAGCAAAATCAATCAGGATGGTGAGCTACCGAGACAAATACCTAACGGCGGAAGAAGACGAGGAAAGCGTGATCCAAGACGAAGAAGCAGCAGCAATCGCGTGACGAAGGAATTGGTGGAAGATCGAGACGCGATTCGGTGCATGGAGTTGTTCGGCACGATTTGACGTCGCCGACGATTCACCTTCTCCCGGGTGACTGCGAAGAAGGCGGTGTAGACGCCATCGCCATCGTTCTCTGATTCGGCGATCGAGTGGGCCCCGCACGACGGACGCAGTGAAGCTCCGGTCGTGTCAAGCAACTTTGCGCCCTAACTCGCTAAAAACACACCATCCCGACATGTTCTCCATGGCCAACGCAAACCGAGACAAAAATTGTAGTTCTTCATCCGAACGGCGAAGATATAAATATAAATAAAGTCCACATATGAGAGATGTCAATTGTTGGTGGAATGGTTAAGTGTCATGTTAATAACCCACACATCGCGAGTTCAATCTCACGTTTGTGAATTTTTTATTTTTATTTTTAATTTACGGCATAGACTACGCTTTTTATAAAAACACGCACATACACTACGCGGTTAGCGTAGTCTATACCCACTATGACTACGCATTTAAACCACGCTTTTTGCCGTAGTCTATACCCACCATGACTACGATTTACACCACGCTTTGTTGCCGTAGTCTATACTCGTAATTCGCACATAGACCACGCTGATAAAAGCGTAGTTCATACTATATGACTACGCTTTCACGAAAAAACGTACTATAAGCGTAGAGAAAGTGGTTTTGTAGTAGTGTATTCTCGCTTACTTTATAATATTTAGATATTATTATACTGATTTTGATATTTAGCATGTATTTTTACATAAATATTTTATTTCTTATAACCATGTATACAAAGTAATGTAATTTTTCGTCAATTTCGACCAAGTTACATACTAGTATCAATTGAAACCGTGTGGAATTAAAGGTAGGAGTACATGTGGACTAGCCGAATCGACATTTCCAAATTGCAATATACGCGACACCTATTATTTAGCAACATCTAACTTTATCTATGTTGTAAATCACATAATTGTAAACGTTATGTTTTTATACCAAGATAAATAAATAATATTGTAAACTAGAAAATGAGAACAAAAATATTATTTTATACAATTACCCCTAACTAAATTAAAATGAATGCCTATCTATTTACTGAATACGAGATTCTAGTATACAACAAATAAAAGTAACGTTAAGATGTCTCATCAACATGAAATTTGATCATATTCCCTTCAATATGTTATACTATGTCATTTTCCATAAACTTAAATTTCCGTAATGTTTATTCCTTTTTTTTTGGGTCAATTAATACAGAAATTTTTAAAGGCTACGTCACGGTGGACTCGAACCCGAGACCTTTGGCCTCGGACATTAACCACTCTACCACTAGGCCAACACACACACACCGTAATGTTTATTCCTCCAACCTAAATAATGTTGTTAAAGGCGAATAATTTTTTTTTTAAAACAAGACTAGTGCGCAGTGACGGAGCCAGGAAAATTTAATTGGGAGCCCAATTATTTATAATTTTAAAAGATAATAAAATATATTTTTAAAAATAATTAAATAATAGCATAATATTATTTGAATAGAGATAATTGTATATATTAAATTTCTTTTTCATTATGTTCTAATATCTTCCAAAAATAAAATAATAAGATTAACTTATAAATAACTAAACAACCAATGAATAATATCTACAAAAATTAAAATAATTAGAAAATTATGAATATTAATATTGTAAATTGTATTATCTTACAAAACTCAATCTTGATTTTCTTGTACCCATTATAAATATATAATGAAATATAGAATTAACTCACATATATAACTTATTAAAATAATTTAAACAAATATTACCTATAACTATTATAATAAATTCATCATAATATTTTTAGAAATTGAATTGATTTTATTAATTTATATATAAACTTTATTATTTGCATATATATTTTATTTTATCAAGATAAAACAAATTATAGAAAAGAAAAGAAAGTGAATAAAGTGGAGAAAAAAAAAAGAAAACAAAGAACACAAAGTAGGAAAAAGAAGAGAAAAATAATGGAAAGATAAGTCCTAGAAAGGATTTGAACTGGGCAAATGGAATGAGAGACAAAGTTTCAAACCAATGCTAAGCATTATGAATTATTTAATTTTATATGGGTATATAGTAGTAAGAGGAAAAATTTTGGCGGGCCCAAGGGCCCTCCAGGCCCTAACTTGGCTCCGTCACTGCTAGTGCGTAACCCGTTGAGTTTCGAAAGAAACCATTTTACATTGTAATTTAAAATAATAATTCAAAAAATAAGTCTATGAGGATGTTTATTGATTTTTTAAATTACTATATATACAAAAAATCAATAGAAATTAATTCAAAATATATTTAAAAATATAATAATAAAATGTTATTCTAAATATAGAAAGTGAAGACTAATTTTAAATTAAATATTTTCCTAAAATATGAAAAAATAACTTTTTAATTATCTCACAATCTATCTAAATTTCATTAATAACTTTGTAATAATAACATTGAGAAAATAGATTTTTTCAGATACTCCCCGATGAATTTCAAGAACATGTTTAGAAAATATGGTAAAACATGCCCAGATACATTAGCTGCACTCTGTCGAACAAAGCTTTGAAATATATACATCTTTTAAAAAATAATTATACTTTGTTATATGATTTTCTCAAAACTCTCATACAACTATTTCAAACATTTCTTAAAATTGAAACATACCAAAATAGACTACATTGTGTACGTATCCCAATATCGTCCAACCAAATATTTAAAGTAAATTAGTTGTAAAATCATTAACTATAAATTATTAATATTAAAACCTATGAAAATATTCAAAGAGTTTAAATCTACAACGTATGAAAAATAGTGATATTATTAAATTGTATAAAGTTCCGTCAAATTCATGAATCGATTCGTTGCCATGGTTAATTTGATGATTCCCAATATGTCGAATTTTATCACATCAATGATCCTCGTCGAACAAAGATTCAATTACGAAATTCTCAATTCTGGAAAATTCGCAATCCAAAATCTTCAACTTTCGCACAACTACAAATGTTGGGCAAATTTAAAACCCCTTCTTATCTAAAACAAATCCCCAAAATTATTTCTTTGCTGCAGAAATAAGAAACTCGTGCGATATTATTATCTTCATATGATAGATAATGTTAGTAAATTTTATGGTAAATATAATACTTCCTCCGTCCAATTTTCTTCTGAGTTTTCCTTTTTGGAACTTTCCCTAATTTCATTCCTATCTATTTATGGAAACTATATTTCCAATTTTACTTTCAATAATATTATTTATTTACACCTTTTATGTAATACCCCGAAGATTTAAAGCCTAATTACGATAATTAAAATTCGTAAATTAAGGTTTCGCCGCGATAATTGAATTAGTAAATTATCGAATAATGATTTCGATTATTTATGAGATAATGAATTCCTATATCATATTCACTAATGATTGTGAATTAAGGAATATATTTATATAAAGTATTTCGGCAGTAATATTTTAACGTCGATTGAATATCGATAGTTAAAATTTCGTAAATTTTTCTAATCAACGAAGCTTAGAATTAAATTTCATTATTAATGAAATGAATTAATAAAGTGATTACGACTTTATTACGACCAATTTGATATGGGTCGATTATGAACGTTTTGAGACGTTTCGAACGTCAACGTTTAGAGACGATTAGAAAAATAAGTCTAATGATCAAGGAATTATAATATTTAAATTTCTATGATTATTTTATGTAATAAGAGTATTATTTATCATTAAAACAATGCTAGAGGATTAAGGAATAATTATTGAATAAAATGTGTAATTTTCGAAAACCCTAATTTCGAAAATTAGGGTTTTCACACATGAAATAATTCCAATTATTTTTCCTATGATATAATTTATCATCTAAGACATATATTATGATATATAACTACTTATAGCATGAAAATCAAATTTTGGCCCTATTAATTTGAAATTTCCGTGAACATATATATGTATGAATCAACATGAATGATTTTTTTTGGCTTCCAAATTGTGTTGACCAAGTGAAATATTAATTACACATTACCCAAGTAAACTAAGTGATGAATCAAGTGGAGGCCAATTTGTTGTGAGGGAGCCGATATATTTGACTCCAAAAGGAGGTTAGAAAAAATTTTAGAACTCTTTTGATGACTAATCACATATGGTTTTGTCTTAGAATGAGACAAGAAAATTAAACTCATCATTCCTTGTTAATGAGAGAAGCCAACGGATAGGAGCATTTCAAAAGGAATGATCATTTTTGTTTCCTTCAAAATGTGTAAGTTCATTAACTATATTAAAGGTGATGACATATTAAAGGTGATGAGTCACAATTGAATTTTGCTTGCTTGTGTGAGTGAGAGAACCGAGAGAGAGAGGTTGATACAAGGTGATTCATTTTTCATTGTGTATTAAGACTCACTTAGCAAAGCAAAACTCATTCCTCTCCAAAACCAAGAAACTACAGTGAGCTAAAGAAAAAAAAAGGGCTTGAGAGTTCTTCCTTTCCAAAATCCTTGACATTAAATCCTTGTGCACTAAATTGACACGGTTAAAGAGGTTAGAAACCGAACGAGCTTCGATTATACGTTAAAATTTTCAATATTTAATGGTTCGATTTTATTTTTATTTTTTGGTCAAACGCATTTAAATAACATAAACGGACAAAACATAATACAACCGAACTCGGTATACCCGAGGGGACATACCTAATTCCAAGAAATGCGGCGAGGAGGTTAAAACTCCTATGACCAAAACAGATAGGCCAAAGAATGACTCGCTCAACCTACGAAAGCGATAAAGAAACAAACCACCTCAACGAACCCCTTAGTGACGCAGAAGGGCGAGCCTCATTAAAACCCCATGACTAGTGGGGAAGAGACCCTTGTGCGGTGTGATCATGGGGCACAGGGATTGAGAAAGTGAACACATGCAAGCAAAAGAGGTGCATCGCTCGATTTGGCCTAAGCAACCCCTCAACACACGCACCAAAAACCACTAACAATCATGAAATACATGATAAGGCATCCCAAAATGGATCCAAGAACAAGATCGAGACATCCTCACCACTACAAAGCTAACTCAAATAATGAAACCACAAGATCAATGTAATACAAAGAATATAAAGCAAGAAACACTTTCATGAATCGCTCGACAATGGTATTTTCATCGAAGGGATGTCTTCGAATTCAACTTGTTACGCTGCATACCAAACGTGACTCACCGCCATCGCTAGACCAATACGCCGCCATGGAGGACTCGACATTCCGTGCCGTAATAATCATCGACGACGTGTTCTCGCGACTAACCGGACTCTGCCGCCTCTCGATCGGAGAGGTTTGACGGTTTGTGTTCGATTTGCTTCTAGTGATGCGAAGCAAGAGGAAATTCTACATCTTCACTCGCTTTCGACTCACCGCATGGTTAGTTGCAGATAATCATCAAAAGAACTAGAGGATGTTGAATGTACCGCTGATTCCGACACGTTGTTATCTCTCAAGTCTCAGAACATTTTACTTTGTCCCCCGCAATTGGTGGCCGAAAGGTGGGTAGAACTTGTAGGGGTTTTGGGCTGGGATATTTAGAGGTTGCTCGACAGTGTAGAAGGTTGTGGGTGCTCGGCCGAAAGGGCTAGAAATCGTCGAAGAATCTCGCCGAGAGTTCTCCGGTGGGTGGGTCTCGGCAGTTGGGGAGTGACGGGCGTGCTGGTTGGCCGAGAAGCATCGGTCGAGACGGGCTGGGAGTGGGTGCGAGAATTCTCACGAGGAATGATGCTCGGTTGAGGGCGCTTTCTGGGCGTGGGTCAGCGGGGTGGCCGAGAGAGGCGGGTCAGATCGCCCCCGCCGAGAGTTCTCGCAGATTGCATGCTATCGGTTGCGGCGAGGGACGACGGGTGTTGGGTGGAGGGAGTCGCCGAGGATCGCCGGTGCTCGGCAAGCGGGATTGGTGAGGTGGAGAGAGGTTCGATGCCAAGGTCGCCAATTTCAAAGATTTGGGTACTATCTAGGGTGAGCAAAATATCCGAACCGAATATCCGATCGAACCAAACCGAAATTTAAAATTCGGTTCGGATTTTTGGATTTTCGGTTCGGATCGGATTGATATTTTCAAAATTTCGGATTTTCGGATCGGTTCGGATTGAATTTTGTAATCCGAAAAATCCGAAAATCCAATTATATATAATTTATATATAATAATAATATTTTATTTAAATATTTTAAATCTAATATAAATATATATAAGAATTAACAAAATTGGTTTCGATTTTCAATTTTTCATAATTTCGATTTTTCGGTTCGGTTCGGATATATTTATAAAATTTTCGGATTTTTGAATTTCGGATTTTCGGATATTCGGTTCGGATCGGATTGTATTTCTCTCAAAATTAGATTTTCGGATCGGTTCGGATTAGGCAAAAATCCGAACCGAAATCCAAATGCTCACCCCTAGTACCACCTCGGAGGATTCAAATGTATGTGAGTGTTTAAGGCCTCGAATTGATTTTAATCTCTATCCCACGTGTGATGGGTTGAGATCGAATTTCTTTGTCTTTCTTTGGGCGTGATACACTCTCCTCCTCCATTCGGCTCTTGGGACATGAGTCTTAGAGGTTCGACCACGCACGGGGGACGAGGTCTCAGATCTCTTCCTCAAAGACGTTGCCAAGTATCATTCCCGCATGGTTAGACATACCGCGTGTAGGTTCGGCCCGCACGTGGTCTAGGCAAATTCAAGCAAGCGAAGCCAAATGTCCCAATTTATAACACGCCTTGCACATTTTGGATAAAATCAAATTTAATATATCGCAAAACGTGTTTCGTGTGCAATTGCAGATTAACATATTCTCAGTTTCACGACAAGATCAACTAAAACATGAAATCTAGGTCCGCCTAAGTTGTTCTTCGCAATAGTTCTATAATCTACCTCAATGGGATCTCCTAACAATGAAGCAATTTTCCCTATAGCATTGGGATTCCAAAGTTCTAGCGGCAAATTAGGTAACTAAGCCCAAACAGAAATTTAAAGTCCGGAGCGTAGTCGAACCTAAATTCTATGGGCATATGACAAAGGATAAGAGGAATACCGAACACCGCATATGGTCCTGAGTTTCGCACTTGTTCCATCTCCTCCTCCTTTTCGAATCTGAACGCGATCCAACCAGATGATAAGAAATTTTCATTGTTGTCTTCCATCCCAATGTCAATCTTTGCGTTGCTTCCTTGCCAGGAAAACGCCCTGCAAAAAAACCATCCTTTCGAAATAGGGGTGTAATCAGTAGCCTCAAGTGTTAAAATCTCATTGACTATACTGACCTCAAATTTGGCTAAAGCGAGGTCCGTCTTTCTCACGGGGATCGGATTAGTAAAATGCCCCGCATTTCTTAGCCATGGCGAGGGAACGGGTGGTCGAATGCCCTCGGTTCGGGCCTCTTCTGTTTACAAGCATGTGTTCTTAATGAAAAAAATCATGCTATCATGCCTAGTTGTTTATTAATTGTATTAAGCATGAGGAGTATGTTTCATATTGATGATTTAATGTAAAGCTAAACATGTAATATTAATTGTTATCATTATCGAAAATTATAGGTTTTGATTTGTTAATGGATTAATGTTATATGATAGTAGAAAAGCTCATAGTGATTAATTGGAAATTTTTAAAAATTATATGATATGTTTTGTAAATTACCGAAAATGAATAAAAATTGTATGTTGATGTACAAATTATTTTTAAGGGATGTTGTAGCATAATGTTGATCTTGAACCTTGATTATGTACCATGGGATTTTACTAAAATTTTTAGAAATTATATGTACATTTTATAAAAATTTCGAGAGCTATATAGGTTGGATACATGATATGTGAGTTGATTTTGTTAGATATTATGGTGAATTATTGTTACATAATGATGTTTAGGCAAAGTGTAATTTTGTAGGATTTTTATAAAAAATGTTTGGTATGTCTTTGCTAGGAACCGTGAACCATAGAGAATGATACCTTGAAGTAGGAATTGATTATGTTGGACATTATATTATAATTATGTTATAAATTAATGTTGAGGCCTTGTGTAATTTTATTAGAATTTTAGAAAATTATTTGGTTATATTTTGGAAAAAGTCGAGAGCTATAGGGCATGGATAGGTGATGTCCAAATTTTCTATAGCTAATGTTAATACATATTAGTGATCCTATGATAATATAGTATACTATATGAATTTAGAAGAATTTTTGGAAGAAATTTAAGAATTTTGCCATGAAGGCCGAGAGCAATAAGTAAGAATTAGAGTTTTAAATCCTTTTTATCAAGAAAAATAATACATTATATGTCTAGAAATTATTTTAGACATATTAAGAATTTATGAAATTTTATAACATAGTATACTATGTTTACGACGAAACGTTATATTAAAATTGTGTTTCTTAAAATTATTTTAGACATATTTATGAAGTTCTAAGAATATCCCTGATATATGTCTCACAACTTAGTACTTTATATTACAATTGTGTTTCTTAATCCCGTTTCAAATAACAGTCCCTGCTAATCAGTACTTAGGATTAAAGGGCTGTTACATTTTACCACCCACGGTCAACCATTATTTCTCTTTTTTACCATCAACAACCTATTTATTTATACCTTTTATCATCTATGATCCACCACTACCTAATTTAATATTACATTATTGTGGGACCCTTACATCACTCATAATACATTCAACAATTTTTATTAAAACTCGTGCCGAATATTCATAACACTATATTTGGGGGACGGAGGGAGTACAATATATACTTACATAGCTTATCATTTCAAGTTATATAAAATTTAACATTTAAATAATAACATAAAATGAGTTTATTAAAATAGAATATATTATTTTTATACTGTGGATGTCTTTGGCATATCAGTGTTGGCATGCCCACTATTTATACTCACAAAGTTTATTTACAAAAATAAATATTACACTTAAAATATATTATATTTCTCAAAGGAAAAAAATAAAGAAATTATTTGATAGGATAGATTACATCATAATTACAATACAATGATTTTATATCAAATTGAAATTAAAGAATATTGATAATGGTTTTTGTAAGATTATAAATTAAATTAAATAAAAGTAATAAAGATAGATAAGCATTCATAATACCACATTTAATATTAACATAACAATCAATCAACGTATTAAATAATAAGTGGTTAAATAAGGAAATTTGTGACATTCAGAAAAATAAGAATGAAAAATCATAAAAATGCCACATAGGATTGTAGATGAATGTGTTGTCTTCGATATGTGATGGAATTATATATTAATAGATAAATATTCACAAAAATAAATATTACACTTAAAATATATTAGATTTCTCGAAGGAAAAAAAGTAAAGAAATTATTTGATAGGATACATTACAATATAATTACAATACAATGATTTTATATCAAATTGAAATTAAAGAATATTGAATATTGGTTTTTTGTAAGATTATAAATTGAATTAAATAAAAGTAATAAAGATAGATAAGCATTTATAATACCACATTTAATATTACCATACAATCAATCAACATATTAAATGATAAGTGGTTAAATAAGGAAATTTGTGATATTTAGAAAAATAAGAATGAAAAATCATAAAAATATCACATATGATTATAGATGAATGTAGGTCTTCAATATGTAATGGAATTATATATTAATAGATTTATGTCCCACTAAAGTCAGTAGATGTCATGTTACTAATACAAGTCAATACTAAAAATCAATTTAGTTAAGATGAGTCTTGTACTGGGTGAAATCAGTTTGCAATCCTACTGACTGCTTTAGCAACTGATCAATTGGACTGATAACTAATATACGTGTGGAAGTGATGGTTACATTTGTCTTTACTGAACTGATACTGAAAAATTACTTAGTTAATATTAGTTTTTCTAGTTTAGCAGCAAAGTGCTACTGATGAGGTTTCAAGAATATGTTGTGTTGAGTAATGTTTTTTTTTTTGGGGTCAATTTAATGAGAAAGTTTTAAAGGCTATGTTACGGTGGACTCGAACCTGAGACATTTGGTCTAATATGTAATGTTCAGTTTAATAACATGTGAAGTAGGAGTATTGAAAGTAAAGGAGCAAACTGAGATTTACGTGATTCGGAGAGATCAATTCCTACGTCAACGGACTGATAACTCAATTAATCTACTACTTGAGATTGGTCTTGCTTACAGGTGCAAGAGAAACCCAGATACATAACTCAACCATATCTATATCCCGACTAACTTGTTATATCTTCCTTTGTTTACTGGCGCAAGGAAACCTCTGATTGTTAACGGGTGCAATCGGTCTAACCTTCTTGCTTACAGGTGTAAGAAAACCTAGCTTTCAACAACTAACACTTTGTTGCTCACTAACCAACTTCTACTTATAACACTAACATGTGTTTTGTAGAGGGGGTTTTGATTTTTTCAACTTAGGATTAAGTTGTTACAAGCAACAATTTAATCTGTTCTAGGTATAGAATATTACAGAGTTTAAGCTTAGATACTAATGGAATGTATGTTGATATCCTGAGTAAATACGTACATTTGTACTATTAGGATTTACTGATAACACTTTGAGTTCCCTTCTTTGAAAATACGTTGTTCGTATGTTTGCGAGTATAAAACATTGAAAGCTTTGTAGACTTGTGTGCTCAACATTTTCGGTAACCTTCAAAAGTTAGATCTAGCGGGGGGTATCTATAGAAGGGACGATCAATCGTGTCATTAGAGGGAACACCAATCACATCCGCTCCATTTGTCGTTTAAATTCTTTCCGTTCGAATCTTCGTACGTCGTTTTTCTTGTCTGTAACATCATACATAAGGTGCTCGCAGAACTTCTCTCATCAATAAAACAAATTAATTTCCTTTATCACGAACAATGTTTTATTTCTTATTTTAGCACCATGAAGAATGCCTATATCTTAGCAATTTGATGATATTATTCCAAGCATGAGAATTCGTAAATCTTCACTAACTATATGCAATATGACTCGTTTGCTAGTGGCCACGTTGCATGTTCCACAATAAAGAAAAGATATAAAGTTTTAATGGGAACTAGACTGTAAAGTTCATGATCATGTTATCACAATCCACGTTAATACTTGTTTTTTAAATAAAGCACATAAAGACAATTAATTCCTACCTTATAACAAAATTTCATCAAATTGTGTATTCCTTAGAAAATTTTGGATTTTTTGCTAATTGGGAAAATTACAGCTTAACACTCAAACTATTGACATTGATAAAAACTTGGGCGATGACAGTCTCACCATACGCTCAACCCTTATAGCTTGTTAATTAAGGTATTAGATATTAGTTAAGGTGATTAAAGATAATTAAAGTTTATTAAATTTTAATTATAATTTATTAATTCTTGAGATTTATTAATTCAAAATTAGGATTTATTATTTTTTAATTAAAGTTTATTAATTCAAAATTAGGATTTATTAATTCAGAATTAGATCTTATTAAATCTAAATAAGTTTTATTAATTTTAAATTATGGTTTATTAAATCTAATTAGAATTTATTAATATCAATTAAAATTTATTAAATCTTATTTAGAATTAATTAATTATATAATAACTAATTAATTAACTAATTGATAAATTAATTAGGGTGATCTCACTAATATATGGCATGCCATGAAGTTGAGTTGAATTTTAACAAAATAAACTAAAAAGAGAGTCGGAATTCAACGAGGTCATTCTTGATGCCACAAATAAAATCTTTATGGGTTGGCGTGAATTTTAAATTATTTTTTCATCAAAACGGTGTTATTTTCATGCCAACTGATATTTAATTTTGGGCGAAAATTTAAGTAACCCATATATTAAGTTTGATATTCTTCTTATCCCATATGTTAAGTTTGTTATCATTTTTAACCAATTGTACAATTTTATACTTTAAAATATAAAAAAAACATACGGATTCATACGCACAGCGACCAACCCTCCCATCCCCCTTCTTTCCCAGCGACCAACATCCCTCCCTTTCCCTTTTTTCGACGGCCAACTCTTCATTCATTCCTCTTTCCTGGCGGCCAACCATCCCTCTCTTCCCTCTGTCGACGGCCAACCTCCCTCCATCTCCTTTTTCCGACGGCCAACCATCCCTCCCTCTCCTTTGCCGGCGACCAACCCCCTCCCTCCCCCTTTTTCCGACGGCCAACCTCCTCCCTTCTTATCTGTTTTCCGACGGCTAACCATCCATCCCTCCCCTCCGTCGACGGCCAGACCGCGGCCAACCTCCCTCCTTTCCCGTTTGTCTTTTTTACTGTGATGAATGATATTTTTGTAATTTTAATTAAAAATAGGTAAAAAGAGTAGTATGTTAGTATATGAGTTAAATTAAGTAGATAAGTTAACATTTGGGGCAATTCTCTCCATTAACACTTTAATTTTCTTGTTAAACTTCAATTAAATTTCTAGCATGCCATATTGGATTCTCTGTTGCCGAATATCGAATCCTGTTGCGTAGCAAACAAGTAAGATTTAGCAATCAAATCAAGTTTCATATTTGAGGATTTTCCGCCCATAATCAGAATATTATAAATTTTGTTCTACAACACATTATAACACATAAGTGATAACACCGATATTCTTTCTAGTTCTCCACTAACAAAAGAAAAATAAAATAAGTCAGTCTCAACAGTAAACGCAGGTAATTGAAATACTAATCACAGCACTAATCAAGTAATCATAGAATAATTGCTTATTAATAAGATATTATATTTTAATAACCTTTACGTAATATTCCTCAGCTGCATGTGGAATATTTTAATAATCCCGATGATAGAAAACAGTTTAATTGTGTGATTACGTAATAAATATTATAAACCTAGACCTATAAATAGACTAATGTTGCTTGTTTGTTTACTCTGATCAACAATTATCAAACCCCATTTCAGAAATTCCACTGCTGTCAGCACTAATAGCTGTGGATTTGTGGGTTGTTTTCTATCTCATCATTCTCCCTCTTCTTCATGATCCATGGCTTGGACTTCTATTTTTGTATTTGCTGAACAATTTGCATCGGAACATAACACAATTAACGATTTTGGCAGGAAGTAACACAAGCCCAGGTCAGATTTTGGTATTTTGTGTCATGGGTTTATATCAAATTCAATTCTTGCTCCACTATTTTAACGTTAATGGATGAAATGTCTGCAACATTATTTTTAAAGAGATACAAATGTAAACAAATGTAACGTGAAAGAGAAGAGAGGGAGAGGTTTTGCCACCTTCCACTGCTGCACATTTCTGTTGGTATCTGTGTTGGTTTTGATGATAAAAACAGAGTTTGTTTTCATGTGCAGATTCTCTCTCTGCGACTTGGCATTAGGTGTGCGCATTGCAACTGAATTGTATTGCCAGATGGTGAAATGCCCTTTACACGATTTGATCTCTCGCCCCTCACATTCTTGTTGAGTCCCATTAATATCACAGTAATTATAGTCCGCCTCCTAGTCATCGGATTCCATCATTTCCTAGATTTGAAGATTGATATCTGTGAAGATTATTATGGATATCAATCTTTTCTTGAATACTGAATCCACAGCCCAAAATCATCTCCTCGGCTCCTTCCTTCGTGTTCCGATACTCGAATTAACCTCAGTTTGCATCAACTTGACTCTGCTGCTCGTGTTTCTCTCCGTTGTTTCCGTGAGGCAGGTTGGGCTCTGTTTTGGTCGGATTCGAGTGAGGAAAGAGGACTCCAACAGGAGGAATTCTGTGGTCAATGGTGAGCAGATTCAGAGCTTTGTGATCAGTAATAGCTACAAGGCTTCGGTATCTTGTTGTTTCTATGTCCTGTTCGTGCAAGTTTTGGTGTTGGGGTTTGATGGCTTTCGTATAATAAAGGCGGTTGCACAGGGGAAGGGTAATGGAACCCATTGGGCTTATGTACTCTTGCCTGCAATTCAGAGCTTATCTTGGTTTGTGCTGAGCTTCTCAGTTCTTTATCTTAAATACAAAGTTGTTGAGAAATTCCCATTGTTGTTGAGAGTTTGGTGGATTGCATCTTTTGTAGTTTCTCTATCTATTCTATATATTGATAGCAGAGGATTTGTGCAAGAAGGATCAAACTATTTGAATCCTCATATTTTGGCAAATTGTGCCGTCATTCCTGCTCTTGCTTTTCTATGTTTTAATGCAATCAGGGTGTCGCCGGGATTGAGGTCCTCAGGAACCCTGATCTGCAAGAGCCATTACTGCTTGAAGAAGAGGCAGGGTGTCTCAAAGTTACTCCGTATAGTGAGGCTGGGCTTTTTAGTTTGGCTACTCTTTCCTGGTTGAATCCACTTCTTTCAACAGGGGCAAAAAGGCCGCTTGAACTGAAGGACATTCCACTGCTTGCGAAGAAAGATCGTTCCAAGACTAACTATAAAGCACTGAACTCTAATTGGGAGAAGCTGAAGGCTGAGAATCCTTTGAAGCAGCCTTCATTAGCTTGGGCTATCATCAATACTTTCTGGAAAGAGGCTGCCTGCAATGCAATATTTGCAGGACTAAACACCTTAGTTTCTTATGTGGGCCCATACATGATTAGCTATTTTGTGGATTACCTAGGAGGGAGGGAGACTTTCCCACATGAGGGTTACATTCTTGCTGCAATATTTTTCACTGCAAAGTTGGTGGAGACCTTGACAACCCGACAGTGGTACCTTGGGGTCGACATTTTGGGTATGCATGTGAGATCAGCTCTCACGGCAATGGTCTATCGGAAGGGACTCAAACTTTCAAGCTCAGCTAGGCAAAGTCACACTAGTGGTGAGATTGTTAACTATATGGCAGTTGATGTTCAAAGAGTCGGGGACTATTCTTGGTATCTTCACGACATATGGATGCTTCCTCTCCAAATTATCCTTGCTCTTGCTATTTTATACAAGAATGTTGGAATTGCATCTGTAGCCACACTTATTGCCACCATTGTCTCGATTGTTGCAACTGTTCCATTGGCGAGGGTTCAGGAAGATTACCAGGACAAGCTAATGGCGGCTAAAGATGATAGGATGAGGAAGACTTCGGAGTGCCTTAAGAATATGAGGATCCTCAAGTTGCAAGCATGGGAGGATAGATACAGACTCAAGCTAGAAGAGATGCGCAATGTGGAATTCAAGTATCTGAGGAAAGCACTTTACTCCCAGGCGTTTATCACATTTATTTTCTGGAGCTCACCTATATTTGTCTCAGCTGTTACATTTGGAACTTGCATTTTGTTGGGTGGTCAGCTAACAGCTGGCAGTGTTCTGTCTGCTTTGGCTACTTTTCGCATTCTGCAAGAGCCACTTAGAAATTTCCCTGACTTGGTCTCGATGATGGCTCAGACTAAAGTTTCCCTTGACCGAATCACAGGATTCTTACAGGATGAAGAGCTACAGGAAGATGCTACTATCACATTGCCACGAGGTACTTCTGATGTGGCTATAGAGATCAGCCATGGAGAGTTCTCTTGGGATCCATCTTCACCAACGCCAACCCTGTCAGGGATTCAGTTAAGGGTGGAGAAGGGGATGCATGTTGCAGTCTGCGGAGTGGTTGGTTCGGGTAAATCTAGCTTTCTTTCTTGCATCCTTGGTGAGATTCCGAAAACATCTGGTGATGTAAGTTTGAGTCTATGCAATGCTAGCATTATTTCTCTTTTAGCACCTTATTCTTTGAGACTGCGATGTTTTAGTTCCAGGAATTTTGCTGACTGAATCATGTTACCAACTTGTGGGTATATTTCTAGGTTAAAACATGTGGTTCTGCTGCATATGTCTCTCAATCAGCTTGGATACAATCAGGAAATATAGAGGAAAATATCTTGTTTGGAAGCCCAATGGACAAGGCAAAATACAAGGGTGTTATTCATGCTTGTTCACTGAAGAAAGATTTGGAGCTATTCTCCCATGGTGATCAAACCATTATTGGTGATAGAGGTATTAATCTTAGTGGTGGCCAGAAGCAGCGAGTACAACTTGCTCGGGCATTATATCATGATGCTGACATATATTTACTGGATGATCCCTTCAGTGCAGTTGATGCACATACTGGCTCTGAGTTATTTAAGGTTGGTCTTATTTTAGTATTCTTTTTCCAGATAAAAACCTATTACCCTGGCTAACTTTTTTTTTTGGGTGCAACTGCAGGAGTATATACTGACAGCTCTAGCTGGAAAGACTGTTGTCTTTGTCACGCATCAAGTTGAATTTTTGCCTGCAGTTGACTTGATTTTGGTACAGTTTCTACAGCTGCATTATTCTTTTACACAAGGAAAGTTGCAAGTTGGTTTATGTGCTGTTGAGTTTTGGACCTTTTATGTCTAATCTTATGGATAAGCGGTTAGAACTTGTAAGTAAATGTGCTTGCATAATTGTGAGTTATTGACTTATCTTTATTCATCTCTTTCTAACTTTGATATGGACCACAAAACCAGTGGTGATTGCTAACAGTGTGAATAGATTGTGCAAAAAGTTTCTGATAATTATATCTTTGCCGTATTATTATATTCTCTGGACCATTAAGATTTTGATGGGCTTCTCAAAACATGTGACGCATGCTCCTTGAACCTAGTTGCCTCGTCATCCCCTGGATCACTATGTAGTTCTTCCCCTTCTTTCTTCCGGAATTTTCTGGTTGAGTTTATAATTGACCTCGATAGGAAAGTGTCTTTGCAAGCATAATTTCTCATTAAAGCCCGCATATTTTGCCAGAATATAGTGCATATGCTGCATCCCCATTGGCACTAAGAGATGAAATGATCTCAATGGTATTGAAGTTGCCTCATGCTCATTCAAATTCCCTGCTGATTTTGCATCTCCTCGTATGTGACAGGTTCTGAAGGAGGGCCGTATCATTCAAGCTGGAAAATATGACGAGCTTTTGCAAGCAGGAACAGATTTTAACACACTGGTTTGTGCTCATCATGAAGCCATTGAAGCGATGGATTTTTGCAACCAATCATCTGAAGATTCTGATAAACATGATCCACTCAATAGTTCTGTCATCATGAGTAAGAAATGTAATTCTGTAGGAAGCAATATCGCTGGCATGGCTAATGAAGTCCAACAAGGTGTCTCATCTTCAGATATGCAAGCAATCAAAGAAAAAAAGAAAGCTAAACGTTCTAAAAGAAAGCAACTTGTGCAGGAAGAGGAACGGGAGCGAGGAAGAGTTAGCATGAAAGTGTATCTCTCATATATGACAGCTGCTTATAAGGGCTTACTGATCCCATGCATTATCCTCGCACAAACATTATTTCAGGTCCTTCAAATAGCCAGTAGTTGGTGGATGGCTTGGGCGAATCCACAAACCACAGGGGACAAACCTAAAACCAGTAATATGGAGCTTATTGTAGTTTATACTGCACTTGCTTTTGGCAGCTCCTGCTTCATATTCATCAGGGCTGTTCTCGTTGCTACTTTTGGTCTTGCGGCTGCACAGAAATTATTTGTGAAAATGCTTAGGACTGTTTTTCGAGCACCAATGTCATTCTTTGACTCTACTCCAGCTGGGCGCATACTGAACCGCGTACTTACATGTCTTCTTCTGAAAAGTTCCCCCTCCTTCCTTTTCCTTTTCCAAACTATATTCTCCTAAGAGTTGATATTTATATTTTTTTCCCTATTGTCCATTATCAAGACTGCACTTTTATTTCATCTTTATAATGATTTCTTCTAATCTACCAGGTGTCAATTGATCAGAGTGTTGTAGATCTTGATATTCCCTTCAGACTAGGCGGCTTTGCTTCAACGACAATACAACTTCTTGGCATTGTTGGAGTGATGACGCAAGTTACCTGGCAAGTTTTGCTTCTCGTTGTCCCAATGGCAATTGCTTGCTTGTGGATGCAGGTAAGCTACCATAGCATGTCGTAAACTAGGATTCTGCCTTTGACCCTCTATGTAAATTTTGATGATCAAGTATCTCACATCGCTAAAAACAAAAAAATGCAGAAATACTATATGGCTTCATCTAGAGAACTAGTCCGCATTGTTAGCATCCAGAAATCTCCGGTGATTAATCTCTTTGCCGAATCAATTGCTGGAGCAGCTAATATCAGAGGTTTTGGACAAGAAAAAAGATTCATGAAGAGGAATTTGTATCTTCTAGATTGCTTTGCTCGCCCGTTCTTCTGCAGTCTTGCAGCCATCGAGTGGCTTTGCTTGCGCATGGAATTACTCTCAACTTTTGTATTTGCTTTTTGCATGATCTTACTCGTGAGCTTCCCTCAGGGAGCTATAGACCCAAGTAAGTGAATCTCTCTTTTCAAATATCAAAAGCATGACTGCTGATCTTTTCAGAACCGTCCTCCAAAACCACCATTTTTTATTGTTAACAAAATGTCAAAATGCTGGTGTTCCTGTTTAAACCACTTTATTAAGATGCTTCCTCTAATTTTTGAAGTTATTTGCTTATACTAAACAATTTGCAAATAACGGAGACCTCATTGCTAATTTTCAATGCTGAATTTGTATTCAAAGGTATGGCTGGGCTTGCAGTGACATATGGCCTCAACTTGAATGCACGTCTATCTAGATGGATTCTCAGTTTCTGCAAGCTTGAAAACAAAATCATCTCCATAGAAAGGATTCATCAATACTGCCAAATACCAAGTGAAGCACCAGCAATTATTGACGGCTCTCGTCCGCCATCCTCGTGGCCTGAGAATGGAAAGATTGAGCTTATTGATCTAAAGGTATGCTTATTGAGATTTAGTGCTTTTGTAATGTCATCGATGCAGTTTTATATATTTCTATGTGGAATTTTTCTCCCCTCTGTTCTCATAAACTAGCCTGTAGTCATAGATATCTCTTGGGATAAAACCTCCCTTGTTCTTTGTGAACCTATGTACTTGACTTTTAGCATTGAATATAATTTTTTTTAAACATTGTTCACTATAATTTATAGAATATATTAATAACCTAAAGTATTAAATTAAAAGAAGTATAATAAACAATGTACTTGAAAATGATGATGTTAAACTTGCAAAAAGAAGTTAATTAGAGAAACAGGAAACGAAGTAGTTTGTAGACCACTGCACTGCACACCATATATGATTAAAAAAATCCTGAAGTTGAGTTGATAACTTGTACCTTTGGTCAGTTTCAAATCCTAACTAAGTCTCGGGTGGCGTGTCTTGTGTCACACATTTTAATGCTAGAATTAATTGGCCCATCTAAGGTTTTAGTATACATATTTATTTCTGAAACATTAGCTCAACTCAGAAGGTGGTTGAAGAGCGTAACAAAAGCATGTTCATGATGACTTGTTCGCAAACATGGGACAACACCGAGCTGAATTATACACATATGATAAGCTCATAGGTTTAAGAAACATGATGAGGGTAATGCAGGTGGAGATAGAAAGAACAAAAGTAGTCCTTTGTTACATCTCTATATGTATGTGTGAGAGTTTGAACTATTTTTGCACTTCAGGTTCGTTACAAGGAGAATCTTCCGATTGTGCTCCATGGTGTCTCCTGCACAATTCCTGGTGGGAAGAAAATCGGAATTGTTGGTCGTACTGGAAGTGGCAAATCTACCTTGATCCAGGCCCTATTTCGATTGATTGAGCCGGCATGTGGTAGAATAATTATAGACAACATTGATATCTCAACAGTTGGTCTTCATGATCTTCGGAGCAGCCTGGGTATCATACCCCAAGAGCCAACATTATTTGAAGGAACTATCAGAGGCAACCTCGACCCTCTCGAAGAGCATTCTGATCACACCATCTGGCAGGTACATTCACTTTCCATCTCTCACATATAGAGTGAAAAACATTTAGTACACATAATCGAGATGATCAAGTGCTGCGCTTATCATTCTCATCCTCATTTGGGAAATCACTTACATACCTGCAATTGTGCGTCTATTTTCTTAGTCCTAGTCCTTCTTGAAGATGAATAAAATGATCTGCTGGATCTTTGTGTTTGTCATTACGTAAACATCTATTTGATGCTCGTAATTTGCCACAGGCTCTTGAAAAGTCTCAGTTAGCAGAGATAGTTCGCCAGAAAGAGCATAAACTAGATACACCAGGTATGCTCCTCGTTACTTATATATGATCTTCTGTCTCTAGGCAGCCCAAACACTGAAAATTCCGAGGACTTTCTTCTTTTTTTTGCATATGTTGACAGTTTTAGAAAGTGGAGATAATTGGAGCGTGGGCCAGCGTCAGCTAGTGTCTCTCGGCCGTGCCTTGCTTAAACAGGCGAGAATTCTGGTTCTTGATGAAGCAACAGCCTCGGTTGACTCGGCCACAGATAACCTGATCCAAAAGATAATAAGAACGGAGTTTAAGAATTGTACTGTTTGTACAATTGCTCATCGCATTCCTACAGTCATCGATAGTGACCTGGTTTTGGTCCTCAGTGATGGTGCGTTCTACACCTTAATTATTCTGTCCAAAATTTTTGATCATAGGAAGGTAGCATTGCTGTTCATGAGAACTAAAAAATGGAATGGTGGTTTGCAGCTGATGCACGGTACTTCCACCTTAATTAAATACTGATTATGATTAATAATTCTAATTTTGAGATTAAAAAATCAAATTCTAATTTTGAGATTAGAAAACCCCTAATTGGATGGATGCACGCACAAGTTTTTGCCTATAAGGAATTAAATGATTTGCAGGTCGAGTAGCAGAGTTTGACACTCCAGCACGACTATTGGAGGACAGGTCTTCCATGTTTCTTAAGCTGGTTTCCGAGTACTCATCAAGATCGAGTGGCATTCCCGACTTTTGATCTCATGCGTATGTCTGGAAATCGCGATGGAAGCAAGACAGAAGAAGCTAGATCCTGGAAAATGGACGGCCAGATAGTTGAGAGGGCGGTGAAGTGAGCATCGGCAGTAAGGATCCTCTCCTTGGCCATGGAAATGGAAAGTCGAAAATAGTTTGATCCGGGATGGGATATATTTGGAGTGAGGAGAGAGTTGCTGCTGCAGGCTCCGATGTGTACATGGAATAAGTTTCTAGGAAGAAGAAGAAGAGGCCTTTTGTGTTTTTACAAGAGCAATAAAGCCAGGTGTTTTCAGTCAATTGATTATGCAATGTACCTTGTAGACTATTTCCCTTTTAGAGTAAATTCTGTTGTCCATATGGATCCATAAGTCATTAGTCGGAAAATGGGGTCGTCTTCAATTATGACGATTTTTTTGTGTGACGTGATTATTGCAGTTGCTATTCGAAGATTTTGTATTGTGGGGTGTGCTTCAAACAGAAATCTTCGGTTGGAACATCGAAATGTGGGAGCGTGCTTGCACAAAAGTTATCTTTGTATTGCAAAAAAAAGTTACTGTTATATTTTGATCCTATGAACACTAGTTTAAACTTTGAAACATGAAATTGTGAAATAACAATTTCAATTGATTCTACTACAAATCTAAACTAACATATAAATGAAAGTGCAACTAAAAATATAATTTAAACACGCCAAGTACAATTTTTCGACATCTAACCCAGTTTATGAAGCATATATACATGGCAAACGCTATATAAGAAGCATGTAAACCGAGGTATATACATGAACACTGGAAACTATCATATAATTATCACAAAAGTTGTGATCTTACACAAGAAAAGACGTTCCCAACTTAGCCGGAGCCGACCTCAAACGACGGGTGGCAGTAAGGATATCAATTCAGCCCGAAGGCTGCGGATTGGTCCGAATAGATTGAGAAATAAGAGAGTTAAGACGCCTGAAATGGATTCAGGCTTTTCGAGTTTGACTGGTCGGAGGGTGGTCTTTGATGTTTTCGTCATAACTTTGTCTTCAGAACTCTGATTCATGAACAATCGAAGGCTTTAGAAAACCAACTCAATTACATTCTCGATATAAATTATCCATTCTCATTTTCAAGTGTTGGTAAAAATTATGAATAGGTAAGTTTTTTGTCATAAACAAATGAATCACATTCAAAAAAGTTAATTTTCAGAAAATTTATTTTTTCATTTACTCCATACATTCATGAAATTTAATAAGTCATGTTATTATAAAAAAACACACACTCAAATTTGAATATTTGATATTAAGCTTTGAGCATAATACTTGTTTTATCTTTTTGTTCGTATTCCAAATTAGACACTTTCCTCTTGTTATTTAACTTTCCTCTTGTTAGGCTTTTTCTTCATTAGTCTGAAGATGATAATTTAATATTATTTATCAAACTTTTAACTATTTAACTATATTATAATCCAATGTTATCACTACTTGATAGATAAGCGAGCAATAATATGAAGATGAAATCAGTTATATAAAATTGAAAATAGAACTTAAAGATAAGAGAGTATGATTATCTCTCCTTTCATATGTAAATTTTGTTTAAAGATAGGAGATATTGGGATCCCATGAATGAGGGATCAAGTGTAATGGGAGAATATACTTTTTTGAAAAAAATTCAATTTTCTTTAGTCTTTACGAAAGCGTGACTGAGTCATTGACTATTCTTGTTGAAAGACAAAAACTGTCAGTCGGAGAGTTGAGAGCCGAAGATCAACGTGTGTGTGCTTAAGGTGATGAAAAGAAAGACTAAATATTCGATAAACTCATAAAATAAGGCAAGATGGAACATAAGATCAGATGCATGTAGATGTAAGGCTTAGAGTGAGATATCAGATGGAGTCTGAGTTCACTTAGCTACGTTGTGTTCAATTATGCACTCAGCAAAATGGCAAACAATAATGCAGTAAATGACATAAGGATTTAACGTGGTTCATGAAAACCCCTCTTATATCCACGAATCTATAAACAATTGAATTCCAATTAATCTTAGGAATTCCTTGTTTATGTGTTCAAGGAAAGTGATTTTCAGATCCCATACTAAAGATCATTCACCCCTAGGTTATCAGGTCATGACCTTTCTCCTTTCACTTTCTCCTAGTTCACCTTAGGGCTACTCGACACTATTACTTTCAACAGCTACATCTTGCTTTCTACTTACAACTTCATCATAGCTTCCGTCCCCATCTTGCACTGGTTAGAACTATAATTTCAACTATGTTGAGTGTGTCTTCATGATGAAGAGCAAAGTTAAGGATAGGCAACACTTATCTATGCTCTTTTATAACTGTTAAAATAAAGAGCAACTTAGATATGATGAAATCGGACCTAAGTGGTATTCACCATAGATAAAGTGGTGAAACCTTGAACTTTAGAATAATAGAGTTTTGTCCAAGTCTCGTCAGAGTCGGAGTTCCGGAGTTGTGAACATCCAACTTCCTTACTAATCCAATATAAAGTCTTGTATTTATAGATGTTCGAATTCAAACTAGCTGTTGGAAGAAACTCTTTTGAAATTCAAAATCTATCTAAAGAATATACGACAGTTGGACTTGTCGTCTTGTGCTTTGTCACTTCGTGAGTCGGATAGATGCATAAGGCAAGCTATCAGCAGATATGACTTTTTTTCATCAACGTCCGTCTTCGGTCTTTAGATGAGTTCACGTATGTTCTTGTGTTGAGTCCTTCGAACTTCTTTTGACTTTATCTTCATGGAATCTGATCTGCAATAAGGTTGTGACTGACTCTAGATATGATGAGCAAGCCTCTGAATCCTTCAGTTCTCTGATCTTATGGTGTCTGCTTGACTATAGTTGTCTGATGTGACAATGATCATCAGTTTCCCCTGAGAATCAAGCTTCCTGAATCCTTTCATTGAACTATGTGTGTCTGGCGGCAAATCTTTCTCTATTGGGCTCTCATTATGATGTAAACGCGTTGTTTGTTGCTTCTAATTTCGCTGACTCGTTCTTGCTGCTTCAAGCTTGAGGCTTATCCTCTGATAAGTCAACAAGTTCTTGTCTGACTTGGTTTCTGACTGAAAATATCTTTAACTTCAATTTATCTTCAGACAAATGAGTCGTCTAAGCTAAGTACAACTCCATAACAAATGAGTTACAACTCCATAACAAATGAGTTAACTAACAAACAAAATATCGGTGACTATCATCATGAAGATATATTTAAACATATATTTTTAATTAGATTTTGGAATCTAATCAAAATATTGTATCAGACTCTAAATTTCCAACAAGATATGAAGGCCATTTAGCAATAATCAATGAGGAATATATAAAACATGATAATTTTCTTTTGTAAACTTGTCGGGCCAAAAGTTTAAGGTAGGGGCCAAGAATTTTCAACTTGAAAAAATCTAGCTCAATTGAAAGAGTATACAATAATAATATTTTAATGATGGGTTAATTCACAGTCATTAAATATAATAATAATTTAGGAGAGAAATTTTGAAATTATATCCCAATTTTTGGATCTTGTTGCAAATTACACCTAATTTTTAAAGCATTTCAATAATAACCACGAATATTTCCATTATAATAAATTTTTCCTTTTTATTTTTTGCAAGAGTTTAGAGTTGAAATTCAGACAACTATTAAATATCGAAATTCAAAATTGATTAAGCTTTTGAAGCCCTCATGTTGTCAACTTGGTCATTTGACGTCCAACGGTTAAGTAATTGAATCAATGATTAAGGGCTATTGATTTGGTGTCTTGAGCTGATAGTCGTGGCAGCTGAGAAATAGTCGCGTTTTGCACATGCGATTAGCTTCAAACTCCAAAGTATAGGATTCCGATCAACAATAGAGGAACTCCATTTCCTCGCTCGCCTCAAACTCCGCCGTGGAAGTAAAGATGCAGTCCGTTTACCGGCGGTTGCGCCACCACCACATCGACCAATCTCTAGCAAAACCTGCCTCTTTGAAATCGCTTAATCCGCTTTCCGATCGGTGTAAGTTTCTCCTACCAATTTCTCGGCGTTTTAGGTCCAGAGATGTCTTGAAAAAGAAAATCTTGCAAAATCGTAAATGTGATTCATGGATTTTCAGTTAATGGAGCAAATAATTCGAGGTGTGTTTCTACTCTTGCCACCAAAGGGGTGGGGCATCTAGTTCGCAAGGGCACTGGTGGAAGATCATCTGTTAGGTAATTTGGTATTTCAAATCCCAAATTGTATTTAGACCTGATTCAGGAGCTTGTTTTTGGTTGTCATTGTATGGATTCTACTGGTAAATATTTGTTTCGGAAATGGCTTCGTTAACTTTCGCGTGAATGTTTTGTAGTTTGATTGTAAATTATTGGTGTATTTTAGAATATTACGCTTCGTGAGTTTCATCTCGGTTTTAGTCTGGTTGCATTTTCTGTAATGTTTCGTTATTTATTCCTCAAATTGATTCAAGTTGGAAATTTTGGGTGTTTGGCAGTGGCATTGTCGCAACGGTCTTTGGGGCTACAGGATTTCTTGGGCGATATTTAGTGCAACAGCTTGGTTTGATGCCACTTGTTTTTTACTAATATTTTTCAACTCGAATCCGTTACTGCACTGTGCTACTTTGGAGATTGCTTTTTTGATTTTGCGCTACCTTGTTATTTTTTCCATTCTATTTTGTTAGCTAAGATGGGATCTCAAGTGCTAGTTCCCTTCCGAGGCTCTGAGGATTCTCAACGTCACCTTAAATTGATGGGTGATTTGGGTCAGGTGATTGGATTCTTGCATGTTTTATATCCAAGACATTGAAGTGCAATAATCGTTTTTTACTTCGAATTCTGTGATTTGGAACTTTCCATGTTTTTACCTTGCAGATTGTTCCCATGAAATATAATCCTAGAGATGAAAATTCTATCAAGGCAGTCATGGCAAAGGCCAATGTTGTCATTAACCTTATTGGTATGAGTTATGATGACATGTCAGCTTAATAATCTTCTTCTTTTCTATTATTTTATGTTTTCAATGCTTTTACGAACAGGAAGGGAGTATGAGACCAGAAATTTTAGTTTTGAAGAAGTAAACCATCATATGGCTGAGAAGCTTGCTGTGGTATGTGTATTACTATATTTCTTATTTTACTCTGATGGTTGTCACCTCATCACTTGTTCAACTTATTGTCAGCGCCTACCCCCCCCCCCCCAAAAAAAAATAATATAAAAATAAAATAAAATAGTATAATAAAAAAAATCTAAAAAATATATATAAAAAATACACTCTTTATTTGGACTGTTTTATATTTTTAATGAATCGAGAACTTATTTAGTTCCAACGTTCAGTCTATTGAAACTATAGACCAGGCCATGGTAGATTTTACTTTTTCGTCCTCCTTTTATTTAGCTCTGGTATTAGTTCCTCTTGCTTGAGGTTAAACTGAATTTAGGACATATTCTGTCTTGCTCAAATTCAGTATCTTTGGAGGTTTAGAAGAAGTGAGAAGCTTAAGAATGCGGCTATTAATTTAGAAAGTTTACAGAAACTGTTCTAATGCATTGTGTTGCGATTTTTTTCTCGGGTAAAAAACTGATATAGTGATGATGCATCATACACGCACAGATTGCAAAGGAACATGGTGGTATCATGAGATACATTCAAGTTTCATGCTTGGGAGCATCTCCATCATCTCCATCCAGAATGCTTAGAGCTAAAGCAGCTGCTGAAGAAGCTATTTTACGAGAACTACCTGAGGTTAATTCTGCACTATATTTATTGTTTCACATGGATCCAGTATTCCTTGCTTACTTGATTCCTCTTCTCTAGATAGTACATTAAAATTTTGGAAGCAGAGGTATAAGATTACACCGCTCCTTGTTGTAGATAGCTTGTCTAGGTTCTTTTGCTTTTTCTATGTATGAATTATGATTTCTCAGAAGTATGTAAATCTGTCATGATCGAATTTCGCTTTTGCAGCAACTCTGATGTTTGTTATTTCTGGGGCCCAAAATGTGGTGCATGTAACTGTGTTATTGCTTTTTCTCATTTATAGATCTCCTTCTTTGTCAGGTCACAGTTATGAGACCTGCTGTGATGATTGGGACAGAGGATAGAATATTAAACCCATGGGCACACTTTGCTAAGAAATACAGCTTTCTCCCACTTATGGGGGATGGATCAACTAAGTATGCTCTCATGCTACTGAAACTTTATTTTGGATGATTCTTCTGTCATTTTTGAAAAAATATCTTTTCATCGTGCCATTCCCAGAATTCAGCCTGTATACGTAGTTGATGTTGCTTCTGCCATTATTGCGGCCTTAAAAGATGATGGATCCAGCATGGGCAAGACTTACGAACTTGGTGGACCAGAGATTTATACTATACATGAATTAGTATGTCCTTGAACCTACCTCTCCCCCCCCCCACCACACACACACACAAAAAGAGCAGAATAGAGTTCCCTGGAAAATCTGTCACTTTAGGTTCTTTATTTATTTTTCCCTGGAAATGATAATAATGAGATTTGCATTACTGCAGGCAGAACTTATGTATGACACCATTCGTGAATGGCCTCGTTATGTGAAAGTTCCCTTACGTGTTGCTAAGGCAAGTTCTTTAGCCACATCCTTACGCACTTATCTGCTGTAGATATTATGTAATTTATTACTCATCTCTTGCTGGAGTTTGCTGAATCTTTCCTCACACTTTGATGTGCCATTTGCTTATTCTATTCTATCTCCCTATATCTTAAGAATTCGATGATCAGTGTTTCGGTTATGTCTAACAAAGATTGAATTTTCTACTTCTATGATGTAGATATTTTGTTGTGTCGATCTCACCTCTTGCTGGAGCAAGCTAAATGAGGCCTTCTTTCTATAACTCATGAATTTTGCCTTTAAAAACAAGAATAAATATATAAAAAAATCTTCAACTCAAGAATGTGATTATCTATCAGCCTTTAGATTCATTGTGTTTGTAAAGAAATTTGTAAGTACCCTCCGTTATTATATGTTAGAAGATGTGAACATTGGCAAGTTTACAAGAGAGAATTTATGCGATCATCCTCCCTATGACTTTCTTCCACAGTTATTTTTTCTTCATTTCTGGTGGGAAGTAAATTTTTCTTGTTTCCCTTTTTTTCCTGTCTTGGAGGTTTGGGTGGAGTCTGGTAGTATTCACATGGGATGGGACTGTAGATTTAGGTTCTACTTTCTTATGCGTGATTTTGGGGTTGATTGTATTTATCTCACATTTTCGTTTTTGGTGTAAAACCTCGCTACTTTCTTTGCCTTAATAGGCAGCCATCTTTTGTTAAGGAATGAAGATGCAATCCCTTTATATGTTCCACGAAGAAGTTTATTTTTGAAATTTAACATCTAATATGAGCAATTCAAGTAGTTTTGATCTGCATTGCGATGCATCCTTTTAGGTACATTTGTCTTCATATTAAGTCTTACAATTGTTTATGGCATGTTTGGTTTCAGGCACTAGCAACGCCCCGTGAATTAGTGCTTAACAAAGTTCCATTCCCAATGCCTGTGCCTACCATATTCAATCTTGATCAGATTGAAGCCTTTTCCACTGATACAGTGGTTTCCAATGATGGTTAGTGTGATGGATTGAAGGATAGCCTCTTCATTGCTAATTTCTGATCGCGTATTTAAAAGTTCACCCATTCCAATATTGAGTTCTCATAAATACATTTTTCACCTTAACTCACTTTTTTGCATTCCAGCTTTAACATTTGAGGATCTCGGGATTGCGCCACGCAAGCTGAAGGGTTATCCAGTCGAGTTTCTTATACAATACCGTAAAGGTGGACCAAATTACGGTTCAACAGTTAGCGAGAAAGTATCACGGTCATGGGATTGAGGTTCAGCAATTCCTGGCGTTGTAGCACACATTTGAGGTAGGGATGTTGTTGCCTGAATTCCTGCTCCATTCTCTACGATAATGCATGCAAATTTTTGTCACCTCATTGTTGTGGTGATGATGGAGAATGCGAAATAGCTGAAACATGTTCAGTTGGTTTAATTTTTTAATAAACGAATTAGTTCAACCTCGAAAGCAGGTTGAGAGCGCCGATTTTCTTTGAAAAGTCAGGTTCTTCAGTGGATATTGCCAATTTGTTTTCACTCTTCTAGTTTTCTATGCATGAGTTATCATTAATGTTGTTGCGTTGATTTTGCATAATTGCGTCCATTGGAACTTTTGATGGATGATAGTAATAATGGGAAATTGTAACATATTAATAATGTAAAATTGTTTTTTTTTTTGGAGCGATAAATATATATGAAAAGATGGAGCGTAAATAACTAATACATACCGGGATAAGTTGCTATCGGAACTCTCTGGTGCAGCCGTGCAGGAATTAGGAATCGATCTCACCATGTTATTGGATGGCTGATATTAGATGGAAAAGGTAATGACATTATCGTAAATATATCAACTTAAAAAATTCAATGCATAACAAGCAAAACTTTTACTAAAATCTATCAGCATTATAAAATTATTTATAAAAAATTGTGTTAGGCTGTCTTAGGGCTCAAAATTGATCAGGCGGTCTTCACATTTGGATCTAACGTCATATCTGATGACAAATTTACAATTTTAGTAGTATTTGATTATGTTTGGATCCAATACAAAAATTCCCCGCAAGTGTAATTTATGGCAAAATTCACATTACCTTATTTCACTTCTCAATAATCACATTCACGCACGTGTTCTAATACTCCATGCATAAACTTATAACAGCTAAATATGTTACGAAAAACACACAACAATCACGTTGAAAATAAAAAACACAAGAATTATTTACCTAGTTCTTCTTGCGACTATATCTGGGGTCGATGTCAAGTCAGAGATTTCACTATAATTTTCAGATACAAATTACATGGAGAAATGGATATTAAATAGACATTAATCAAACTCTAACTCTAAGTCCATTAGGGTTCCGTCTAGGTCATAAAACATTGGCCAAATTTTTTGGCTCAAGAGCTACCGGACCAGTCCAACCCTATGGCAAGTTGGATTATCGAGATCGGGTTTAAGTGTATAGTCCATTCATGCTTCATACTCCAACAAAATATATTGAAAGATAGCAATTTACAATAACTTTGCGAATGATCAAAATAACTATGTGACTTTAGTCACTTTCCAATGACAGCTTGGATGAAAGAAATGAAATTTTGATATGTTGATACAAATTAATGTTAGTAACAATTTTATGCATATATCGTTTACTTTATTTTGGTTAATATATCGTTTACTTTTACTAATAAGGCTCGATATATAAATTAAATCCACCGATCTAGTGCATATGGTGGACAGAATCCACACGAGACAATATTATTTAGGTGATAATATCCTTATGCCTGATATATGAGAAAAACGATCACTTAAATTTGGAAACATTAATTAAACACAGACTTACCAAACAGTCCCCAAAATTGATAACTCGTGTGAGATGCAAACGGCATATCCTAAGTTTTATAAAACGTAGTAATGAGTTTTTAATATATTTATAGTTTCACCCAAATTGCATATCCATCTTATATTTAATTTATCGAGCCTAATGCTAATCCTAAAAAGTAAATGATACTAAAAGATTACAATGAATTATTTAGTACGAAAATTGATGTATCTACATCACAGGGAATTTCCATAGAACATATATGTTATTACATTCTTCACGATATTTTAATATTTTATTAATATAATTATATTAATAAAATATTATCAAGCATTAAGCCATATAAATACATCTACCCAGCAAAAAGAAAATATATCTAGATGGTTTGTATGCAACGCGTGTTTTCTTTGTTAGACCTAAAATCCAAATCCAAACTAATTCAACCCAATTAAAGTAAACTATATGTTAATTCCTTCTATCCACTTATGTCGAAGAAGATTTCTAATGCTATATGCATCATTAATTGATGAATTTTCAACTTCAAACCATGATCGTAATTCGTAAGTGTTGGAAATAAATTTAATTTTTAGCTACGGAATATCGACGTGGATTGTCGGAATCTCACGTATAATTTTGATCATAATTATTAGTTAAATAAAAGATTATTCGAAATCTTATAATCCATCTGAGCTCATGAGTGAAATATTAAAAAAAATAGATAAATTTATTTATTCACAATCAATAAATTCTACAACATCTAATCTTAACACTTTCATTCTTCATCCATGAAGCACATCACCCATAAATCCACATGAACCAGAAAATTAACATGGCATAATTGTTTTTTGTCCATCTAGTGCTTGCAGTTTGTACTTGAAAGTTGAAACATTCCCCATTGTATCCTAGCTACTCAAATAGACCTATCATATGTCTATTGCTTTGTCCAGTCTTATCGGATTTGTGCAACTTGAAAAGGAGAAAAAAATTGCATCTCGTTTGTATTTTATCGGATTCTAATTCGGATTTCAAATAGAGTATCACAAATTTTTGTATTTAGAAAAATATCAACTTACAGATAAAAAGATTCATGGATTTATATTACAGAGTTTTCAATCGAGGGGAAAACATGATTTGAAGTTCTTTAAAAATATAAGAAAATGGATGAACTCTAGCCACTTTCTACATATAATTCAAGAAAACTGAAACTGAGTTCAGAGAGTTTGTGAGTGTAGTAGTTGAATTTCCCGAGAGAGAGAGAGAGAGCTATTTACTTCCCTTTTGTTGGAAATCGCGTGCATATATATATATATATATATATATATATATATATATATGTGGTCAAGTTGCCAGAAAGCTACTTTGATCAAGATTTTGAGTGACGTAACGTTTAATTTTGTGAAATTAAATGACATATGATCGATCTACGTTTTGAGTAGATGATCGTGGTGTATTCACATTCTCAAATCCGATTTCCGGTGAGTGAGAAATAATAGATCAAAGTTGGTCACTTAAACATGGAGTTATGTGATTAAGGAGATAAGCATGGATTAATTAATCCTTATCCCACATTGATTAATGTACCTTCATTAATTGTCTATATAAGTGGTTCATTGAACACTTAGTATAATTATGTGCACAAGTGATGGGCTGGAAAGCCCACGCGCGCGCCGTCGACGCCGCGCCGCCGCCGCGCCGCGCCGTGCCGCCTCGGCCGGTGCCGGCGCCCGTGGTCCGTGGTCCGGTTCCGTGGTCCGTGGATCTTGGCAATTGGTCTTTGGGTGGTCTTTGGGCCTGTTCGTGGGCTGCTTGGCCCATTGCCCCTATATTTTGGATCAATGTTTGATCGAGCCCAAAGATGGAGGAACGACGCCTATAAATAGGACATGTCTCCCAAAGATTAGTCACCCATCGCAAAAAGCATTCCAGCATTCTCTCAAAGCACTCCCTGCATACATAGCTAGTGTCCAAGCTCGCCCCGCCTCGTTCGGTTCACCGGAGCTCGTTGGTTTGCGGTGCTGCCACCCACGAGACGTTCCGTTTTATCTTTGGAGACGATACGCCAGAATCGAGAGCACTATCGGGGCGTATCTCGTCTTGCGGAAAGAGGCCTCCTCGACTCGGCATTAGCATACGGTTTAGTTTCATTTGTATTTCAATTCAGTTTAGTTCAATTGTTGTTTGATCTCCACTTCTATATTTATGTTTTAAGTTGTAATACGCCCGGCAAGTTCTGTACTATTTTGTACGTTTTTCTAACAATCGCAAGACGAGATAACACTTGCCACGAAGGAGTTGAGACATTAATTAACTTAAAACTTTCGAAACTAATACCTTTGCTTGGAGATGTCGAATGTTCACCCACCAAACTCGACTCTGCCGCCGCTCTTCTTCGCCGCCGCCGCCATCTCTGCTGCTGCCGCCATTCGCACAATGACTACGGCCATGTTTGGTTTGATGCCTTCGGTCAACCATTGGACCCTTTGGTCGATTGTTGGTTCCACTTTTAGTGGTTCAACAATTGGTTCCACTTTTAGTGGTTCCGGTGGTTCGACGACGCACTTTTCGATTGGGTCGATTGTTGGATCCAACAACACGGTGGTTCTCATTCGAGTTCCATGTTCCAAGACACTTCAGTGGTGTTGGTGGATCCGATTTTGGATCGATCTCGGCGCTGTTCATACCGCGAGGAAGATGCCGCCACGGAAGCCGCCAAGTTTGGAGGATCGACTTGAGAGATGGCAGCAAATGATGTTGTTCTACCTCACGACGTTGGGCTTCGCAAATTCTTGGTGGAAAATGAGCCCGCCGTCTCGGGGCAAGTGACGGACTTTCACGTCCGAAAGCAAAGATATGACAACCGGCGACCGGCGACTATCTTTGTAAAAACTTTATACTTGGTAGTATAGAAGATAGTTTGTATAATGTTTATGATGTTGTAACGACATCAAAATGTATGTGGGATGCGCTAGAAAAGAAGTACCGTAGTGATGATGCAGGTACAAAGAAGTTTATTGTAGCAAAATATTTGGACTACAAGATGGTCGATTCTCGACCGATCATGGACCAAGTGCAAGAGTTTCAACTCATTGTACACGAGGTTCAAGTCGAAGGGCACACTGTTTGAGACGGCTTTGTCGTCGCTATGATGATTGAGAAGTTATCCCCGGTGGAGAGACTTGAGGTCTACCTTAAGCACAAGCAAAGGATATGACCGCGAAGACTTGATCGTCAAACCGCGCATCGAGTCCGACGTGAAGAAGCAAGACTTAAAAGCGAAAGGCTTGATCGATGCTAGAGCCAACTGTTGGAGAGGCGGTCCCTCCAACAAACGTGTTCATCCCAATGTCAAAGATAAAGCGAAGGAAGGTGGTTGCCGTAAGTTTGACGGGATCTGCTATAATTGTGGCAAGCATGGCCACACGAGTAAGGATTGTCGTCGACTAAGAAGAAGAAGGCTAAGCAAGTTACCAACGTTGTCGAGAGGACTTGACAAATGGGACAAGGATGACTTGGTTGTTGTGGTGACCGAAGAAGTCAACCACGTCGAGAATCAAGGTGGATGGTTCATCGACACTGGCACGACTACGCACGTCTGCGCCGAAAAGATGCATTTCTCCACCTACAAGGTCGTTGAGGGAGGAAGCTCAACATGGGAACCAAGCTCGTCCGAGGTTGCGGAGTTGGTGATGTTGTGCTCAAGATGTCGTCGGCATTGAGATCACGTTGAAGGATGTGCTGCATGTCCCGGACATTCGCAAGAATTTAGTGTCGGGCTCGATTCTAGTTAACAAGGGGTTTAGACTAGTTTTTGAGTCGGACAAGTTTGTCTTGACTAAGTTTGGGAAGTTCCTTGGTAGGGGTTATCTCACCGGGGGTCTTTTCAAATTGAATGTAATGGTGTCTACCGTGTATCCAAGATTGTTATGAATGAAAATGCATCTACTTCCTCTTACTTGATTGAGTGCTCTGATTTATGGCATTGTAGATTAGGACATGTTAATCTAAATGCAATAAAAAGATTAGTAAATTTAGATTTACTAAAGTTAAATGAAGTTAATACACAAACGAAATGTGAGGTTTGTGTGGAAGCCAAATGGCTAAGTTACCGCTTCATTCGGTAAAACAGAGCACTAAGCCTCTAGAACTTATTCACACCGATGTGTGTGATTTAAAGTTTGTACAAACTAGAGGTGGTAAAATTACTTCATCACGTTTATTGATGATCAGACAAGATATTGTTATCTTTACCTTATAAGAAGTAAAGACGATGCTATTGAAGCTTTTAAAACTTCAAGAACGAAGCCGAGAATCAACTAAGTCGTCGAATTAAGACTGCTCAAGTGATAGGGGAGAATATGTAGCTCGCTTTGAGGTATTATGCAACGAAAGTGGTATAATACATCAAACGACAGCCCTTATTCACCTCAATCTAATGGTGTTGCTGAACGTAAAAATCGAACACTTAAGGAGATGATGAATGCTTTGTTGATTAGTTCGAGGTTGCCCCGAACTTGTGGGGAAAATGTTTTGACACCAACTACATCTTGAACAAAATTCCACCAAGAGTAAGGAAGTCACTCCTTACGAGTTGTGGAAAGGAAGAAAGTCATCGTCAAATATCTCAAAGTGTGGGGTGTTTGGCGAAGGTTGAGGTGCCTCTTCCAAACAAGTTACAATTGGACCTAAAACGATCGATTGTATCTTTATTGGGTATGCATCAAACAATGGCGCTATCGTTTTCGATCCACGGTCGAGGTACGGATATGACTACGGGGACGACGATTGAATCAAGGAATGCTATATTCTTTGAAAGTGTTTATCCTATAAAGACAAGGATAAAGTGAAGCCGCCTAGCAATAGAACGATGGTGAAGCTTCGAGTTCTAAACCTTTGGAGGAAGAACCGATATCGCATAAGCGATCGAGTTCGATCCGCAGAGGTCGGAACCGAGACGTGGTAGTAGAGTCAGAACACCAAAGGATTTTGGTCCTGACTATATTGCGTTCATGTTGGACGAAGAACCAACATCAATCAAAGTAGCCTATACTCGGCCAGACGGAATGCTCTGGCGAGAGGCTGCTCAAAGTGAGATTGATTCCATTCGCAAAACCACACTTGGGTCTTGGTTGATTTGCCGAAAGGTTGTAAGCCCTTAGGATGCAAGTGGATCCTTAAAAGAAAGTCAAGGAGATGGATCAATTGAAAATATAAGGCCCGTTTGGTTGTCGAAAGGGTTTAAACAAAGAGAGGGTACGATTTCTTAGATACCTATTCACCTGTGACGAGGATTACATCTATTAGGGTGCTTCTCGCAATTGCTGCTTTGCACAATCTTGATATTCATCAAATGGACGTTAAGACTGCGTTTTGAATGGTGATCTCGAGGATGAGGTATATATAGAGCAGCCCAAAGGGTTTGTAGTACACAGTCGAGAGGCAAGGTATGCAAACTCGTGAAGTCTCTATATGGTTTGAAACAAGCGCCGTTGCAATGGCACTGAAATTTGACAATGTAATGTTGGCAAATGATTTCAAAATCAACGAGTGTGACAAATATGTCTACGTTAAGAACAACGATAATGGTTATGTTATAGTGTGTCCGTATGTAGATGACATGTTGATCATGGGTAGTAATACTCAAGTCATTAATGACACAAAGCGCATGTTAAAAGAAATTTTGACATGAAGGACATGGGTTTAGGCGATGTGATTCTTGGAATCAAGATTCTAAGAAGATCGACGGAATTGTCTTGACACAATCTCACTACGTCGAGAAAGTGCTTAAGAAATTCAACGCGTTTGATAGTTTGCCTGCTAAGACCCCATTGGAGCTCAATGTTCACTTGAGTAAGAACAGGGGTGAACCTGTTGGGCAAGAAAACTATGCTAAGGTCATCGGGTGTTTGATGTATCTTACAAATTGCACCCGACCCGACATAGCTTGCGCCGTGAACAAATTGAGTCGTTACACGAGCAATCCAAGCAAGGAGCATTGGAAGGCTTTAGTGAGAGTTTTGAGGTACTTGAAGTATACTCAAAATCATGGACTGTATTTTACGAGATATCCCCCAGTACTTGAAGGGTACTGTGATGCCAATTGGATATCTGACACGAAATATTCACTTTCTACAAGTGGGTACGTGTTCACGATTGGGGGAGGTGTTGTTTCTTGGAGATCTACGAAACAGACGTGTATAGCCCGATCCACCATGGAATCAGAATTCATAACTTTGGATAAAGCTGGTGAGGAAGCCGAGTGGCTCCGTAATTTTTTGAAAGATATTCCATGTTGATCTAAACCTGTGCCACCAGTGATGATTCACTGTGATAGCTAAGCGGCTATTGGAAGGGCGAAAAGTGGTTTGTATAATGGTAAGTCTCGACATATACGCCGGCGACATAATACCGTGAGGCATTTGATCTCAGTGGGGTTATCTCGATTGACTATGTCAAGTCAATAGATAATCGGCGATCCGTTAACCAAAGAGTCGAACCGGATCAAATGATCAAGTTCTTAGATGGAATGGGATTAAAATCCACATCTTAAGAACAATCATAGTGGTAACCCAACCTGTAATACTCCGAATTTCTGGGCTTAAAAATTTCGAAAATAAAGAAGAACAAAGACGATAGAAACGAGTATGAAAGTGAACGTCGGTAATTGTCGATTTTGAATAAATCGAAATTTCTCTTGAAAATTTGAACGAAATAATTTTAAAATATGTTTTTAAGTATATTTGGGATATTATTTACACTAAGGAAGAAAAAGAAATATTTTTCCTTATTTAATGGTGATTTTCGAAAATTCAAAGTATAAAGGATTGATTTGTGATTTAATATGTGATCACTTGATTTTATGTGATGAGTTGTCATGTTTATCTTATAGTATATGATAAGATAATTATCTTGTACATCATGCATGAATTTCGAAAATCATAGGTGTATATGATAAGGTTTGAAAATGACATTTTAAGATAAGAATGTTATGATATTTTATAAAATGATAAGATAAGGTTATAACTAAGCATAAGATAATATTTATCTCATAAAATGTGTGATAATGTGATAAGTATCATAGAAGATAATATTTGTTTCTAGAAGCTCATAGTTTTCGAAAATATGGCCATGATTTTATGTGATTTTTCAAAATCACAACTTATGTGATAATTGTATTAAATAATTTATTTAATTATATACTTAATAAATATCATGATTCTAGATCAATCTTATCTCCTAGAAATTATGAAAATTTCGAAATTAATAAAATAGGATAAGAATAGGATTTTATAAAAATCAACCTCTAGAAACCCTAATTTTCGAACAAATTGGGGAAATTGCTTAGAAATGTTCCAAAAATTTATTTTATGATATAATATAATTATATTTATGTAATTACTCATGAAAATAATATTGGTTATAAAAAGAATAATAGTTTGATAATTCATCCTTAGTTTCGAATTAGTTGCCGATAACTTTGCAATAGTACATAGAAATGACCTTAATTAATTTTCCTATGATTTATTTTATCATCTAAGATTATTATTATTTCATATAGTTATTAATTGGAGAAAAATAAAATATTTGGCACATTATTTTAATAAGAGCCGAAATATTTGAATTTTAGTGTGAAAATGGATAAAAATATCATGCTTTAAATTGATGAGGGGTCATAATTATAAAGATAAGGTATATTAGGTGTAAAGTAGAGATGGTTATCAAATTAAACAAGAACCTATAGTTTTGTCCTCTAATAGTGAAAATTTAGACTTAGAATAAGGTTGGAAATATTTTAAAACTCTTTTGATAATGACACCTTATCCTAAGTTGAAAACTTTGACTTTTCAAACGCGATATTATTACGTGATAATATTATAGTATATGATATAGAAAAAATAAAATTTATCCTAAGCATATGATAGTGGCCGAAAATCTACATATACATTGTATAAAGTGGTAATTTATTTATTTTATGATAAATATGAGATATATTAATTAAATAATAAAATAACATAATAAACTATAGGATAAAATAAAATAATTATCTCATAAGCTATGGAGGTGGCCGAAAATGGTAGAAGATAAGGTATGAGTTGTAAATTTTGATTTTACAACTAGATATGTTATAATTTCAAAAAGATATGATAAGATGAATAATTAAATTATAAGATAAGATCAAAAATGACTCAATGACAACTCATAGAGTTCGAAAATTAAGGAGATAAAGGAGTTGTAATTTTTGACTTTATATTAAGATATTTTATAAAGTAATGATTAAAACATTTTATAACATCTATAAATAGGAGACCCCCCCCCCATACACCATATAGCCGAAAATCACTAAGAATTAGAGAGAAAAATAGAGAGAAAAAAATAGAGAGTGTTCCCAAGAGTTCTCTTCGATCGTAGTTTGAAAAACGTCGAAAACGTCGATCAAAATCAACTAGAAGGTTAGAAACTCTACACTTCTTATTATCTTATGTATAAATATTATAAAATCATATGTGATGTATTTTGTTACATGCTTTCGAAAATTATGTGAAATACGTGAAAATTATGTTATGTGTCGAAGTTATGAATTAAATATGTTCATATGACGTTTATAAGCATGTATTATGATTTTAATACAAAGTTAAACATGTACTAAAAATATTATGATATGACCGAATTAAGCATGAGGAATATGTTGGTGTACATGAATTTTAATTGTTGTTTTGAACATGAAATAATAATAGTTATTCATGTTTAGAATTTTATGATTTTATGTGGAATTTCTTGGAAAAATATGGAATATTATAAGATAGTAATTTCGAAAATTACTAGAGCATGAAATATTGATGTACAAGTTGTATATGATGAATATTATGTCATATTATTAATATATGATGATAAAAATATATTATGTGAATAAAATAGAATTTTCGAAGATTACACTACAAGAATTTTGCTCATAGACCACACGTCATGCATCATGCATTAATCTTAAAGTGGTACATTATGGCATGTATAACATGGGTGGTGAAACGCGTGGTCTATAACCATATTTTTAAGCGGTTATAGACACGGCAAGAGAACCGCGTGGTTTATTAGCGTAGTTTTATATTATGCAGCACGGGTTCATTCCGCAGTGCCTATTAACAAGAAAATCCATGACAATGAAACTTTGCCACGTCGTCTTTCTCTCACGTTGATTAAATACCACGGCCATTAACCGCGTGGTCTATTGCCTCTCCACGTTGTCAGTATGCTAAAATTCTATTTTCTAATTACGCATTAAAGCCCATCAGTATGCTCGACACACCCACACTCTTCTAAGTTCTAACCCTACATTTTGGGCAGCAACAACGCCGCCTCTCGGCCTCCTCGCCCGGTCGTCGCCAACGTCATCCCTCCTCGCCCGTCGTCGCTAGTGCCGTCCTCCTCGCCCGTCGTCTCCAGCGCCGTCCCTCCTCGCCCGGTCGCCGCCAGTGTCGCCAACTTCCCATACAAATCTGATAGCACCATCCTCGTGCCGCCTCGATTTGCGCCTCTCCTAACTCTTGCCACCCTGATTTGCGCATCTCCTGACTCGCACTGCTCACGATTCACGCCACTGCATGAATTGAGTTTCTGGCGTGAGAGCACAGCTGCACAGGTATGCCATTTTGATAGAGAATTGAGAGTAAATTCATTCTTTTTCGTAGTGCAGAGATCCAGTCTTGGTTATATGGTATTTGACTTCACTTATGGGGGAAACAAAGAAGATTATCTAAATGACAATAGAGAATTTTAAATGGCAATAGAGAATTTTAAATGGATTTTGTATTATTTACTTATGTCAAGTGTATTTGATAATTTAATAGTAAAATGGTTAATGTGCTATGTAAAAGTTTTAAGATTGAATTCATAATCTAATACAAGTAACCGGAAAAGGAACGGTTCTTGGAGGAGTTCAGAAGGAGGAGAAATCCTCGAAGCTCATCGGCGGAGAATTGCGTACAGCTCGGTCACGCCCTTCCCGCTTCTCCAGAGCCGGAAAAATCTGATTGACGAGCTGCAGTATGAAAAAACTTGGTACTTGATGGTGTGCATTTAGTTTGTTTGTGCTTCCTTTTACGTTATTGTTTTTGAACTGAGGTAATGCTGATTTAGAATTTGATAAGTTTGGGAAGAATGGTGTTTGTTTGGAGCTGCTATTGAAATAGCTGCAGTGTCTAGTTATTGTTTCTATTTCTGTTGTAAAGCTTTGAATTTGTGAGTTTTGCTGTTTGGTTAGGAGTTCTTTGATTGAGATGTTAGGCAGCACAGACGCTTGGTGAATTGATAGTAGTGTTTAATAGCTCTTCTTTGCGGCTTACTTTCTTGTTAAAATAAGAATAGTTGGAGTTCACAAAACCAGGGACAAGTGCTCTGTGGTTAGCTGTAAATCAAAAGAGATTCCTGTAGGCAACTCTCTTAAATGGGAAGTCATATGGATTCCCTCTGAGAGTATCCATGAAATTTCAATTTCTTAACAAGAGTATGTAATAACACTTATATTAATTTTCATCTGAGATCCGCTCAGATATGTTGTAAAGAACCACGCTGCAAAATTGTTATCATACTTTATAAACCAATAACGATCAGTTTGTTTTATCTGATCAGTAGATATGGACTTGAGTCTCTTGCCAGAATACTTGACAATCAGTCTGGGAGACATGCATGTAAACATGAATATTTTAGAGGCTGCATTGCTCTCCCATTACTTCTTGGTTTAGGAGGTAATTTTTCTCAGGATAAGGCTCTTGTGTGGGATATGTTTATGTGATTTTAAAATATTATCTTTTGCATGACATGGTGACATGAATGGGCTATCCAACCAATAGAATGCTTGTAGGTGTGCTTATTGTATTACTCATTCACAAGGATGAGCAGAATGACAGTTCACCTGTCATAAGATTCAGTTCTAATTCTTTTCATGTATTATTCATGCAATTTATTTTGCAGTTTCTTGGTTTATTTCTGGAAATTGGCAATTTTTGGATGGTGGAACCTTTAGTTGTCATTTCTTTATTAGTGGCGCTCGCATTTCCTGAACTATTGAAAGCCATGAACTTGTTCTCAAATATGCAGGTGGGTACATGTAATGGAGTACAGCAAGGAAATAAAATCTCTCCTCGGTGATTCAAAGTCATATGTTACTCCTATCATTGAAGACCCCAAGACATTATTAAATTTTATTGAAAACCAACAATTTTCTAATATTTGAGCAGAGTGATGAAAACTGCATTGTGCTGTAAAAATTTCCTAATTTCTGGAATATGAATCGTGACTTAATTTTATTGAAACACTAGCTAAGTTTGTTTCATGATCTCGATTATTCATAGGTGTATCTAGGTTTTGTTGCATCCTATTAAATAATTGTGTAATAATAATTTTCAAGTCCTCGATGTACAGTAGGGATGATAATCGGACTGGTTGGAAGTTCCTACAGTTTACTTTAGATGAATTCGAAATATAAGATTATTCGAAGTGTATCTAATATGGGCCACTTGAATTCCGTGGAAATATGTAAATACACCCCTTTGTTTGTTGTCATCTGGGAGTAGAGGTGTTCAAAGCCACTCGCATTTTGTAATGCAGTATAGGATTGGAATTAGGTTCATCAATATTTTCAATTTGGAGTTGTGTTTTGAGTAAAGAATTGAATTTTTGGCTGTTCTTGAAATGTGGAGTTTCTAAAAGCTGCAATTTCAAGGTTTTTTGAGAGGAGATATGCTATTATTCATCTAAGCTGAATTGCAATGAAGTTATCAAGATCTGGCCTTTGAGGATATCTATTTTGTGTTATTCTATTCCGAGAAAGGTAAGAGCCTGAAATCTTTTTGAGATATTATGACATTTTCCTTTATCTTTTATCTAGATATTATTTTCAATAACTCACTCAGTTCACAATCATTTTGCTGTTATGTTAATTTCTGCATCATGTGTGATCTTCTTCAGCTTTTCTATGGTTTTTAATTGTTTGCGGATTGTGTATGTAATCATTCTGCTCACCATTCTTTTCACATTTTCATGCCCTGAAAATGGATTGAGTTGTTTGCCAAAACTGCTTATCTAATTCCATTCGTGAATATGAAGTTTAATTATCTAATGAGAATAAAAATTTAAAATTTTTAATTAGGTGTTATTATATACGCATAGATCATTTATCATTAATGAGAATATATATATATATATATATATATATATATATATATGCATCATTGTCCTCGTGAATATGAAGTTTAATTAGACTCTGTTATCTTAGACTTGTTTTTTTATGCAATGAAAGTAATGTAGAAAGCCAAGAAAACTGTATTAATAACTAAGGCATCCGGGGTCAGAAGTATCAACTGCTATTTACACATATTTTCGAGTAATCTAGTAACTCAAATTCTTATGGATTTCAAACATGATATTGCCACTTGTTATTGCATGTGCTCTTTCTCGTTCTTGAATTAACATGGAAACAGAGCAGAGACATGCTAACGGTCTAATGTAATTCTGTCTGCATCTCATTTGAAGAATTTTGTTTTACTCTTCTACTATTTAATTAAGTGAACTGCAATTTGTCGCAAAAGCGGTGTTTTTAAACATAATATGTAATCTCTAGATTCTTCTTTTCGTGCTAGTCCTATGCCCTTTCCCTCCTCCTTTTCTATTGTGTGCAGCATCTCATTTCTCATTATTTCAGGTATTCGAACGATCGCTGCAGTGCTCTTTTTCAGGCTTTGATGAGGTACATGAATTTATCTTTATATGATTGATTGTCCTGAAAATATTTGCATTTCATGTATTCTGAGAGTCACCCAACATTCGTGCTCTCTGTGGCTCTTCTGAATAACTTGTGCTTTACCGGAAGTGGAGGACACTGAAATATGTATGTTTATGTGTGTGTTGTAATTTTTATTAGCTGCACGTGTGATTCTAAGAACATATAGTATCCTCATTGATTTTAGACTTATATACCTGCAACATAGAACTCAACTGATTGTTGTTTTCTTGTATATTTCTGACCTGCATTTTCTGGTTTCAGTACCTAAATGTATTTCTCACACGAGCTGATGGGTTAAGGCGGAGAATGTCTTCATCTACAGCTGTGAAAGATGAGATGGATTGTGCAGTTTTAAGGGATATATTTCAGGTTTTATATTGTGGACTTATTAATTGTTTTACTGACTATTGCCTCGGGCTCCTAGATCTCCTATAGTTTTTACCTATCTATTCTCAGTAAACGTGAGTTGATAATTAATTTGTCAGACATGTTGACATTCTCAGTTTGTTCCATTAGTCGGTGGTTAAACTAGTTGATGCATCTGAAGTAGATTGACAGCTGCACACTTCTTTAATTCTGTTGTTGCTTTTGCCAAATACAAGTTTGTCAGACCTCCCATCTGTTAGAACTATTGAAACCTTAACTTATCACTCACAAACACACCAACAACTGAATACATATGACTTTCTTTAAGATGATGTGGAAAAAAGGAGGCCAGAGGACTTTGAACCACACCATATCATCTGTTTGATACATTTATGGTTGTTGATGATGGTAAGTCTGATACCTTTATTTAATTGAATATTTTTTAGGTATTAAATTTTATTTCTCACATATTGCATCTTATTTTGATCATATAGATGGAGAGGCAAATTAGATGATTGATGTTGGAGCAGAGATGGTGAAATGAAAGGTTCAAGATGGTGAAATTGATGTTTTATGGATGAATTTAATTAGCTAGGTAGACAATATTTGTTGTGCTATAATTGTTGATTGGGAATTTTCCCGGTATATAACGTTTATGTATTGTACCTTGATTTATCTATTTATGAGACAATATATATTTTATATCTATTTTGTATTATTGTTTTTTAATGATAGAAACATGTATTTTGAATTATATAATAAATAAATAAATAAATAAATAAATAAATAATTTTTTTTCGTTGACTGGTCAATAGACAACGGGCTTCTTCCCGTTGTCTATTAATATATAGACAACGGGGATGTCCGCGTGGTCTAAAACACAATAGACAACGGGGTTTAACCATTGTATAAAGCTAGAACACCGTTGTCTATAACAACATGAGACAACAAGTAAACCCACGTTGTCTATGATGCTATAGACAACGGGGAATATCCATTGTATATTACAAGACCCCCGTGGTCTATCATGTTATAGACCACGAGGATTGTCCCGTTGTCTATGTTATGATAGACCACGGGGATTTCCCCGTGGTCTATAGCCACCCCTAATAGACTATACCTTGATAGACAACGGGGTTTTCTGTAATAGACAATGGGGATTCCCCGTGGTCTATAACCAAAATTCTTGTAGTGTTATGACGTCTTGTGATACAAGGTATGTGGATCATATGATATGATACGTGAAAAATTGAGAAGTAGGAAAATACGTCTGTGAATACATAAAATTTAAAGTATATATGTAAGCTGAGAAGTAAAGTCAGTACGTAACGACGTTAGGCATGAAATTAAGATTCATATGTCACGTTGAATGGTTTGAACTGAGGAAGGAATGAAAAGATAGGATATTATATCTTTTCGAGACACAATAAATATAATAGTGGTTAAGGTATGAAAATAGGATCCTTGACGTTAAAAATGATTGATATAGTAACTCCGTTGTTTTCGGATCGATGATTATCGAAAATTATAGCGATGTACTAAACCTCGCTTCTCACGTTGAAAAGGGTCCCGCTTTCGTAGGGCAGAAGACGACAATTAATTACTAGTGACGTAGAACTTTAAGTTCTCGAGTGGGCTTTCTTACCAAAACCAATTACGAGCTTTGGAAAATGTTTTATCGTTATTACTTTACTTGTTTTTCCGCAGCGATAAAGTACGATATTGTTCGCCAAAATGTTTTATGTTTTGTATATGTCCATTCGGGTTGCTCGTGCAACAGAAAAGTATTACAATTGGATCCTAAGTTGGAGGTGAAGGGAATCTAGCTAGGGTTGTGTACACTTCACTTCCGAACCGAGTTACGATCGATTGTTTGACCTCGAACGTTCATGGTCATTCGTGCGTCCGGGTGAAGTGAGGCCTCCTCCGCGTTAATCCATATGCCGACTTGGAATATACGTTGTGATGAAAAATGCCCGCCGCGATGTTTTGAAAGTAATGAATGTATTTAGTAAGCACAAGACCTTTTCAAATAAAACCCTGTGTTACCGTGATGAGGCGATAATATTTCGTAAAAGTAAAATGTTTTCGGCATGTGTCCACCGAGTGCATCTTTGTACTCACCGCATATTTGTTTAAATGTGCGCAGTTGAGTGCGAAGGAATAGAGTGGGAGTTGAGCGGAATCTTTTGAGTATGAATTATTTTGGTTCTCCTCGAGAATGCATCTTCACGCATGTCTCACACGCTTTATTCATTGTCAAACTCTTGAGACTCATTATATTTTGTTACTATGTTAAGCTTTGTAAAAGCTATTGTTTGTTGAAACCGTGAAACCTTCTTATATATATATATATATATATATAATCGCTTTGCTCCATCATGATTCTCGATTCTTTGAAACACCTATATTTCGTCAGTAGATGAAATAAGTTGAAAACCTTATTCTTTCATATTCACTTAACTCGAACCCGAGTCACGGTCCGTGAGTTTAGCCAAACCGGCCGTGACACAACCATGATGACTAGAGATCTCAAGAACTTGGTTCAATGGGAGAACTAAGCTATAGGAGTTCGTGTGTAAACACTCGAGTTAGTCTGTTCCTAGAAAGCAAACGAGTGTTGAAAAACTTGCCTAGTGGTGAGGTTGAGTCGTTGACTCTTAATGATTCCTAAGATATCTCGGGAGGTTGAGTATGGCAAGATACTCGGTAAAGAATCACCTATGTAAGTGCGGTGGGGCCGCTCAAACAAAACACTTATGAATCCAAAGTGGATGTCCATGGCCAAATGGAATCAAACGTGATAACGGATGAGGTTGAGGTGTTAAAGTGTTAATACCATTGTCTCGGTGCACGTTGTGGGGAATAGTTCAAGACATCGTGTCCACTAATCCGCCTGTACTCGATGGTACTAACTATGGAAGGTTCAATGCCATAAACCACCGTCCAAATATTTTAACATCTCTTGAGGATCGAGTCATGTCTCATACATGCATATGGCTATTTCCACTCATGTGGGGATTGTTGGAAATCGCGTGCATATATATATAATATTATATATGTGGTCAAGTTTCCAGGAAGTTACTTTGACCAAGATTTTGAGTGATGTAACCTTTAATTTTGTGAAATTAAATGGCATAGGATCGATCTACATTTTGAGTAGATGATCGTGGTGTATTCACATTCTCAAATTCGATTTCCGGTGAGTGAGAAATAATGGATCAAAGTTGGTCACTTAAACATGGAGTTATGTGATTAAGGGATAAGCATGGATTAATTAATCCTTATCCCACATTGATTAATGTACCTTCATTAATTGTCTATATAAGTGGTTCATTAAACACTTAGTATAATTATGTGCACAAGTGATGGGTGAAAGCCCGCCGCGTGCCGGCCCGGCCCGGCCCGGCCGCGGCCCGGTTTCGTTCCGACTCGGTTCCGTGGTCCGTGGTCCGTGGATCGTGGATCGTGGATCTTGGATCTTGGGTGGTCTTTGGGCTGTTCTTTGGGCCTGTTCGTGGGCTTGCTCCGTGGCCCATTGCCCCTATATTTTGGATCAATGTTTGATCGAGCCCAAAGATGGAGTTGGTCCGAGGCCCAACTCGTGTAGCCCAATCCGTTGGGCCTGCTGTGCGATGGAGTTGGTCCGAGGCCCAACTCGTGTAAGCCCAATCCGTTGGGCCTGCTGTGCATTTGAAGAGACGTCCGGATACGTCCAATGAACCTGGACGCACGCATTGTCCAGATTCATCGTAACTGTCGGTAACGTTCCGACATGATGGCTCTGCGGGAAACGTGCCCACGTTGTCTCCAGAAACCGCCGCGTAACCCCTATGCACTCAATGGGGGACATAACTCTGTAACACCCGACATCAATGCCGGTGTTGACTCCAGCATGCTCCCCATGAGGGGGACGACGCCTATAAATAGGACATGTCTCCCCAGCATTAGTCACCTACTGCAAAAAGCATTCCAGCATTCTCTCAAAGCACTCCCTGCATACATAGCTAGTGTCCAAGCTCTGTCCTAGCCTCGTTCCAGTTCGTCGGAGCTCGTTGGTCTGCGGTGCTGCCACCCACGAGACGTTGTCATTTTATCTTTGGAAACGATACGCTAGAACCGAGAGCACTACCGGGGCGTATCTCGTCTTATGGAAAGAGGCCTCCTCGACTCGGCATTAGCATACGGTTTAGTTTCATTTGTATTTCAATTCAGTTTAGTTCAATTGTTGTTTGATCTCCACTTCTACATTTCTGTTTTAAGTTGTAATACGCCCGGACTATTTTGTACGTTTTTCTAACACCTTTTTCCTAGGCTCACATTTCCCCATGAGAATGGATTTTTCAATCCTTCCAATTTCCATCCCTGTATGTATTCAAACGTGATAATTCCCAGCATATTTTGTAACACATATATATATACACATATATACATATTCATGGTTAAAAAGGATGAAATAAAACTGTAGACAGTTTCTAGCTAAGGTTAGAAAAGGAGGTGAAAGCGTTAACGGTAGAATTTCTTTTCCCTTTACGTTGGTATGTCCATTATTATAAATTCCATAAATTAGTCTTTCCACCAACTTTTGATCATATCTCCCGAGGGCACCAACCCTTCCCTTCTCACAAATCTACGAGGCTGAGAGAGAGGGGCTTTGATTTTGAGGAAAATGGGGAGTTTGGAGCAATCGGATCATGAAGGCGGCGTAGCTAAGAGGCTGTGGAACAAGTTCAAGAATGAAAGAGCTTTAGCTCTTTACAGCCCCTATGTTGTTTGCTTGGCGTCTGGCACCTTTGACCCCACCTCTTTTCTTCATTGCATCTCTCAAGCTTTTGCTCGAAAATTCTTCCCCCTCTCCCTCTATTAATATATATGTGAGTGTGAGTGTGAGTGTGAGTGTGAGTGTGAGAGTGTGTGTAATACCGATGATAGATACTGTCTATTACACATGGTTGGTTTGGGGTTTCAATGTTTTAGGGTCAATGTTCTAGGATGGGACAAGTGGCAATGCATTTGGCCATCTTGATTTAGTAGTTGGCTAGAGCTTTGTTTATGTGTGTTTGTGATCGTGTTGATAAAGTGTACTGTTTGTTAGTTCTTTAGTGTATATTTCATCAAGTTTTTGAGGTTTTGGTTCTTGAAATCAAATTTACTGCAATATGTTTTCTTGAATTGGTTTGATGTATTCTATACTGGAAATGATAGTCTCTTTGGAAGTTTTAAATGAATGGAATGAAGAAATGTCTTGCTGAATTTTTAAAGGAGCCTATCTTTGTACAAAATGTTAAAATCAGACACCAATTTGGGGCAAATTGGTTTGTCGAACAAGTTGCGCATTTGCAGATATGAACTAGCAGAAGAGTATGCAGATGATGATGAGGACAAGGAGGCCATTGTCAAGTTGAGAAAGCTCGTCTTGAAGCACCTGAGGAACCAGGATTCGCTTATTTCTGTAAGGCTTAACATGTCGAATTATTCGGACTTTTGGTTAAAAAAACTCTTAGAAGTTTAATGGTGATAGTTACTCCAACTTTTGTTATAAAAGCAAAAGTTTCATGGATTTCAAGTTAGGCCTTAATTGGCTGGCTAGCTAGAAGATGAATGTTGGAGTTTGACGTGATTAATAGACATTGATAGATTATGTAATGAAGAATCATCTACCGAAAACATCTTGAAAATAACAGAGAAAATGAGTGGAAAATCATGACATTGGTATTATTCATTATGTTCTTGCTTCTTGTTCGACTACATTGGTTTATATGGTTAAAGGTCGAGTACAATTTTCAGCTCGTGTGACTAGAGGCGTGATCTGCTGCTCGATATTTTAAGGTTTTGATAGTCATAGTCGTCTATCACTGCAGGAATGGGGTTTTGAGCCTCCTAAAGAGCATGCTTGCGATGATGCCATAGTAAAGTATACTGAATTCTTGATGGAGACAGCATCAGGGAAAGTCGGAGGAGAGAAATTTGCTGTCAAAATTATCACGCCTTTTGAGAAGACTAAATTGGCTGCATACACGCTGAGTGCCATTTCACCGTGCATGAGGCTCTACAGCTTTATTAGTCAAGAGATCCGGGCTTTCCTAGACCCCAACGAGACCAACCACATCTACAAGAAGTGGCTCGACAACCTGTCTTCCAAAAAATTTGAGGTCTGTGTCGTTTATAGTTACCCAACATTGAAGTGAATGAGCTACAAAAACTAGAACTAATAATTTTACTGCTTTTAATTTAGGCATCGAGCTTCGAGAATTGAAGACTTGCTAGATAAATTAAGCATTTCTTTGACCGGTGAGGAGTTAGATGTCGTTGAAGGGCTCTATCGTCGGGCCATGAAACTCGAGCTAGACTTCATCTGGTCCCAATCGGTAGCTAGCAAACAATAGTTCCCTTTTCACAACTCCGCAATAGTACCGAAGACAATCTCATCACTTTGTGTGACTTCGACTTGACATGTACAACTATTGATTCCTTTGCCCTCTAGCAGAGCTTGCAATTGTAGTAGCAACCAATGTTTCTGAGCCATCATCAGATCATATCAGGAAGACGTGGAACGAGCTTTTCAGCCAGTATGTGGAAGAGTATCAACAATGTATAGAAAGCATTGTGCCAAAAGAAGCATATGTTGATGATAATTCAATCCAAGGTTTGATTATTTTTAAGTAGATGAAAATTTTACCATATATTATGTGGTCGATGTGGTGACTAATATGATATCTAACAACTCCAGGGACGGGACTGGATTACGAAGGTCTATGCAAAGCATTGGAGCAAATATCCAAAGTCGAGAAGCGAGCTACTTCAAGAGTTGTCCGCTCCAATGTGTTGAGAGGATTGAATCTAGCAGACATAAAGAGGGCCGGCGAGCACCTCGCTTTTCAAGATGGTTGTAAGTAATTCTTTCAGGATCTCGTGGAATGCAAAAAATGTGCTGCAGACGTTCATGTGCTGTCGTACTATTGGTGTGGTGATCTAATCGAGTCCGCCTCTTCATCAGGTACATATGCTTTATTACTACGTGCTTGCTAAGATTAGCAGTTTCTCGGTGATCACAAAACGTTTCAATCTTAATTGCTCTTTGTTACCAGTGAGGTCTGGCCCAAGTGGCAGACCTGAGTCATCAAAAGACTCTTCTATTTGAAGAGATTGTTGGTTCGATTCCCACCTAAGTGTGGAATTCAGTTTCATTTTATTCGGATTTATGGTATAGTCTAGTTATTGCCGAATTATTTGTAATTTTTTTTGTAATATATTAGTTTGGAATTCATGATATGATATGTATCTTGTATCTCGAAAAAAATTGGTGTTTGTTATCACAGAAGAGCAAAATGTGTTGAATGTACGCTCAAACAACTTAGTTTACGAAGCATGTGTTTCCACGGGTGATATGACAAAAAAACATGGAGTCTGCCATGGACAAGCTTCGAGTTTTCAATGAGATCACCAAGAATGGAGGTAAGCTCTCGACAGTTTACACCGGGGGTTCGACTGGTGACTTGTTGTGTCTGTTGGAAGCGGAATTTGGGATCGTGATTGGCTTGAGTAGCAGCCTTGAGAGGCTCGGGAATCGTTTTGGCATAAGTTTCGTTCCATTGTTCTCTGGTCTAGTGAGTGAGCAGAGATAGCTTGCAGAAACTGGGATTTTGAGTCGGATGGAAGATCCAACATTCTTTATACGTTCTCTAACTGGGACGAGATATACGCCTTCGTATTAGGGCGGCATACAGGAAAATAGTGCAATTCTTGGAGTAGCTAATTTTAGAAAAAGGTTAGATGTGTTGTTATAAGGTAAGGTTGGCCCTTAATCTGTTGTTTTTGGTGTGGTGTGGTAATTTTTATTTGTTGTATAGGTGACAAGTTGCTGAAGTGAAATACTTCCTCTGCTTGTGTGTGTGTGTTGGCCTAGTGGTAGAGTGGTTAATGCCCGAGGTCAAAGGTCTCGGGTTCGAGTCCACCGTGATGTAGCCTTTAAAATTTCGTATTAATTGACCAAAAAAAGAAATACTTCCTCTGCTTGTTAATTTGCTATTAGTATATGAGATTTTTTATTTTATTTTTGTCGTCATGCATGCCAGAGACAACTTTCAATGTAAAACCTTCCTTTTGAAACATTCCCCATTTTATCCTAGCTACTCAAATAGGCCTATCATATGTCTGAAGCTTCTGCTTTTGTCCTCGCAACATAAATTACATTACACATTATCGGATTAGTGCAACTTGAAAAGGAGAAAAAAACTGCATCTCGTTTGTATTTTATCTGATTCTAATTCGCATTTCAAATATTTGTAGAGTGAGAACAAAATGAGTATCACACATTTTGTATTTAGAAAATATCAACTTACGAATAAAAGATTCATGGTGTTATTATTGTTGGCCCAATATGCTTAGCCCAAGCCCATTCCTCTCTCTCAATGCTTTCTAAACCTATTTCTACCCTATTGTGGATTTACAAAGAAAACTCACGATAGCATTCCCATTCTTGAAAAATCTGCCGTATTTTTTCCATAGGCTCGCGTGCTTCTTCCTATTCCCATTTGAGCGCAAGCCGTGAGTGAGAGAGAGATAAAGAAAGCTGTTGCCTCTTGCCTTTGTGGCTGTGATTGTGGAGCCGACGAGATATGGAGCCGCGGTTGTGTGTGTGCGTCAAAGGAGGAGCCGCACCTGAGCCGAATTGGTATCTCCATTTTTTCTTTTCTTGTTTCTCTGTTGTGTGCAGGTCAAGGAAGTTGCCAGGGTCGACGGGAGGTGCTGCCAGGGAGTGCGTTGACGACGTCGAGATTGTAAAGGAATCTCAACAGTGGTATCAGAGCCGACGGTTCGGTTGGGTCCAATACGTGGGCGGGACGAGGCTGCGTTCCCGATGATGGAGGAGTACCCCAATGAACTAACGATTGAATCCGGTGGTTCCTTGTGTCGAAAGTCTTCCTGCAAGAGTGGTCAGGCGGCGAGTCCCATGGTGGTAACGGCGGTGCAAGATGTACGGATTATCGTTCGAGGGGAGGACAATGATGTGGTCCTTGGTTTGAGGGGAGGATTGTTAGGTATGTTGGCAAACCCATCCCACATCGGAAGATAGAAGAAGAATTGTCTTCTATATATTAAGAAACCCACCACCAATTAGCATGAGGTCTTTTGGGGGTTGAGCCCAAAAAACAAATCCGTGCGGGCTTTTAGCCCAAAGCGGACAATATCATACTAATTGGACGGAGTGGTGGCGATAGCAGTCCCTAACAGTTAGCTGAACGTATGAATAAGACTTTGTTAGAAAGGGTAAGAAGCATGTTGGCATCTTCTGGGCTTTCTAAGAACTTTTGGGGGGAAGCTATACATACAGCTGCTTATTTAATAAATAGGTCTCCCTCTATGCCATTGAAGGGCGAGTGTCCTGAAAGTATTTTCTGTGGTAAGCCTGTTGATTTTTGTAATCTCCGTGTGTTTGGTTGTGCCCCTTTTATGCATAAAAGGGGTGATAAATTGAAACCTAGATCTAAAAATGTGTTTTTTTAGGATACCCTGAAGGTGTTAAAGGGTATAGGGTATGGCATAGAAATAAGCCTGGCTTCAAAGCCGTAGTTAGTAGGGATGTGATCTTTAATGAATCTGATTTTCCTTGCTTGTCTGTTGATTCTATCTCTGACACGACTCAAAGTGAGGTGGAGCAATTCCCTCCTTTGATTTATTTTGATGGTTCCAATGATTTGAGTGCCGAAAGTGATAATGAGCATGTTGTTGATGAAAATGTGCCTGTTATTGATGAAACTGTGCATGAAAACTCTGCTGATAATGCTCTTGGTGATGATATGCATGAAGATGATACGCATAATAATGTTATTGAAAATGATGATATGCATGATTATCAACTTACTAGGGATAGAGGTAGGAGGACTATTAAAGTACATGCTAAGTATAATGACTTTGAGTTGTGTTTACTGCCTTCAATGTGTTTGAATCACTAGATAATAATGCTCCTAATACATATCAAGAAGCATTAAAATCTGTTAATGCTAATAAGTGGTTGGAAGCTATGCAAAAGGAGATGAACTCCCTTCAATCCAATGTGACTTGGATTCTTGTGCCTGAACCTAAAGATTGCTCTATTATTGATTGTAAATGGCTTTTTTAAACTGAAAGAAGAACTTGATTCTATTCGTTATAAGGCTAGGTTAGTGGCTAAGGGATTTACCCAAAAAGAGGGGGTAGACTATAATGAAATTTTTGCTCCTGTTGTGAAGTTTACCACTATTAGAATGATGCTTGCTTTAGTTGCACACTTTAATTGGGAATTAAAACAAATGGATGTGACTACTGCTTTTCTGCATGGTGATTTAGATAAGTCTATTTACATGAGACAGTCCGAGGGCTTTGTTGATCCTAAGAAATCTAATCATGTGTGTCTCCTTAAGAAGGCTTTGTATGGTTTGAAACAATCACCTAGGCAATGGAACATAAAATTTGATCAATGCATGAAATCTTTAAAGTTTACTAGAAGTGAATTTGATCATTGTCTCTACTTTAAAGATTGTGATTCTGTGCCTATGTTCTTGCTTTTATATGTGGATGATATGTTGTTAGTTAGTCCGTGTGTTAAGACTATCAAGCATGTGCAAAAGTGTCTAAGTGATAACTTTGAGATGAAAGACTTAGGAGATGCAAAGAAAATTCTTGGCATGGATATTATTAGAGATAGGAGTAAAGGTACTCTAGTGCTTAATCAGATTTCATATGTTGAAAAGATTTTGAGTAAATTCTCTATGTCGAATGCTAAGTGTTCTAATGTGCCTCTTGCTTCTCATTTTGTGCTAAGTAAGGATCAGTCCCCAAGACGCTTCGAAATGAATGTCATGAAGAAAGTGCCTTACTCAATGCTATAAGATCTGTGATGTATCTTATGATTAGTACTAGGCCTGACATTGCTTATACTGTGAGTTGTCTTACGCTACATGTCTAATCCCGGTATGCCGCATTGGAAAGCGTTGAAATGATTGCTTAGGTACTTGAAATCTTCTATGAATCTTGGTTTGACTTTCTCTAAATGTACTGATGGAGTTAAACTTGTTGGTTATGTGGACTCTAATTATGCTAATGATAGAGATAATAGGAAATCCACCACCTCTTATGTGTTTACTTTGTGTGGATCATGCATAAGTTGGAAATCTCAATTACAATCTATTGTTGCTTTATCTACTACTGAAGCTAAGTATGTTGCTGCTACTGAAGCCTTAAAAGAAGCTATTTGGTTAAAAGGTCTTTTATCTGAAATTAGTTTTCTTGATAAAGATGTTGTGCTTTTATCTGATAGTCAATCTGCTATTCAATTATGTAAGAACTCTGTGTTTCATGATATAACTAAGCATATTGATGTAAGGTTTCATTTTATACGTGACATTGTTGATAAAGGCATAATTAAACTTGAGAAAGTGCATACTGATTTTAATCCTGCTGATATGGGTACTAAGTGTATGCAGGTTGAGAAGCTTCGTTCATGTCAAAGGATCTTGAACTTTGACTTTGGTTAGTTTACCATTGGATCTTTGTGATCCGTACAAACTATGTTTGTACAAAAAGTCCCATGTTTAGCCTTTGTGGTTTTACGTCGGGCAAACTGTCCCCTTGTTCTATCTTCGTGATTTTACAAGGGGGCTCGGCGAGGATGATTGTGCGGTTTGTTCTCCGATGCACACAACAACACGGTTGGGCCAAAGGTGGAGATTGTTATTATTGTTGGCCCAATATGCTTAGCCCAAGCCCATTCCTTCTCTCCTCAATGCTTTCTAAACCTATTTCTACCCTATTGTGGATTTACAGCAAAACTCACGCATAGCATTCCCATTCTTGAAAAAAGCTGCGGCTCCTATTTTTTCCATAGGCTTGGCAGAAGCTTCTTCCCTATTCCCATTTGAGCGCAAGCCTGTGAGTGAGAGAGAGATAAAGAAAGTTGCTGCCTCTTGCCTTTGTGGCTGTGATTGCGGAGCCGACGAGATAGCCACTCCCTTTGGTGGATCCGCGGTTGTGTGTGTGCGTCAAAGGAGGAGTCGCACCTGAGCCGAATTGGTATCTCAATTTTTTCTTTTCTTGTTTCTCTGTTGTGTGCAGGTCAAGGAAGTTGCCAGGGTCGACGGGGGTGCTGAGCGCGTTGACGACGTCGAGATTGTAAAGGATTCTCAACACATGGATTTATATTACAGAGTTTTCAATCGAGGGGAAAACATGATTTGAAGTTCTTTAAAAATATAAGAAAATGGATGAACTCTAGCCACTTTCTACATATAATTCAAGAAAACTGAAACTGAGTTCAGAGAGTTTGTGAGTGTAGTAGTTGAATTTTAGTGTTTTAGATTTGATTCAGATCAAGACCCTTTAATGGTTACCAATGGTCACAGTCTCTCGTGGGTCACAAAAGCCATAATCCCAAATTAATAATAATAATAATTCATTTAATCAACTCGAAAAAGAACATTCATTTAATCACAATCATTGGGGTACACATCCGAACTAAAAGGCCCCACAGATGCATGTGCAACACCTCATCCATATGTGATTCCCGATTGTTTTTAATTAATTGCCATTATTTATCATGATTTCACTAATTAAATTAAAAAATCATTAATATGAAACTCCGAAAATAAGTGGCCGCCATATGTTGGTATTGCATAATCCCATGTGAATGTACGCAATTTATCCCAACCCTTTTTCTCCCTCAATATTTAACAACTGACTCTTTCTTATTTGCACTTGTAAATTTTGCCTCAAAATTAATCAGAACCAAGCGTCTTGTGTCTCTTCAGAAAAAAGATAATGATAAAATAATGTATTATATGCTACACAAAAATAATCTACTTTTTCATCTATTCCTATTAGCTTGACTCATAACCTATTTCATCCATTACAAGTTTAAGAATTACTTGTTTGAAGACTAATGAATTGAGTCACAACGATTATCTCTATATATTCTCATAGAACTATAGCACGAGACTCTCAAAATAAGATATTTCTCCATTTGGAGCAAGGAAAATGAATTGTGGCACACCTTCCAAATACCTCAATGCATATAGCATTCGTCCTAATTAAATTCTAACTGTGGATAATAAAATATAATTAAGAGTTAATAAATCTTAATTAAATCTCAATTAATTCTTAACTAACCAATAATCAATTAATTTAACACTTAATGAACTGCGGCCCTTTGCACCACAGAAGTTTTGGCGAAATGAATTTGAGTGAAATTCTAAATACCATAGCAAATTAGCATGATTTGAATAACTATGACATGGTTCAAATTACAAATTAATGTCTATCACAATGATTTCTTGATTCAACTAAATCATTCACACTACATGCAATATGGCTCATTTTTGGAGTTGCAAAGATAAGAAATCTTGATTATAGTTAATTAAACAGAAACTAGTAAAATCAATTACATAGCTAAATGAGTAATTCGCAATAGATGGCATGGTTTAATCATAGACATAAAATGTAACTAAACACATAAGAACCAGATAATGATTAGAATCAATCTCTCTCTCTCTCTCTCTCTCTCTCTCTCTCTCTCTCTCTCTCTCTCTCTCTCTCTCTCTCTCTCTCTCTCAATAATAGATGTAACTTCACATTCACATGGCACCCATGAGTCTCCCACTTTGATAGGCCTCAATGGCCAAATTAGTGACACTCCACTCCATTTTATTTTAAACTCACATCACATGTTTGCATGTGAAATTGAGCAAGTTTATGCGTTTATTCCAACTTGATCAATAACTAACTTTCATTTTCTATTCTTTTCTTCCATTTATGGGGCGAGGTTTGTTCTGCTTGTCTGCATTTTGAAGGATCTTTGTCATTCTTGGAAGCTGCCTAGTATACACAAATTTACCCCCACCTCCAAATAAAGCACCATGATTAATGCTATTCCTTACCAAAATTCTTCAAAACAGAGGCACATCTCTGCGTATCTGGATGCATAGTGCAATCACTGTTTTAAAAGTTAATTTATAATTAATATACCCATATTACAAATTAATCAATTTTAATTAGAAATCAATAGACACCAAATGGAAACTATAAACCTTAACAAAAATTGTAATGAACTATCGATTAATAACCAGTTAATTAATAATTGCAGTTACGAACCGCACAAAGTTTTTGCGCCAAAAAATTGCTACGAATTATTTTCGAAATCAATCAGACCAACCATATCATATCATATCTTACGATGCTCGCTTTATTGTTACGATGTCTCTGTAATTAAAATTTAATAATGAGATCCAAAAACACATTCAGTATTGCTTTATGAGTTATGACAATTATCTCCCAAGACCACCACTACTGAAATTTCACACACACACAACGTTGTCAGCAACTATAGTCCACCTGTTCCAGCCTTTAATTCACTTGATTTTCGTGTCATAATCTTGCAGTTATGGGAGTGAAAAGGTTACTAAATCTATATAGTAAATTCATATGCGTTGGTTGTAGTTTCAAATGCATTAAATCAGAAGGAAGTGACAGTATAAAAAAACAAACAACAAAATATGAAAATTTTATCAAGTTTGACTGCCAATAATTAAACCAAAAAAATATTACGAGAAGTTACACCAAGAACAACACATTCTGTCCATGTTTCATGTCGGATTACATATCGAGAAAAGCCAAAATTTCCTGTCACTTTAAGAGTTTAACAGCCTGTTGCAGAACCCAAGATCTCACGAGGTTGTATTACTAATAAAATAAATAAACGAACATGATTTTTTTTTTTAAATAATCACCACATGAATAATACCATGTTACCTCCAGAACATGAAGTAATTCAATCATTTGATCACTCTCTCTTCATGCTTTCATATAAACTGAGTGCAGTCCGCCACCTTCCTCCGCTACCCCACCGGCAGCAAGAAAATGATGAAAAAGTGAGCAAAAAAACAAAGAAACAAAATTGAAATCAATATGAAAAACAATTTTTTCTTACTCTTTCTCTTATTTTCTTGCTACTATATCCCCTCCTTCTCTGAGGTGGTGGAGCAATCCAAGAATGAGGCGCCGCTTCTTCTGTCGATCAAAGCAGCGCTCGTCGATCCATTGGATCATCTCCGAGACTGGAAATCGCCGGTAGACAAAGCACGAAACAGTTCGGCCCACTGCAGTTGGACCGGAGTCGGATGCAGCTACAATGGCCTAGTCGAAAATCTCGATCTCTCCCACATGAATCTATCGGGTCGGCTGCCCGACGCAATCCAGGGACTGACAAGTCTGAGGCATCTCAATCTCAGCAGCAACGAGTTCTCATCGCCATTGCCCAACTCCTTCTCCAATCTCACCACACTCGAGAGCATCGATCTCAGCCAGAACTATTTCATCGATACATTCCCCGCTGGCCTCGGGATGGCGCCGGGGCTGGCGGCCGTGAATGCATCGGGGAACAACTTCTCCGGCCCTCTCCCTGACGACCTCGGCAACGCCACATTGCTGGAGAGCCTCGACCTTAGAGGGAACTTCTTTGAAGGCTCAATCCCTAGAAGCTACAAGAATCTGGCGAGGCTGAGGTTCCTCGGCCTCTCTGGGAATAATCTGACGGGTGAAATACCTGCCGAGGTAGGCGAGCTGGCCTCCATCGAGACGATGATTCTCGGATACAATGCCTTTGAAGGAGGGATTCCGGCAGAGTTCGGCAATCTTACCAGTCTCAAGTACTTAGACATGGCCATTGCCAACCTCGGCGGCCCGATTCCAGCGGAAATCGGGCGGCTGAAGCAGCTGACTACAGTTTTCCTGTACCAAAACAATCTTCAAGGGAAGATTCCTGCTGAAATCGGCAACTTAACAGCACTGCAGTTTCTAGACGTGTCAGCTAACGTTTTGTCCGGACAGATTCCGGCAGAGATAGCCCAGCTGAAGAATCTACAGCTGCTGAATCTGATGTCGAATCAGTTAACGGGTCCGGTCCCACCCGCCATTGCAGGGTTGGATCAGCTGGAAGTGCTCGAGCTCTGGAACAACACACTCTCGGGCGCTCTGCCGGCTGATCTCGGCAAGAACGCTCCCCTCCAATGGCTCGATGTCTCATCCAATATGTTCTCGGGTCTGATTCCGACTACCCTGTGTAATGCAGGCAACCTTACTAAGCTCATCCTCTTCAACAACGCCTTCTCTGGTCCGATTCCGGACACTCTGTCGAGCTGTGGATCGCTCGTTCGCGTCAGGTTGCACAACAATCGCCTCTCTGGCACGATACCAGTCGGTTTCGGGGGACTAGGCAAGCTGCAGAGGCTGGAGCTGGCCAACAACAGTCTCGTTGGCCAGATCCCGAATGATCTTGCTGGTTCTACTTCACTTTCTTTCATCGACGTCTCGAGAAACCAACTCCAATCTCCACTTTCGTCTTCCATCCTGGCCATCCCGACTCTCCAAAACTTCATCGCCTCAGGCAATAGCTTGTTTGGACAAATCCCTAATCAGTTCCAGGACTGCCGTGAACTCTCAGTCCTGGATCTCTCCTCCAACAGTTTCAGTGGTGAGATTCCGTTGAGCATTGCTTCGTGCGAGAAGCTAGTGACTCTGAATCTGCGGAACAATCAGTTAACAGGTTCCATCCCGCAGCAGATAGCTATGATGCCTACGTTAGCTGTTCTCGATCTATCTAACAACTCCCTCGTGGAGGAATCCCTGGGAATTTCGGGAACTCTCCGGCTTTAGAATCAATGAATGTCTCCTACAACAAGCTTGACGGCCCTGTGCCGTCTAACGGCATGCTCAGAACAATCAACCCCGACGATCTTATCGGCAATGCTGGCCTATGTGGCGGTGTGCTGCCTCCTTGCCCTCACACTGCAGCAAGTAGATCAAGGAAGCGAGGCTTTCGTGCAAAACACATTATTGAAGGATGGATGATTGGGATTTCGACTATTTTACTTCTCATTTTGGCGGGCGTGGGAGCTCGATCCGTGTACCTAAAATGGCGGGAAGGGGACTGCTTCGAGCAGAGATTTGAAAAGGGCAACGGGGAATGGCCATGGAGACTGATGGCTTTCCAGAGGCTCGGCTTCAATAGCAACGACATTCTTTCCTGCATCAAGGAGTCGAATGTGATAGGGATGGGCGCGGCGGGGACGGTGTACAGAGCTGAGATACAGAGGCTGAGCACGACGGTAGCGGTCAAGAAACTGTGGCAATCGACGAGCGATCTCGAGATGGGGGGCAGTGGCGACCTCGTCGGAGAAGTTAACTTGCTAGCAAGGTTGAGGCACCGCAACATCGTGAGGCTGGTGGGATTCCTTCACAATGACAGCGACGCGATGATAATCTGTGAGTTTATGCAGAATGGAAATCTAGGAGAGGCCTTACATGGCAAGCAGACACTGGTCGATTGGGTGTCGAGGTACAACATAGCCGTTGGGGTGGCGCAGGGGCTCGCGTATCTCCACCACGACTGCCATCCACCGGTCATCCACCGTGATGTGAAGTCGAGCAACATCCTGCTGGATGAGCATCTCGAGGCAAGGATTGCGGATTTCGGGCTGGCCAAGATGGTCCTGAGGAAGAATGAGACAGTTTCCATGGTTGCAGGATCGTATGGTTACATAGCCCCAGGTTAGTTAGTTAGTTAGTTTACTCATAGATTCAACCACGCATATTCACACACAATCACAAATATAATTGAAGCTTCTGTTATTTACCTGTTGATAATGGGATGACAGAATACGGGTACACGTTGAAAGTGGATGAGAAGAGCGATGTCTACAGCTTCGGAGTAGTTCTGATGGAGCTCCTGACGGGGAAGAAGCCGTTGGAGGCCGAGTTTGGAGAATCCGTGGATATTGTGGGGTGGATGCGTAGGAAGATGAGAGAGAAGCAGCAGCTGGAGGAAGCACTGGATCCAAGCGTTGGAAACACGAAACACGTTCAAGAAGAGATGCTGTTAGTTCTGAGAATTGCGCTTCTCTGCACCGCAAAGCTTCCCAAGGACAGACCTACCATGAGAGACGTTTTAACGATGCTCGGAGAGGCGAAGCCGCGGAGGAAAAGCAGCAGCAATGGTGGTGGTAACAAGGACAAGCCGGTGTTCACCACATCACCTCTAGATGGCCTTCTGTGAAGAATTTCAGCTAATTTCACCTGTAACTAAAAAGTAGTTAATTTCTTTTTCCTGTAACAAGATGTCAAATTTTAGTAAGTGCGTCCATTAACTTCAGAGGTTTATCTAATCTGGAGTCTCCTTACATCACAAACCTTGAGTGTTAGGGACTGCTGCCGCCACCACTCCATCCAATTAGTATGATATTGTCAGCTTTGGGCCAAAAGCCCGCACGGATTTGTTTTTGGGCTCAACCCCCAAAAGGCTCATACTAATTAGTGGTGGAATTCTTAATATATAGAAGACAATTTTTCCTTCTATCTTCGATGTGGGATTGGGTTGCACCACACCCAACATTGAGCTCTGTTGACACAATAAAAGTCGTTTTCATTGTGCCAATAATATTGAGCATGGGATTTATGTCCGTTGCAATGTAGGTTCTGGTTTGCTTCGACACACAGGCGGCATCAAGTTCTTGGTTTGAATGGGTGGAATTTGTTGTGGTTGGAGTTTCTTAGGGTGGCTCCAACGCCAACTTTTTCAATTGAAAGAAGTTGGCTTCTTCTAGATTTTTACCATTGGTAAAAAGCTAACTGTATATTCCAACTTCTCAAAATAAAAGTTGGGTTTTTGCATAGAAAAACTATCAATTTTTTTGTGCATTTCTTTCTTTCATTTCAGTAGCTATTCTTCAGTTTTTTTCATTTTTCATTTTCATTTTTCATTTTTCATTTTTTAAGTGAATATGTGTATATATATATATATAGTGGGGTTCATATAAAAGTTGTTTTTCTAGGTATATGATTGGAGAAAAATATAGAAAGAAGTTAGTGAGTATTAAAAACTGATGTGGCACGTATGTGACAATAAAGAAGTTGGATTTTAGTTCTTAACATTAGAGTTACCCTTAGCGTGGATGCCTCGGCAATTTTAAAGCCAATGGCTACATTCTCTTTCTTGGAGTTTCGGGTTAGCCATATGAGTTGCTGACAAGCTAGCTAGGGCTTCGTTGGATTCGAGTTGGTACAATTTTGCAAATCCGATCATTCAGATTTTTCTTCTTCTTTTTTTTACTCATATTGTACTACTCTTTTTTTACTTTTCTGGTAATTTTTCATTTGAGTTCTGGACTGGACTTCAAATTCTCGTTTTTGTGATTTATGGGGTTGTTAGGATTTTCCTCTTTCATTAATATGAATCTCATATAAGATGGGTTAAAGTAAGGATCATTTTTACACTACAAAAAGTTTGCATGTGATGCACTTCTTATCTCCTAAAATAGGACCCTACTATGATACATATAAGCATAAATTCTAGCGTATTAGTAATTATTAATAATTAGTAGTTAACTAAGATTTTAATTGATTTTAATAATCTTCAAGTCAAACTTATTAATCTTCAATTAACATTTAATCAAAGTTATAATTAAAATTTATTAATCTCTAATTATAATTTATTAGTTATAATTAGATTTAACTAGATTCTTTTTTTGGTAGGTAAATGAATTTCATAAATAAATGATTAATATCACTTTTAGGGATGAGCGAAATACCCGAAATCCGAATATCCGGATCCGAACCAAACCGAAATGTAAAATTTGGTTTGGATTTTCGGATCGGATCGGATCGGATTGGATTTTTTTAATCCGAAAAAATCCGAAAATCCGAATTATATATAATTTATATATAAATAATAATATTTTATTTAAATATTCTTAAATCTAATATAAATATATATAAAAATTAATAAAAATTGGTTTCGGATTTTTGGATTTTTCATAATTTCGGATTTTTCGGTTTGGTTCGGATATTTTTATAAAATTTTCGGATTTTCGGATATTCGGTTCGGATCGGATTGTTTTCCTCTTAAAATTCGGATTTTCGGATCGGTTCGGATTAGGCTAAAATCCGAACCGAAATTCGAATGCTCACCCCTAATCACTTTAGATTCTAGACAAAAACTTGGTGAGCTCCATCTCACCATGAGCTCACTCTTGTTTTTTGTTAAAATAATTATATATTAATTATGGTGAGTTTATTTTATAATTAAATTTATTAATTTTTAATTATAATTTATTAATTCATAATTATAGTTTAATAGTTCACAATTAAGATTTATTAATTCATAATTAAAATTTATTAATTCACAATTAGAGTTTATTATTCAAATTAGAGTTTATTAATTCAAAATTAGGATTTATTAATTCATAATTAGAGTTTATTAATTCTAATTAAGCTTTATTAATTTAAAATTATAATTTATTAATTTATAATTAAAATTTATTAAATTAATTAATTTAATTAAAATTAATTAATTAGAAGACCTCACGCGGAGACCAACCATAGATTCTAACCTTTGATACTTTTTTCAATTATATCACAATTTTTAAAATTTACCAAATTTATCTTGGCCATGTGTACCATCTATTCTCAAGACAAAATAAACTTTCGGAACTCTATAGAAACTTTTGGAATTCCCTAGTTAGGGCTTTTGAAACTAATGCTCTTGGTTAATTGTTCACTCGTGATTTTAGTTATTGTTGTTGGACCTCAGTTTTTATATTTAATAAATTTTCGGACTCAATTACTAAACATAAGATGATAAAGTTATAAATATGGTCGGACAATTCAGACCATGAATCTTAAAACGAACAATCAATTTTGAGTTTCAAAATTTTTATATTATTTTAAGAATATAATTAATATGCATTAAAAATATCATAATAAAATTAATGAATTTTAAAATTTGAGATGAAATTGAAAAAAATGGCAAATTTTAGAATTGAAAGTGATAATATATTAACCTTGAATAAAATAAAGTAGGTATAGTATTCGGGCTTAAGCCCATGGACAAACAAACTCAAAACCGGAAACATGATGTGGCGCCGCAGTTCATTTCTTTGAAACCCTAACCCTACATTACCAATTCCCACGCCTCTTTTCCCTGTATAAATAACCAATCACTCGTCGTATCTGAATATCCAGCAGCTCTTCCTTCTTCTCTGGTCGTATACAATTTGTTTCTGTTCTGTATTTGTTTTGTTTTTTAATGGATTTTCCTGAATTAGTGATTGTTGGGCAATGATGCTAAATCTTAAGGCTTGTTTCTCAAAACATTCGCAGTGGCCGCCTAAGTGCTTTCGCCTTCGCCAGGCTTGAGAGTATATGCTGCTTTTTTCCTTCCTTGGATGTCTGAGCCCTCTCGTTTTCTTTTTCTTTTCCAAAATTTTATTTCAATTGAAAGCCCAAAATGTCTCATCGATTTTTTTTATAATTGTTTTGGATGATGGTTTGAATGATGAAAAAATCAGACGGATTCCCAATGAGATTTCGATCTGTGATCACTACCAGCTACTTCTGACTTATATGTCATCATCTGATTTATTTTCATTCTGATCAATAAGTTTTGTTTATTTTTAGTTTTATTAATTATATTTGCAACTGTTGACTGGATTCCCAGATGATTCTTTATGAACTTCTCAGTCATGATTAACCGCCTACGTACATTTTTTATTTAATTTGAAAATTTTATGTGAAATGAAATTATCTCAAATAAAGGAATAAATCGGTGTGAGTATTTTGAAAATTAAAAAAAGGATACAAAATTCAATATGAAAGTATTTTATAAATTAAAGAGAATAATCTTACTCTTCCATAAACATTCTCTTTCGTCCCTTTGATTATGTGTAATTTGGTTTCTTGTGTTACTATAGGTGTTTTCTTAACCTGTGTATATATAATGGAATCTGAAAGTTCTAAATATTTTTTAAAAACTACTCATGAATACGGTTTAGATTATTCTAACAAAAAAATATTGATTAAAGTCAAATTCGTAATACAAATAGGCATTCAACTTTCACTATAATGGACATCCAGAACATAAAAGTAAACTAACATATATTTTTATCACCAAGAAACTAGGACTTAATCTAGTAATATCTCTCTCTTACGGTTAAAAATTTGCATAAAAATAAAAGTTATGGTTTGCTTCGAATCAAATCTCAAATAAAATTATGGAAACATTTTTAATTCTAAAGGCTTCTCAGTTGTGAAATTATTGTTAGATGCTTCGCACTTGATTGCGAAATTATTGTATGTATTATGGCCTCAATTCTTAAAACATAATTTCTATGTAATTTAAGTACGGAATAAGGTGAACCTACAAGTCTCGGCAATAGATGGAAAATTTAGAAGTCTATATTGTAAGCTTTATTAGTTTTAACGGAACGCATTTTAGACAATTGATATCTCATCCGAAATGTACGTAGCAAAATTTTGAATAATTATATAAACTAAGATGAGATCCTCTATAGAAATCATGAGTAAGTTAACCTACTCATGGTTGAGCATATCACTCAGAGTTTAAGAGGGTGTGTGGTTGAGCTTATAAAGTATTTTTAAAGTTATAAGTACTTGAAAAATGTTTTGTCAAAATAAGTTTACAAGCACTTCATAAACTCTCAAATAGCTTATAAACTTAAAAAACAAATTTGTCAACTACAACTTATTTTTTTATAACCTTATAAAAAATAATCAATTTACTGAAATAATTAATAGGGTAAATATCAATTTAAACCCTTAGTACATGTTTTATCAAAAATATCCTGTACTTTCAAAAATATCAATTTAAACCCCAAACTATTATATTTGTATCAATTTAAACCCCAAACTATCTTGAATACATGGACCTTTTTGATACAAATATGATATTTTGAGATTTAAATTGATATTTTTGAAAATTCATGATATTTTTGATAAAACATATATAATTTAGGATTTAAATTGATATTTACCCTAATTAATATTATGATTTGTTATTTTTAACATATACTCTATTAATTTCATGCACTATGATAGAAAATTTTAACGAACTTTGAGATGACTACCTGGGGAGTACGCGCATCCACCTCCGTTCCTACACTTAGAATGCATCTGAATAGAATCACAATAATTTTAAATCATAGTTCGTGAAAGAATCGATCACAATATAATACTGAATTTGTTTTATGGGGTGTTATCTTTTCCAATAGAAAAAAACTACATAATATCTAGCATCTGCTTGAAAATTTCTCATTACTGCCTACTGGTACAAAAGGACCCGACACCCCAAAATTGGAAGATGAAAAAGCGACCAAGAGAAAGACAACGAACCCAAAAAATAAAATATGAGAAAATTGGAACCCCCAAGGCAACCGAGGATATCTCTCAAAAGAGGTTTTCATTTGAAACGGAAAAAAAAAAAGAACAAGAAAAAGGACAACAAACAAAAGGAAGCATTTGCTTCAGCAATAAAACTGAAAATTCATGGCAACATGCGAACCACTTCAACGTGCACCAAAAGCACCAGTTCTAACCCTTCTCTTTTGCTATCACTGGCATTTCGCTCACCTACCAGAACTCCTCCCACCACGCCCTCCTCTGCCTCGAATTCCGCTCCCTGATCCAGAAAATTTCAAGCCAGGAGATAGTTTCAGCAAAGGACAAATGCAACCAATATATCTTCTGGCTTAACAAATTCCAGAAAAAACAATGTCTGGCGCCCAACATTCATATTTTTTGGATGCATAAAAGTTTCTTGAATGAAGTGAGAGGAATTCACATAAAGATTACCTACCCGACAAAGCGCAAAAATGAGGGGAAAGGAAGGAAGCAAAGATGAGGAATATTATTATACAACAAAAGCGATTAGGGCATATCAAATTTATAGTTAAAAGTAGTAGGGAGATGCATACTTCCACCACGAGCAGCACCACTGTTTGGTCTTCTCTCCTCAACATATACTTTCCTTCCACCCAATTGAATAGGAGAAGCCTACCAAAAACATTTCAAAAGACAAGAGACACAGTTGAATCAAATCAATAAGAAACACAGTACAATCTAACTTCTATTTTTTTCAGTTTACATAAAAGCCAGGCTCAGGTGTGGATACCAGCATGCTCTTGGACATTAATGCTAACATAGATAAAGATACCCTAAAACCATAAACAGATTATATTTTCTTGAAAGTAATCAATTATGACCACATTACACTCACCAAAAGTGAAACACCTCCAATACAATAATTAACGACAGTCATAGCATGGTAAATCTCTATATGCCTTTGATACTTCGTTAAGCTGCAAGTTCCTCATCTAAATAGCTTAAAATTCTTAACTCATCAAATGCCAAATCGCTAAGCAGGGGCACCTGCTAAAATGCCCTCAAAATAGCATGATTAAATAAATTCCCACCTGATCACTAGACACTAGATAAATGATTTTGCACTATTATTTCTAAAGTATAAAAATACAAACCTTGAGAGCATTCCGAACACTCTGAATATCCTCAAACTCAACAAAGGCATAACAGACACCAGTATCCTGTACACCAAGATATTTTCAGAGATCTCATAACCAAGTAAATTTAAATACACATTTTAATAGGAAAGGAAACATACAATGCGGTTCCTCAAGAAGATTCCGTCATGCTTGATTCTCCCGAAATTCTCAAACTCTTGCTGAAGATCAAGACTTGTTACTGAAGATGGCAAATTTCTCACATATACGGATTTTGGTTCTCCTGACAAAGTAAATGACAACAAATTGAATGAGCCAAGGAATAAATTCGAAAGATAAGCAGTACAAACATTCATAAGTAAAATAAGTAGCAAATACTATAAGTCATATTGCTTGGTTGATCATCCATAAATGCACTTTCTAGTAGATCATGGAAACAAATGACAAACCATCATGCACATCCAAAGCTGAGCCTCATTACCATACATTTAGATACTGCCATTTTAACAATCTTATTAATGGGACCTCCCAATAGCAACACACAGCAAACTCAGAAAAGAATTTGTGGTTGAAAGGAAATTTAGACTTTTGGCATGCTTTCATTAGCACAACTAGAAAGGAAATTGTTAGCCATCACCTTCTTGTGCGGTAAGGATTCCTCCATTACGTCCAGACCAGATGATGGAGGAGTTGAGATCGGCTGCTGCACCAAAGGCTGTGAAATATGGTTCCAGTCTGCAACAGGTGGCCTTGGAGCGAAAGCTGGTTGCGAACTTATTGGTGGTTGAGCTCTTCCTTTAACCCGCAACTTATATTTTAAAAAAGTTTCGACAAATAGAAAGAGTTATTACAACTTTTACAAGAAACCGAATTAAAAGTTGAAAGTAGGATAGATTTGAACTAGAACTCCTTGAAGCTTCTAGGTTGACATTTACTAGAAAAATTAGCAACACAATGAATAAATGTATATGGCAAGTTTCAAAAAGAGAAACCCTCCTGAAGGTGGAGAAGATTGACATATCTCAAATTTCTAAGCTTAAAGTAAGCAAAGATTAATGGCACCTGAGATACCACAAGAGCTTCAATGTATAAATGCAAAATTGTTCTTTTATTAGATATATATGCAGGAACAGTGGATCACGGCCACATATGATTAATGTGTTGTGTAAGCTAATATTACTCAGTACTTGACTAGTGCCTAGTTTTCACGGTCAATAAACTTGTTCTAGCAATTTCATAATGAAGATTTGCATCCAACTTGCTATCAGGTAGGACAATTCAGTCACATTCTTTGACCTTTGATGCTAAAGAGATTTAAGATGGCTTGAAGATAGTGTCAGACAATAATTTTTTTTAGTAGCTAAGCCAAACCGATACTTACTATAGAAGCATAGGTGAGTTTCTCTGGTTCTCCAACGGGTTCCTCCACAGAAAGCTGAGGTTCGTGCATAGTAGTGAATGGATTTTGAAGCATATGACTTGTTTCTTCAAAAGGAGATTCCTCCTCAAGTCTGTCGACTTCAGGCTCTGGCTCCTGCTCCTGCTCCTGCTCCAGCTCTGGCTCCAGTTCCTGTTCTGGCTCAGGATCCTGTCGAAGATGCTCCTCGTAACTGTACTCTTGAACTGGTTCGACTCCTTCACCATGAACAGAGTTACCGTATTCGCCTCCTCTTCCTCCAATGCATAATCAGAAACTGTTTTTGTAAAACACACTATCAGACTACTTCTAAGTTCTAACACGTCTTAACTACCAGTCTACCACACATTTGAGCTTCAAAAACATGTTGGGCTCCAAAAAATGCAAAGACTTTCACATCCTGAAGTCTAGAAGATTCCATATACAACCCACGTAGTGAAGAAAAGAACACATGAAATAACAGAGATGGATAAAACGTATAATTTTTTGCAGAATTAAGACTTTTACCTCATGTATTAAACCTAACACTTACTTCAGGAAGAGAACTGTGAGGTCATGTGAATACCAATTTTGGGCCAATATAGCTTTAGTGTAGGTTAAAATTGGTTAAACATGCATTTGCATTTGCATCAAAATTTTGGCATACATTTGACACGTGTAATCTTACTTAAAAGCCTTCTGGAAATAATCATTTTCATTTCTGACTAATGTAAGGAAAACTAAGTACAGAATTCCAGCCCTACTTTAGCTGAAGAGTACGGAATGTTAAAATCTTGGTGGATGGATAAAATTTTGTCTTGGTATGGTCATACTATAATTGTCAGTAACAAAATCACCTTACAGTGGTTTAGACTTTAGACGATATCTAATTTAAATAATGCCTTGAATTTCAGTCCACACACCAACCATTAAAAAAATTATCTGCTTGTACCTCTTAGTGATAAGGATGATATTTGAGCATCAGGCGGCACTAAGCATTTTAAAAAACGAAAAGACTATGTGCAGTCGATTATACCAGGTGGATCAGGAAGATGAGATGAAATGGTCGGCTGATAATCAACATGCTGTTCCTGCAGTGGAGCTGAAGATTGGTGCGCCACCTCATCATCGGCAAAATGGAACATATCATTCAGAACAAAGTAACCTTTCTCTTGAGGAGCAAGGAAAAAAGTCTGCACAAATTTCCTCCAATAACTGATGTCTCTTGATTTTACAGAACCGTAACAACTACAAGAACACCTCCATTCCATGATTCAAGTGACTTTATTGTCTTGATCTCAATTCCGAAAAATTAAGAGACATAAGCACTTCATGAATTTTCTGCAGCAAGAAAGACATACACTTTTGCGTTAGTCAATTTAAACTAGACTCGGATCATGTATCATTGATTAACACCAGAAGAACTCCAGCAAACAAATTCCAATGAAGAAACATTAAAAGGGCCAAAAAGAAACACAGGGAGCAAAAGCGAAAATGCTGTTTCTCAAAATAGAAAACACTTAAAAATAGGGCACATAAAATCTTCAATTGCTTTGCACATATCTAATTAGCAGTAAGCGGCTTAAGCCACAGCCAAGTAGCAAAAAAAGACTGAGCTGATATTGGATCTGTTCCCCTGATGCTTCCAAATAAAAACATCTCACCCATGGAGTGAGATCCACATCACAGTTCACTATCAAGATAGAAATGCATAACGCAAAGGCTAAAACTTACTTTTCTAGCAACAAAAAAGTTAAAAAAAATTAAGCAAATGAACCAGAGCCAAAAAAAAATTATCGCTCGCAACATAGATTAAGATATGTGAAGCGTAAAAGCGGCATGTACCATCATATCCGACGCGGACTCGCTGATTTCTCCATCAACTCGCATCATAGAGCTCGAATCATTGTAAAACTGGTGCACATACTCCCGCTGCTGCTGAAACACCTGATAGTACTGCTGAACGAAGTACGAACCGACCTGAAGAATTCCAGAAAACACGATTAAATCACAAAGCTACAACAGTCAAGACACGATCTCACAATTACCCGTAAAACATGCAAAACAAATCCGAAACGCGGAGTGTTATAATTACCTGCGATGCAGTAACCTGAGCTGCGTACTGGTTCACCATTCTCCGATCGAATCCGCCGACGGCGATGCTAAACCCTAGATCGAGATTTCACGATTCAGAAATGGAATTTTCCTAGCGTTTATTTGAATAAATTAAAGGAATTTATCCCGCTGCTTCTCTGATTTCCGAGAACGGCTTTTCGGAAAAGTGACGATAAATTCATTTATATATTTATTTTATTTTTGTTTTTTCTTTTGTTTGGGCTGTGTATCCGGCGTTACGTCACCGCTGTTTCGGGGGGTTTATGAGGAGAGGATCCGGACCGTCAAATGTGATATTATACCAACGGATAGGATGGATTCTTTGATTGTACTGTCGGACTACAGCTCGTGGGGCATGTATGTATAGAGCCGTCAAAATGAGCCCGATCCAAAAAACCCGTCCTGGGTACCGGGGATTTGGGCTGGTTTGAAACAAAATTAAAGCCCAAAAATCGGACCTAAAAGTCATGAAAAACCCCGGCTCACTAGTTTCGGACCAAAAATCCCGGGTTTTGGGCCAAAAAAGCTCGTCAATATTTTATTAAATATATATATTTTATAAATTATTTAATATACATATCTATAATTTTTTAATAATATTAATTATGTTTTATAGTAAAGTTTATTACTAATTCACATACTGGTCAGGAAAATATATTTTTTTTAATTGCAACACATCAAAATTCTAAAAAGAATAATAACTTCATAAATCATTCAAAAATAATTCATAAAAGAAATGATCTCCAAAAAATATAGGCCAATTATTAATTACCTTATAATATGTAAAAACTATTTTGAATCATTGATCTTAAATATATATTGTATAATTAATTTATTTTTTCTATTATTTTAGGCGTATAAGTGGAATTGACGTTTAATAATATCATTTACCTTTGATTTGTAATTACTAATTTTTTCTCCTTAAATTAAAGAATTAAAATTATATTCCATTACAATATCATCGTATGAATACATAAATATGTCAAAATATACAAGAAGCATTATCATAAGAATAAGTAAGCTTATTATGTTCTTATCACTGATTTTTTTATTTAAGTTGAAGTTATGAGATTTTAATTATATTTAATTTATTTATTTTTTTGAAATTTAAAATATTAATTTTATATATTAAAAAATAATCTAAAAAAATCCCGCCCGCCCGGGGTTGGTTTGGGCTTCATATTTCTAGGTCCGAAAAAATTTCGGGCCGACCCGACCCTGTCCAAAACATATAAAAGCCCGACGGGCCCGGTGTCGGGCCGGCCCGGCCCGCTACTTTGCCACCTCTAATGTATACACTGTGGATGATTACTAAATATGTAGAATCCTTTTGATATTATGTTTAGCTCAAACATTTTATTTTATTTTTTAATTCAAACTCATCTACCAAAAATGCAAATACACACGTACTAATTATGAGGAAGTTTTATGAGGACGTTTGTCTAAACTTATTTTAGAGAGTTTATTTTTGAAACTTATAAAATGTTTTAAGAAATTAGAAATTGTCAAAGTGTTTAGATGGTTTAGTTTATAAGCTATAGAAAAAAATCGTAAGCTAGAGAGTGAAAAATCATAATTAAAAAAAGAAAATTGACGAGATACGAAGTTTTCTCCACACTTGCCTCTCTTCAGAATCACGCTACAACGGAAAACAAGAAGTTTTTAATGTATATGTAGAAAATAACGAACCATAAAATAAAACCTAAGAAAACCCTAAGATAAAACGAGTCGAAAACGTTAGAATTTGGATTAGGGCCCACTTACATCGTCGCATTAGGCTCTATGAGTTCCACTTGAAACGTCGTTTCGCTTCCAGAAAGACATTATAGTTATTTTGAGTCCGACTCCCAAAAGTCACGTCCGTATCGATTTTTGCAGATGATCACCCTTCGCATAATCATCGGCCGCCAAATAACATTCTGCAACTTGTTCCACATTAACACATCCATATTATCCATTCAAGTCGTTTGATTTATTGATTTTTTAGGTTCAAACTCACACAACATAAATACAAACACATATACACATACATTGAGTAGAAATCACACGTCATCAACTATACATCTCATAAAAGATTGAAAATGTTATAATTGCAAAAAATTCAAAAGTTATAATGTAATTGAAATACGTTAAAATTTATGTTATGCGATTTCAAATTTGGTAAAAAAAAAAGGATTACGTAAATTTGGCAATTAACCTTAAAAATATGTATACAATAAGACAAAAACTTGTGTGAGTTCCACTTCACCGTGAGCTCATCCTTATTTTTTGTTAAAATAATTATATATTAATTATGGTGAGTAAGGATAATTAGATTTTATTAATTTTAATTAAATTTATTAATTTTTAATTATAATTTATTAATTCATAGTTAAGGTTTATTAATTCGTAATTAAGGTTTACTAATTCAAAATTATGGTTTATTATTCAAAATTAAGGTTTATTAATTCACAATTAGGGTTTATTAATTCATAATTATTATTTATTATTCAAAATTAGGGTTTATTAATTAATAATTATTATTTATTATTCAAAATTAGGGTTTATTAATTCAAAATTAGGGTTTATTATTCAAATTAGGGTTTATTAATTCATAATTAGGGTTTATTAATTCAAAATTGGATTTATTATTTAAAATTAGGGTTTATTAATTCACAATTATGGTTAATTAATTCCAAATTATTAATTCAAAATTAAAATTTATTAATTCATAATTAGGGTTTATTAATTTACAATTAAGATTTAGTCATTCATAATTAGGGTTTATTAATTCCAATTAGGCTTTATTAGTTCAAAATTATGATTTATTAACTTTTAATTAATGTTTATTAAATTAATTAATTTTAATTAAAATTAATTAAAAAGTTAATTAGGGAGTCTCAACTGTGCGTGCGGCACGCACATAAGACCACCCATACAATAATTATAAAAATATGCATTGTTTAAAATACAAAAGCATTCGATATATTAGACAATTTTTTCTCGTTTAATATGGCCCGATAATTTTGAATTTTGATTGACTGGCCGAACCGATCCAACCAACCCGATTGTTCACCCAACTAAACAAGCCCAGACATGGTAAATTGGTCCGAGAAAGCTTAGGCTCGAGTATGAGAGTGCTTACTAAGAGGGTGTTTGGCTAAGCTTATTTTAGAAAGCTTATAAGCTCCAACAACTTATAAGTTGTTTTAAGAACTTATATGATATGGTATATTAAGAGCTTATAAGATGCTAAAGTTTTTGGATAACAATGGTAAACATGGAAATAAGAAAATATATTAGGGTTATTTTTGTAATTTTATTGTAACTTATAAGATCATTAAAAAATAAGTTGGGTTTTCGAGCTTTTTTTTAATAGAGTTTATAAGCTCTTAGAGCTTATTTTGAAAACTTATAAGCTCTCTAACAACTTAATTTGCCAAACACATTGATTGAACTAATAAGCTCTTAAACAGCTTATAAGTTGTTTTAAATAGCTTATAAGCTCAGCCAAACACCCCCTAAGTCCACCGCCAAAGAATGTTGACGTAATTAATAAGCTAGGGTTAGATTGTGGGATATTCCTTCTACGAAAAAACAATGGTCACCACTTTCGCCTACTTTACATTTTCATTTCATATCTATTATTTCACATGATTGAGTTTTTTCATTGTTATTCCACTGTTTTATTTAATTATCTCACTGACTTGATTATCGAAAGTCCTTCGGCTCACATCTCTCCTCGATGCTCCTAAAATGGCTCTAACAATATTCTTGTTGCCAACCTCATGAACTTCTTACAGGGGCCATACTGTATTATAGGCACATTCAAGTCTTTTGATGTATGTGTTTTGTTTATATAAATCTTTCCATTTTTCAAACCAGTACAATTTATTCATTTGAAGAACTATTTATTCAAAGGCAAGCATTTGTGGAACAACTCCACCTCCAACGGAGGGAAAAATATATATAAGACACATGTGACTTTACCTTTTTTGATCGTAGGAGCTATCCCCTACATTTAATATCTAGCCAATGATGCAACAAGAGGTTTGTTTTTTGAATATCCAATTCAAATTTTTGTTGGGTCAATTACAGTAGCATGGAACAAGAAAATAAATAATTTCTTTAATGGACTTATTAAAGATATTTGGGCTCAAGTATTTACCACATGTTTTGCTTTGATGTATATTGGTTTATGCATTATATTATCTGTCATGTTATAATTATTATTAATGAAAAAAATTGGGATATCAAAAGTGATACTATCAAAAGGTAAAAAAAACAATAAAATGTTTTTAAAATATCTTTACAATTGGAATGGGATCAAAGTGATAATTTAAATGATGATTATAGAAAAACACAAAGTTTGTAATGGTACTACTATGCTTAGCCTGAAGGTGTATGATTGTTTTATGAAGATTTATCCAATTTTGTGAGTTATGTGTGTCAAATAAAGATTGAAGTTTGTTTCGATTTAACGTGACCGAGATGAGAGACTAAGGCACCCCAAATGTCTCTATTGTAAAATAAATTTATACCATTGTAGGGTACAATGTAGAGTATATGACAAACTTGATTTTTCTACACTTCTATAATGTACTCTCTCATTTCCATTATTGTTGACTCGTTTTCCTTTTTGGGTTGTCCGCTATTGTTGGCGGGCTTCCAAAAAGAAAATAATTTTACACTAAAAAGTAGCTCGAATTTTATGTCACATACTACTTTACACACAAAACACAACTCTCTTAATCTACATGCAAAAAGAAACGTACCAATAATACCGGGACAGATAGAGTATTTTTTATGCCAATGTTAACATAAAATCACATTTGAAACTAATTTGTGTTTTAACTTATCTATCTTGAATTTATGCTTTAATTTCTCTATCTTTCAAGTGGTATGCACCTTCGCATAGTTTAATAAGTTTTGTAGGAAAATTGAGTCTATATGTGATATGTTAAGAGTCGAAGATTAACTATATCATGGGCCTATTGTTTGATCTGGGAAAGTTGCTTCAAAATGAGAAGCTCTCCCCTCGGGAGCCCCCACACTCGGTTCCATAAGAATGTGGGGGGTAAATCACGTTGATTTAGCGATTAAGAGTTAGGAGGACTTTGCCTAATGCCTACAAAGAATCATCTTTAAAGAGGATAAAACTCTCATACTACGGCTGTTTGGACTCGATCCTTGATTCTTATTCCAAAATTATCCTCTTGTTTGATTGGGTTGGACTTGAATCCCTCTTTAATTGTATTTCCTTCCACAATTATATATATTAGTTTTGAATGCCCTCTTATGCCTACCAATCTCATTTTCCTTAAGCCACTCTTTTACATCTTCAACTTGGAGAGTTATGTCTCATAGTATTAGAAAATAACAATTGAAAAACATTAAATGTTTGTTATGAGTTAGTTAGTTAGTTAGTTTGCTGATATGGTTAATCAGTTAGAATCTGTTAGGATAAGTTGTTTTCAAGGAAGAAATAAAGAACAACTTTTTCCCTCAATACTATGCATGGTTTAGTTTCTCTAACATGGTATCAGAGCATTGTTCTCTTTCTCGATTCTCGTCTAATTTTTTTTCGTTTCATAATGGATTAATCTCCTACATCAAATAACCTCCCACCCATGCATCCGATTATTCTCAAGTTGGATAGAACCAACTACAATTTCTAGAATTTTCAAGTGTTGGCCACTGCGAGAGCTTATGGATTCAAAATATTCTTCTTCAACGATCTGCTTCACCACAGTTTTTGCCATCCAATTCTAAATTACCTTCGACAAACCCAGTATATCTCACATGGTTGAAACGTGATCAATTCATGTTTAGCTGGATTCTAGCATCAATCTCACCACATATGATGAGCTATATCAGGCAGGTGCACAACTGCTACTCAAATTTGGAATGCGTTCGACACATTGTTTCACTCTCAATCCAAAGCCTGAGCCATGCAGCTGCGAAGTCAGCTTCAAACAATAAAAAGGGTGATTCTTCAATTGATGATTATATCCTAAAATTCATAGAAATTTCTGATCATCTCTTCAATATAGGATAAGAGATCTCTGAATCCGATCTAGCTTCCTATATTATTCAAGGTTTAGGCGCAAAATATGTGTAATAACCCGAAAAATTTAAAACTTTTATTAGTGATGTTTGAATCACTTAGTTGTGGTTCTTAGACCTTAATTATGTTTAAGGAAACCAATGAAATGAATTAGAATCGATTCGGAGATCGAATACTAAAGAAATCAAAAACTGATAACTAGTCCTACCGGATTAGGGTTTTTCGAGTAGCCTGAACATAGAATGAAAGATCGAGAATGAATCTCCACGAACGGATTTCATTTTTAGAATCCTCACACGAAAACATGTGAGAATGCAAAGGATGAGAATTTTCGGGCATACTTGCGGCCGGCCTTAAAACACTATTTACGAGCCTAACAACCACCAGTCCGTGCTAATCATAATAAATAGTGATAACAACCAAAATCATGAAGGAATGATTTATTATGAATTTAGAAATTATAAGAATCAATTTCAAGGAATTCTCAAGAACTTAACAACGAACGGGTAAAATATACCGAAAACCCTAATTTGATCCGAACGACCAAACTCGAACCGAGGGTCTAAATCAATAAAATATGCTTTATAAGACTCAAATTATTTATGAAAGCTCAAAAATTCAAGAGAATTTTTGAATGGACATATTTTTAATCGCCGGACGCCGTTTTTCCGCGATAACTCGGAATTGACTTATCAAACGACGTCCGAACGTCGTGAAATTTTTATGAACACTAAAATAAGTCTTTTAAAGGCTATTTAATAAGATAGAACCTTAAGGTTCCAAGAAATCGATCGAAAGTGCGTTAAAACTTAAAGAGTCGGTATTGACATACCGAAACGGGTAATTTGACCAATCCACCTCTCAACTACCACCAAGACCTTACCAAAATGGGAAATGACAGCTCTAAGGTCTGCAATAACAAGGGAAAAACGTGCAAGGGCAGACCTCATTCATCCTCTCACTTTTTCTCTCATTTTCAAATTTCTCTACACTTTTCAAACCCCAACACTAAATCCTCCTCCCAACCTCTTCCACACTCAAATAATCCTTCTAAGACCATAGGAAGGTATTATTCATCATCCTCTTCCATCCTAATGGAGTGGAATATTTATTTTGAATTTTTGGGTTTAAAAACCCTAGTTTGCTCCCCATTTATTTTCGTGACTTTAGAGCCTCCAAATTCTCTTGAGTCGTGAATGAAAAATGCTTATAATGATGTTCTAAGGATACTGTAAAAATTTCATAATTTTTGGAGCATGTTTATATTTTTTCGATTTATGCTTTATTTATTTTTAAATATGTTAAAGCATTATTTTGTGAATATTATTTGATATTGTTGCTTGCTAATGTATTATAAGCATTTAGTATAAATATCATAATTTTCCAGAATACTTTTAAAAAAAAATGTGAGTGTTGAGGCTTATTTAGGCCATGGTTTGATTTTTATTTTTGAAAAATAGTTGAGATATGGTGTTTAAAATATGATGTGAACATCATATAAAAATCTTGGAATTTTTGAAACACATCTCCTATTTTATTTTATTTTGACCGATTATATTTATATACTTTTAGAGTATTGTTTGGTTTTGTTTGTTGAAAATAGTTGAGATATGGTGTTTAGGGTATGATATGAACATCATACATTAACCTTGAATTTATTCAAACACCTCTCCTATTTTTTTTATAAGAACCGTGGCTTATATATATATATATATATGTAGTCTTTTATTTGATTTTTATTGTTGAAAATAATAGGATGTGTAATATTATGAATATTGGTAAATGTTGGTGTTAATATTACATGCTATTACATATACAACCATATTGTGAAGGATTGGAAATTTTGAATATGTATATATATATATATATGTGTGAATACCAAAATTAATGATGATGAAAAGCATGGGTTTAAATTTTTAATGCATGATACAGTGATATTTCATGTTTAGTATATAGTATAAGCATAAAATAATTTTGTGGAATTTATTGAACACCAAAGCTTGTTGATTTGAAATTGCGAAAATTACAAAGATTTTAACCTATGGTTTAAAATTTTATATGATGATATTGAGTTGATAATTAAATTCTATAGTATGATAGGAGTACAACATGATTTTATTGGAATTTATTGGATACGTATGCTAATTGTTGCTAATTATCGAAAACGTGTGAAATGGCTAAGTATGAGTTCGTTTCTAATGTTAAATGATGCTATGATGGTTAATTATAAACTTGGAATGAGTGGTTGTGATTAGAGTGGATGAATGAAACACTTATGCACACTTACACAATGATTGTGTATTGCATTAGAAATTGGGTTTTCTAATGCTTAGCATAGTTTATGTTGTGTATGGTTTTGTCGATGTTGAATGTTTATGTTTATGTCGAACCGACAAACCAAAACCCCGAACGTAAAAACATAATACTATATGAACGAGAATCGAAAAGAAATCGACCAATTTCGATAACTTAAGATGGAATAAACAAGAATCGAAGTTAGATACGAATTAGGGTTTTATTAATGAAAGGATACCCAAACGTGAGTTCCTACGTTAGAAAAACCAAGAGTCGATCTACAACGTTAATATTCAATAACGACAACTCACTACGACATTAGTCGGGCGTAAACACAACTCGATAATGAATAACGATTATCGACATATGTAACCTCCGTGAGTTAAGTTAAATAGACAATGCCGTAATGTGTAAGCAACGATTCGAACACATGATGTCGATCCTTATGTCTCAAAAGCCGAGTTAATATTCTCGAGTACTCCATTTAGTCTTAAGTACTAATTACTTACATGATGGCATATGTCCACTGATTTGTAAGTCAATATTCCTCTTTAATTATCATTCTAATACGACAAGTCGTCATCGCATAACCTACTGGGGCGTAACTATAATTGTTAAGTCTAGTTAGTGGCTTGAGAATATCCTAATTTACCAATCATAATTTGATTACCGATAACCTATAACGTAATAACGTTATAATAAAACTAAGGTTAAGAGTCACGGATAGACTCGGATTATGTAATTCATAATTGAAGTTCACCTATGGACGATGAGGTAATATAGCCTGAGAATTGGGAATGTAGGATAATAGAAATTATCTTAAAACAATCACATTAAATCATAAAGAAACCCTAATTGGGAACTTTAAAGTCGTAATTTATAAACGACCATCGATCGATAGAAAGAACCTAAGAACGGCTATTTTCTTATGAAGGGTTCGATCGGGCGTAGTTGCTGAGGAAGGATACTCACCCCTGCTCATTTAGAACCACTAAGCTTTGGATTAGCAGGTGGGCTTTCTTGAAACGAAAATGTTATGCATATCTCAAAGCATGTTTTACAAAGCTTATTGAAATATTATCACATGAAATGTTATTGACTGCCAAATGTTTATGTTTTGTTGTTATCCTATCTGAGATTGGTATATCAATGTGGTATGTGAATGTGTTGGTCCACCAACGTTAAAAAGGGTAACGATCGGATCCGACTTAGTTAAGGACTAACTCGGATTGTGTACACGCATGACGTGTGTTAAGGTTACCTACCTCGACGGGTCACGGCGACTATGTGTAGGTGGCCACCCATAGTGCGCGAATGGAATGAATGAATGAATGATCGATATGGAAACAACGTGAATGAAATAGTCGCCCGACGCTTTTGGAAAACGATAAAATATTTGATAGGCATGAGTCTTTAACTAAAATCCTCATGCGCTATTGTGGGCGCTTAATAACTTTTGACAAAGAAAATGTTTTCGAACGAGTCCACCGAGTACTTTTGTACTTAGCCCCGCATCTCGCTTTTGATGTGCGGGTTGAGCAAGGATCGATGATGGGTGCGGTGGTGCGAGTAGCAGCTATTTTGATGCTTAATTAGAAAGGTTTCTAGAACCTTGGGCATGCATCGTCATATGCATGTCCACACGCTTAATTGCCGCCTAACTCGATATTATTAATGTTTTGATTATAACCGCTATTCCGTATTGAATTGGAGGTCGTACTGTACTTTAAATTCGCCTCGATTGGGTTATGTTGAACCTTGAACCCTTTTGACAAGTCCTTCTAGACTTGAGTTGGTATCGATTGTTTATCCCTTTTAACCTATGCGTTATTAAGTAGTTGTTTGGTTGATTGCCTTGATTAGTCGTGTTTATTTCCTTTGCTTTATCATACCAATGGACGATCCATATGATCCGTACTTCATTGGAAAGTCGGTCGTCACAAAGTGGTATCGAGCTCTTGTTCGCCCAACCCTAGAAACTCTTTCCTTGAATCCTAAGTTGAAACTTGAGTCCGTAAATTATTTGTGTTTGATCACATCGACCGCACTCCATCGTCGTCCTGCTCAACGAGGAAGAAGGTAACTATCTCAACTAAAAGTTGTTTTGAAATGATGGAAGTATATGAAATGTGAATTGGAATTTCAATATTGCCTTGTTGGGAAGTTGAAAAATATTTTGGAATCAAAAGTTCTTTCAATTGATTGGTCATTAGTTTGAAAGAAAGTTACAAGGTTTATGAACTTGGTAAATGAGTAAATGAGAATGCTTGATTATCGCACAATGTGTCGCGATCTGTGTTTACTGTTGTATGCGAAGCATGATGTAAATGAGTATGTTTCCCCATGAGAACATAGACTCTTAAGACGCATGATGCCTTTTGCGCCGAACTTAGTATGAGAACATAAGCATCCCCAATTGAACGAATTACTAAGAAGGAACGAGAACATAGAAATCTTTGGAATCACAATCCGAACGGATTCGATGATGAGAACGCGACGAGTCTACGATGATGAAGTGATTGCTTAACTAGAGGTTCGCACTGTTATGGGTCCCAACCTCTCTACGTGAAGGAATTCCGAACACCGCGCGTGTTGCCTCTATAGTGGCATAAGTGAAAAGAATAAAAGTATAACGTTATGAAGGTATAAAAAGAAATGATGAATCGTAAGTGCATAATGAGAACGGATATGATGTGATACTATAACGTGAGTAGAAGTAAGGAATCCAGGACCCGATAAGATGGGGTGATCACTTAGCCTTTACCCGAATGCTAGGCATCGAACGTTTGTCTGCATCTAAGGAACCATGTTGTCTCTTCCCAAAGACCAAACCATGAAAGTAGTTTCATAAGAACTTAGGAATATAAGATGGTTCGGACGGTTTTACGACTAGGCTCCTTTATCTTCTAGAGTCACACTGGGAGATGGTACGCTCTATCGTTCGACCGGATGTACCAAGTAAAAGACATCGGCGAGTTCCTTGCTCATTTTGTGCGTCGTTGGGCTACGCACATGCCCGTGGTACGTCACATTATGAAGGTGTGCTTCGATCGATCGCAAGATCGCCACCCGATCGCGAGGATATGCCCGTGAGATATCGGCAGATTACATCTATCGTCGCCGAGAGCTTCGATCTTGAGGCGGACTTGCCCCGTTTTGTCAGTCCCCTTAGCTACATATTCATGATATACGGAGCTACACCCTATGGACCATATCTCCCCGAGCGGGTGTACACCTAGCGTGATGAGATTCCCGAGTGGCTTCACCCGGAGGTATCTCGTTTTGCATCGATGGAACCGACTCGCTTTGGGGCGTGGCAAGAACATGTTCGAGGCTGGACCTTCCCATCCCCGATAGTTCACCTTTCTGGTCCTACCACCAATAGGATTCGAGCCCCGTCTTTGCCCGCCCAGACCATTGCCGCAAATCATTCCATGCCAACTTCCATCTCTACCTGCCGCCGCTTTCCCAATCACCGCCGCCACCCCACACGGACCCCGTGCCACGATAATGTAGAGATTGACGATTCATGTGGCCTAACCGCATGCGCCAGAGAGAAACATGTGCCCGCCTCTTCGCTTTCTCCATTTCCGTACCCACCGCCATGAGGAGATCATGGTCGAGATCCGCCGAGACCTAGTGGAAAGAAGCTAGACTCATTAGAACCAGAGACCGTGACTCTCACACTCGATGCAGAGGTTGAGGAGGAGGATCCAAGAAAATTCGAGGAGGACCCGAGGAAGATCCCGAGGAGGACACCGCACGACGATGATATGGAGGAAGTTGATAGTACCCATACTTCCAGCTCGAATCCAGCAGTGAGCCCTATTTTACACTCCGGCGATTATGGATCTAGTTCTTAGGACTAGATAATGTTTTGTCTATATACTTTTGTATATGTTTCGATCGTCGGAAACGATAGGTCGTCCCGATATGAACCCTTATTTTGATGACCACGGTAGCGTTTAGATTTTTGTACGCACCGCGACTAGGTACACCGAGTGATCTTTGGTATTAATTTTCGAGTATCATACTCCGCACCGCCTTTGTGGATCGTAAAGTGATGATGAAAGTCCTCGATAGACATTTGATTTGATATGATGATAGCTCCCCGAGAGCTTCGGTTTTTGAGGTTGCGATATATGGTGTTCGATGACGTGCTAGATTTATGTTTACGATTATATATACATACCGTGCTAAGATATCTATGATCCTGACGGATGGTATAAGAAGATATCTGATTACGTATATTTATGAAAGATAGAATGCCACCGAGAAGAAGAAACCGTGAGGTAACACCCGAAAGAGATGACACCCCTCCACCACCACCACCGGCAAGATGGATTGAGGAACTATTCCTCAGACAGAACCCGCCCACTTTCAACGGGACTGGGAATCCCGTGGATGCTGAATTTTGGATTCGCGCGCTGGAGCGAATCTTTAACTTCCTTCACTGCACCTCTCAAGAACGCTTGTCATGCGTTGCTTTCCAGATGACTGGTGCCGCCGACTTCTGGTGGGAGGCGAAGAGGAAGACTCTATCTGAGGAGGAGCTGGAAAATTTCTCCTGGGAGGAATTTAAGGAGGAGGTGTATGAGAAGTACATTCCAAGAGTTACCGGAAGAAGAAGAACATGAGTTCCACAACCTACGCCAAGGAAAGACGACGGTCACAGACTACGACCGTGCGTTCTGTGAGATGTCGCGGTATGAGCCGCAGTTGGTCGACACCGACGAGAAGAGGACTGAAAAGTTTGGTAGGACTCGCCATGAGATCAGGTGTCGCTAGTGGTCACGGAATCGACTTCTTGTGAGGCCCTCGGTCGAGGCAATGGACATCGGCGGCTATGCTCAAGACAGATTGTCGCCGCATCCCCAAATCATCAAGGGATCGTGGGAAGAGAAAGTAGGAAGGACCCCACCAAGGACAAGGATTCAACATCGCCAGCCGACGGAGGCCATGGCGAGAAATAACGTGCCATCCGGCACGGGCAAGGAAATGGACGCCCATGGTACCCGCTTTGGCGGAGAAACCAGAATTTGTGAGGCTCTCGTATGCCCCTGTGCCATAGGAGTCGTAAAGGGGCATGCGTTCACAAATGATGGATGCTTCAAGTGTGGCGGAAGGGCCACTACTCTGTGGATCGCCTTAGATACGCCAGGAGAAATGGCCGTCCCAATGTGCCCAACTAAGTCCAACCGGTCCGGGCTATTCAAGCCCAACCGATCCAACAACAAATTTCTTGCTCAAGACTATCATCCAAATCAGCGACCATATCAACCACGGCGGCAACGATTTACAACAATGGCGACAACCGCGGCGATGATCGACAGCCCCAACAACCGCAACCACAAAGAACAACAACAAAGAACGGCGGCGGCAACCACAACAACTTTATCAAGAACAACAACCACCTCAGAAGCGAGGCCTCACGCCTCAACCAGAAAGAGAGTTCCCGCAAGAGCCGCCAGGAACCAAGGAAACTTGGCGGTATGGAATACTCCTCCAATTACACTGTTATCCTACTGTTTGACATCTTTGCGCCGCACTCTTTTATTTCGAAGCATGCGTAGAGAACTTAGGATTAGATCCTAAACGCTACGAACAAATCATGAGAATTTCTTCTCCAGAGGAGGCATAAGAACGGTAACCCACATATGCTCGAACCAGAGCTTGGACTAGCTCACTTAAGGTCATGACAGAGAACCTTCACGTCATACCTATGACGGATGTGGACATAATCCTAGAATGGATTGGTTAACCAACATAGTGCGACCATCTTGTGTAATGAAAGAAAAATTTTCCAACACCCCGAGAGAAAATCTACCGACTTTCACGGGATCAACATGGAGAGAGAGTTCCAATTATATCCGCACTACAAGCAAGGACGTTCTTGAACAAGACCGAGAACCATACCACCTCGCTCACCTCCAAGAAGAAGATCGAAATGAGAGGAGGATGAAGACGTCCCGATCGTGAAGGAGTATCCCGATGTGTTTCAGCATTTAACCACCGGATTACCGCCAAACCGACAGATCGAGTTCACGATCGACCTCGAACCGTGTTACGCCCGGTGTCAAAAGCTCCATACCGGATGGCACCAAAGAGCTTGAGGAATTAAAGATCCAACCGCAAGAACTCTTGAGCTAGGATTTATTAGACCCAGGTGTCTCATGGGGAGCACCGTCCTTTTCGTGAAAAAGAAGGATGGTACACCGAGGATGTGTATGACTATCGAGAGTTAAACAAGATAACTCTTAAGAATAAGTACCCTTGCCTCAATCGACGATCCGCTTGATCAACTTAAAGGAGCGAGAGTCTTTTCAAAGATAGACCTAAAGTCGGGATATCACCAATTGAGGATTAGACCGAGGATGTACCTAAAACGGCTTTCCGCATACAAGGTATGGTCATTTCAATTCATCGTGATGCCCTTTGGACTTACAAATGCCCCGCAAGATTTATGGATATTATGAGCAGGGTGTTCCACCCATACTGAGACAAATTAGCCTTAGTGTTCATAGACGATATCCTAATATACTCTAGAATAACCAAGAACACAAAGAGCACTTGAGAACTGTACTACAAACATTGAGGCAGAGCAGCTCTTGCCAAGTTTAGCAAGTGTGAGTTTTGGTTAGGCGGTAACATTTTGGGTCACATTGTGTCCGCCGAGGAATCAAAGTAGACCCTCGAAGATCGACTGATTCGAGAATGGAATCATCAAGAACCCGAATGAAATTGAGTTTCTTAGGGCCGGCCGGCTACTATCGAAGTTTATCGAAGATTCTCAACGATAGCCCACCCATGACCCAACCGTTGAGGAAAGGAATCAAGTACACCGACCGCCGAGTGTGAGGCTAGTTTCCGAGGTCAAGGAGTTATTGACGACAAGACTGTACTAGCAAGACTGAGGTAGATAAAGAGTACACAATCTACACGGATGCTTCAAAGAATGGACTAGGTTGTGTACTAATGCAAGCAGGTAAGGTTATTGCTTACGCTTGAGGCAATTACGCCTACATGAGTTGAACTATCCTCACGCGACACGGAATTAGCGGCGGTCGACGTGCCTTTAAAGATATGGAGCATCACCTTTATGGAGTTAGACGTGAGATCTATACCGACCATAAGAGCACGAAATATTTCTTTGAATGTAAAGATCTTAACATGAGGCAACAGATGGTTAGAGCTAGTGAAGATTACGACGTGGTATAAATTACCACCCGTGCAAGGCTAATGTTGTAGCCGATGCCTTGAGTCGCAAATCTCATCCTAGTTTGGGATGTCTCCTCGGTCATGAGGAAATACTTATAAAAGAATTTCGGAGGATGAACATCAAGTCGTAGGCCCATCTCGACGATAGAGGGTCAGTATTGCAACATTGATTGCAATCCCGACTTAAGAGTCCGAATCTTAGAAGCTCGTAGGAAGAGCAAAAGCTGAGGAAATGCGAGCTAAGATCAAGGACGATAAACACAAGAATTTTGCTGAAGCAACAGATAATGTTTTGTTGTATGGCGGAGAGTGCGTTCCCGTAAGATGAAGAACTTCAAAGCGAAATCTTGAAGGAAGCCCATGAGACTTCCTATACCAAGACACCCCGGCAAAGACCAAATGTACCAAGACCTCAAGGAGAAATTTTATGGGATGGAATGAAGCGAGATGTGGCTTCATTTGTGGAACGTTGTTTGACGTGCCAACAAGTGAAAGCACTCCACCAACGACCGTATGGGACCTTACAACCGCTAGGTATACCGGAATGGAAATGGGATGATATAGCCATGGACTTTGTTACCGGGCTACCCAAATCACAAAAGGGGCATACCGCTATTTGGGTCATCATCGATCGACTGACCAAGAGCGCGCATTTCCTACCCATTCCAATAACACATGGATCAGACAGACTAGCACAGTTGTACGTCCGAGAAGTTATCCGTCTACATGGAGTTCCAAAGACTATCACGTCTGATAGAGATTCGAAATTTACATCCCGATTCTGGACGAGTTTACAAAAGGAACTGGGGACACGACTACATTTCAGCACCGCGTTCCATCCGCAGACGGACGGACAGTCCGAGAGGACCATTCAAACGTTGGAAGACATGCTGAGGACCGTTGTCCTCGATAGAGGAGAAAGTTGGGAACAAGTGTTACCTCTTGTGGAATTCGCCTACAATAACAGCTACCAAGCGACTATTGGAATGGCCCGTCTGGCGCTTTTATGGAAGGAAATGTCGGTCACCACTTTATCGGGATGAAGTGGGAGAAAGAAGTGTTAGGACCCGACTACGTGGGAGAAATGATTGAGATCGCGCGACGGATCCGCCAACGGATCAAGGAGGCCCAGATCGACAGAGTCGACGCCGACAAGCGTCGCCTGAGCTACATTTCAAGAGGAGATAAGGTCTTCTTGAAAATCTCTCCATCTAAAGGGATCGTGAGATTCGAATCAAAGGGAAGTTGCGACCACGCTTCATAGACCCTATGAAATTGGAGAGAATAGGACCAACGAACTACAGGACTTGATTGCCGCCAAGTTTTGGAAGCGTGCACAATGTGTTCCATGTTTCACAACTACGGAAGTACATACATGACCCCAGCCATGTGATACCACCGACCGATATTGTCCTCGATGACAATATGAGTTACGAGAGAACTACCTACCAAATCTTGGACCAACGTATCCAAAGGCTGAGAACAAAGAAATACCGCTAGTGAAAGTTCTATGGAGACACCATGGTCAAGAAGAAGCAACACGAACCGGAATCAGCTATGAAGGAGAAATATCTAGATCTTTTCAATATTAGCAAATTTCGGACGAAATTTCTTTTAAGGGGGATGGTATGTAATAACCCGAAAAATTTAAAACTTTTATTAGTGATGTTTGAATCACTTAGTTGTGGTTCTTAGACCTTAATTATGTTTAAGGAAACCAATGAAATGAATTAGAATCGATTCGGAGATCGAATACTAAAGAAATCAAAAATCGATAACTAGTCCCACCGGATTAGGGTTTTCGAGTAACTTTGAACATAGAATGAAAGATCGAGAATGAATCTCCACGAACGGATTTCATTTTAGAATCCTCACACGAAAACATGTGAGAATGCAAAGGATGAGAATTTTCGGGCATACTTGCCTGGCCGCCTTAAAAACACTATTTACGAGCCTAACAACCACCAGTCCGTGCTAATCATAATAAATAGTGATAACAACCAAAATCATGAAGGAATGATTTATTATGAATTTAGAAATTATAAGAATCAATTTACAAGGGAATTCTGAAGAACTTAACCGAACGCCGGTAAAATATACCGAAAACCCTAATTTGATCCGAACGACCAAACTCGAACCGAGGGTCTAAATCAATAAAATATGCTTTATAAGACTCAAATTATTTATGAAAGCTCAAAATTCAAGAGAATTTTGAATGGACATATTTTAATCGTAGGACGCTGGTTTTCCGCGATAACTCGAATTGACTTATCAAACGACGTCCGAACGTCGTGAAATTTTATGAACACTAAAATAAGTCTTTTAAAGGCTATTTAATAAGATAGAACCTTAAGGTTCCAAGAAATCGATCGAAAGTGCGTTAAAATTTAAAGAGTCGGATTGACATACCGAAACGGGTAATTTGACCAATCCACCTCTCAACTACCACCAAGACCTTACCAAAATGGGAAATGACAGCTCTAAGGTCTGCAATAACAAGGAAAAACGTGCAAGGCAGACCTCATTCATCCTCTCACTTTTTCTCTCATTTTCAAATTCTCTCTACACTTTTCAAACCCCAACACTAAATCCTCCCTCCCCAACCTCTTCCACACTCAAATAATCCTTCTAAGACCATAGGAAGGTATTATTCATCATCCTCTTCCATCCTAATGGGTGGAATATTTATTTTGAATTTTGGGTTTAAAAACCCTAGTTTGCTCCCATTTATTTTCGTGACTTTAGAGCCTCCAAATTCTCTTGAGTCGTGAATGAAAAATGCTTATAATGATGTTCTAAGGATACTGTAAAATTTCATAATTTTGGAGCATGTTTATATTTTTCGATTTATGCTTTATTTATTTTTAAATATGTTAAAGCATTATTTTGTGAATATTATTTGATATTGTTGCTTGCTAATGTATTATAAGCATTTAGTATAAATATCATAATTTTCCAGAATACTTTTAAAAAAAAATGTGAGTGTTGAGGCTTATTTAGGCCATGGTTTGATTTTATTTTTGAAAAATAGTTGAGATATGGTGTTTAAAATATGATGTGAACATCATATAAAAATCTTGGAATTTTGAAACACATCTCCTATTTTATTTTATTTTGACCGATTATATTTATATACTTTTAGAGTATTGTTTGGTTTTTGTTTGTTGAAAATAGTTGAGATATGGTGTTTAGGGTATGATATGAACATCATACATTAACCTTGAATTTATTCAAACACCTCTCCTATTTTTTTTTATAAGAACTCGTGGCTTATATATATATATATATGTAGTCTTTTATTTGATTTTATTGTTGAAAATAATAGGATGTGTAATATTATGAATATTGGTAAATGTTGGTGTTAATATTACATGCTATTACATATACAACCATATTGTGAAGGATTGGAAATTTTGAATATGTATATATATATATATATATGTGAATACCGAAAATTAATGATGATGAAAAGCATGGGTTTAAATTTTTAATGCATGATACGAAGTGATATTTCATGTTTAGTATATAGTATAAGCATAAAATAATTTTTGTGGAATTTATTGAACACCAAAGCTTGTTGATTTGAAATTGCCGAAAATTACAAAAATTTTAACCTATGGTTTAAAATTTTATATGATGATATTGAGTTGATAATTAAATTTATAGTATGATAGGAGTACAACATGATTTTATTGGAATTTATTGGATCGTATGCTAATTGTTGCTAATTATCGAAAACGAACGAAATGGCTAAGTATGAGTTCGTTTCTAATGTTAAATGATGCTATGATGGTTAATTATAAACTTGGAATGAGTGGTTGTGATTAGAGTGGATGAATGAAACACTTATGCACACTTACACAATGATTGTGTATTGCATTAGAAATTAGGGTTTTCTAATGCTTAGCATAGTTTATGTTGTGTATGGTTTTGTCGATGTGGAATGTTTATGTTTATGTTGAACCGACAAACCAAAACCCCGAACGTAAACAACATAATACTATATGAACGAGAATCGAAAGAAATCGACCAATTTCGATAACTTAAGATGGAATAAACAAGAATCGAAGTTAGATACGAATTAGGGTTTTATTAATGAAAGGATACCCAAACGTGAGTTCCTACGTTAGAAAAACCAAGAGTCGAGCTACAACGTTAATATTCAATAACGACAACTCACTACGACATTAGTCGGGCGTAAACACAACTCGATAATGAATAACGATTATACGACATATGTAACCTCCCATGAGTTAAGTTAAATAGACAATGTCGTAATGTGTAAGCAACGATTCGAACACATGATGTCGATCCTTATGTCTCAAAAGCCGAGTTAATATTCTCTGAGTACTCCATTTAGTCTTAAGTACTAATTACTTACATGATGGCATATGTCCACTGATTTGTAAGTCGATATTCTTCTTTAATTATCATGCTAATCGACAAGTCGTCAAGCATAACCTACTAGACGTAACTATAATTGTTAAGTCTAGTTAGTGGCTTGAGAATATCCTAATTTACCAATCATAATTTGATTACCGATAACCTATAACGTAATAACGTTATAATAAAACTAAGGTTAAGAGTCACGGATAGACTCGGATTATGTAATTCATAATTGAAGTTCACCTATGGACGATGAGGTAATATAGCACGAGAATTGGGAATGTAGGATAATAGAAATTATCTTAAAACAATCACATTAAATCATAAAGAAACCCTAATTGGGAACTTTAAAGTCGTAATTTATAAACGACCATCGATCGATAGAAAGAACCTAAGAACGGCTATTTTCTTATGAAGGTTCGATCGGGCGTGAAGTTCTTGAGGAAGGATACTCACCGCTCATTTAGAACCACTAAGCTTTGGATTAGCGGTGGGCTTTTCTTGAAACGAAAATGTTATGCATATCTCAAAGCATGTTTTACAAAGCTTATTGAAATATTATCACATGAAATGTTATTGATCGCCAAATGTTTATGTTTTGTTGTTATCCTATCCGAGATTGGTATATCGATGTGGTATGTGAATGTGTTGGTCCACCAACGTTAAAAAGGGTAACGATCGGATCCGACTTAGTTAAGGACTAACTGGATTGTGTACACGCGTGATCGTGTGTTAAGGTTACCTACTCGATCGGTCACGGCGACTATGTGTAGGTGGCCACCCATAGTGCGCGAATGGAATGAATGAATGAATGATCGATATGGAAACAACGTGAATGAAATAGTCGCCCGACGCTTTGGAAAACGATAAAATATTTGATAGGCATGAGTCTTTTAACCAAAATCCTCATGCGCTATTGTGCGGCGCTAATAACTTTTGACAAAGAAAATGTTTTCGAACGAGTCCACCGAGTACTTTTGTACTTAGCCCCGCATCTCGCTTTTGATGTGCGGAGTTGAGCGGATCGATGATGGGTGCGGTGGTGCAGAGTAGCGGCTATTTTGATGCTTAATTAGAAAGGTTTCTAGAACCTTAGGCATGCATCGTCATATGCATGTCCACACGTTTAATTGCTGCCTAACTCGATATTATTAATGTTTTGATTATAACCGCTTATTCCGTATTGAATTGGAGGTCGTACTGTACTTTAAATTCGCCCCGATTGGGTTATGTTGAACCTCAACCCTTTCGACAAGTCCTTCAGGACTTGAGTTGGTATCGATTGTTTATCCCTTTTAACCTATGCGTTATTAAGTAGTTGTTTGGTTGATTGCCTTGATTAGTTGTGTTTATTTCACGCTTTATCATACCGTTGACGATCCATATGATCCGTACTTCATTGGAAAGTCGGTCGTCACAATATGAAAGCGTCAGTGTCGTGCTATCTTTTAAATATGATGATATGAACTTACAAGGAGTGCAATTTGCTCTTCAAACTCATGAGTTACGTCTACAAAATCAAGCTATTGTCTCAAACTCTGCAAAATCTGGTATTCCACCATCAGGTTCATACTGCTTATCAACAACACTATGGTTATCAACATGGTCATGGTAGATTTGGGAGAGGACCAGGTCATGGCAGATGTGGAGGCAAGTTTCTAAATGGAAGTAAGCTGGTTTGTCAACTCTGTGGAAAACCAAATCACAACGCCTTAAAATGTTACAAGCGTTTTGATGTGAGCTTTACTGGACCAGACTCTGTGTCAAATTCATCTCATCAACCACAGGCCAATAAAGCTAATACTGAATCTCATACAACTCATACTAATTATGCTCTATGTTTTAGTTCTCATTCACAATCATCTCAGCAAAGCACTACTGCTTATTCTATGTCCTCACCACCTGCTCATTCATCTGCTGCATCCGACTGGTACCTAGACTCTGATGCTTCGGCACATGTAACTACAGATCTAGGAAACCTTCACTTCAAAGCTTTTTATCATGGCAATGACACCTTGACAGTAGGTAATGGTTCTCAGCTTTCTATTACTCATATTGGTTCAACTTCTTTATCATGTTCAAATCCTTCTAAATTTCTTTTTCTGAGCAATATTTTGTTTGTTCCATACATTACTAAAAGCTTTCTTAGTATCTCCAAGTTTACCTCTGATAATAGTGTATTTCTAGAGTTTCACTCGAATTCTTGTTTTGTCAATGACAAATGCACTCACAAAATCTTGCTGGATGGCACACTTAAAGAAGGTCTCTATCACTTGGATCTCACTAAGTCATATATTCCTGAAGGTTCTTCTTCACCAAGCACTCAGCCTATACATTGTCTTGCAGCCCAAAAAATGCTGATATCAACCTATGGCATGATAGATTAGGTCACCCTTGTAATAGTGTGTTGACAAATACTCTCAAGGCTATGCATCTACCATCTCAAATATCTGTCAAAACCTTATATGATGGTTGTGCCTTAGGAAAAATACATTATGTAAATTTTCCATCAGTTGATATAAAAACTACAGCTCATTTTTAACTCATTCACACCGATGTTTGGGTACCTAGTTCTGTTGTTTCCACTGATGGTTTCAAATACTATGTGCACTTTGTTGATGACTTCACTAGATTCACTTGGATCTTTCCTCTAGTTCTAAAATCTGAAGTTCTAACAATGTTCAAAAAGTTTTTAGTTTCATTGAAAGACAGTTTAATGTTAAACTGAAGGTTGTTCAATTTGACTGGGAAGGAGAATATAGACCTCTAAAACATCTTCTCGAGTCTCTATGAATTCAGTTTAGACATCCTTGTCCACACATACATCAACAAAATGATAAATCTGAGAGGAAACACAGACACATTGTTGAACTTGGACTTACTTTACTTGCTACAGCTTATCTTCCTCAAAAATTTTGGTGGGATGCCTTCTCCACAGTTGTGTATCTCATAAATAGGCAGTCTACATTATGTTTAAACAATCTATCTTCTTATCAAGTTCTTTCTCATGATTTGCCTGACTACAATATGCTCAGAGTTTTCGACTGTAATTGTTTCCCATATCTTAGACCCTATAATACCTCAAAACTTCAATATAGATCCTCCAAATGCCTTTTTCTTGGCTATAATCTCATTCATAATAGATATTTTTATCTTCATCCCTCAGGCAAATTGTACATTGCTAAAACAATGTTGTTTAATGAAAAGAGCTCCCATACAATGCATGTTTCAAAAAAGCTGATTCATCTATGTTGGGTTCTCCCACCTCAATTACTCCAGAAATACTGAATACCTTTCTAATTTTTTGCCCGTTGTCTTACCTACTGTTTCCATAACCTCTACAAACTCATTATCTCCATTAAACATCTCATATCCAAGTCAAAATGACCATCAAAATTGTTCCCTCGAGTGGCTCTCTTAGCTCATCTTCATTCCCGAGTCTCACTGACCAATATATTCATGTTCCCTCAAGTAGTCCTTAAAGCTCGTCATTCTCATGTCTCTTCACATGGCTCTCTAAGCTCGGCTTCTTTTCACAGTCTCAATGACCAACACACTTATAGGGGTGAGTATTCGGTTATTCTAAAATTGGTTTATTACGAAAAAATAACCGAACCCACTTCCTAGAGGGATTAACCGAATTTTTCAAAAAATAACCGAATCGCAATCCTTCGAATTTTATTCGATGTAGTTCGAATCAAAATAACCAGAAATATATTTGGTTATTTGATTAAACCAACCGAATTTTAACAAAAATATATATTTTCAAACAAATAATAAATAATACTATATATTTGTATATGTTATATATATAAAATATTCGTAAAAATAATCAATAGTATTATATAATAAATAAATAATATTATATTTACAAATATTATATATTGATATAATAGGGAGAAAAGAGAAATAAATAGGATTAATGATATTGATATATTAAAATTATAATTTAAATAAATAAATAAATAATATTATATATATATAAAATTAAGACTCAAATTTTCGGTTATTCGGTTAAAAAATTCGAACCATACAAAGCCGAAGTAAAAACAAATTTTAATTTGGTTTTAACCAATATGTAGGGGACTCGTAACTCACATCGTGCTCGAAACAACCGAATTAACCAACCAAATTTGATTTTTTTCGGTTTGGTTCGATGTGTGGCTGGTTATTCGGTTTTCGGATATTTTGCTCACCCCTACACACTTATACTCCTTCGAGCAACCATAACAACTCTCCACCTCAGTTTCCTTCAAATCCTGCTCTTTCATTATCCAACATTCATCCCATGGCTACTAGATCAAAATATGGAATCTTTAAACCCAAAGTCTATATAGCCATGTCAAATCTATATCCTTTGTCTTTCTCTCTTCCGCTTCTTCTGGTTTCACTAAATCTTGCATTCCTTTGAACAAAATCTCAGAACCTCTTTCTGATGATTATGTTATAAATCATCCTCTATGGTTTAAAGCTATGACTAAGGAAATCGAAGCTATTCAACTAAAGGATATATGGTACATGATTCCACCTACACCTGCCATGAATCCCATTGATTGTAAATGGGTGTATAGAGTTAAACTAAATGCTGATGATACTCTTGATAAGCTCAAAGCTAGACTCGTGGCAAATGGGTTTCAACAGCTTGTGGGATTTGATTTTCGAAAATTTTAGTCATGTGGTTAAGTCATTCTCTGCTCGGCTTCTGTTCTCTTTAGTGCCACTTATAAAAGGGATATTCAACATATAGATGTAAACAATGCATTTCTCAATGGCTACCTTGACAAACCTATTTACATGAAGCAACCACAAGGGTTTACGAATCCTCACCATCTAGATTGGTTGTGAAGATTGAAGAGATCTTTCTATGGTTTAAAACAGGTACCTCGGGCATGGTATGATAGACTCAAGAATCATCTCCTCAAGTTTGGTTTCAAATATCCAACTTCTGATCATTCATTTTTTTATATGCGCAAGAATGCCAAGTTATTACTTGTGCTAGTTTATGTGGATGATATACTCATTACTGGTGATGACTCATCTCTTGTGCATCAGTTCATTCAATCCTTATCTGATGAGTTTGCTCTTAAGACGTTGGGAAGTGTAAATTTGTTTCTTGGTATTGAGGTGTCCCGCATAAATCATACCTATTCGTTGTCCCAAGCCAAGTACACCAAGCCTTCTTAGCAAAACAAATCTTCTTGACAACAAGCCTCATTCTTCCCCATATTATTCTGGGTCTAAACTTCACAAATTTGATAGTTTTCCATTTGTTGATTGATACGATCCTCGCTGGTACAAAGGATCTATCGACACGCGAACGGAAGAACGAAAGAAATAAACGAAACCTGGACGATGGACGACGAACGAATGGCTCTGATACCAAATGATACGATCCTCGCTGGTACGAAGGATCTATCGACACGCGAACGGAAGAACGAAAGAAATAAACGAAACCTGGACGATGGACGACGAACGGATGGCTCTGATACCAAATGATACGATCCTCGTTGGTACGAAGGATCTATCGACACGAGAACGGAAGAACGAACAAGATGGAATATCCCAAAACCTCTGAATCTAACCCTCGAAGTGATATAGGTCAAGATTTCGCCTATACCCCAACTAGATAGTTGACGCAAAGAAACTCGGGAACGATGAATGACACACGAGCGAGGATGAATGTCTCGTCGATCGTCGATAATTGAATTCCTTGGCAAACACAAGAAAATTCAAGAGCTAATGAAGAGAGAATAAAACTCACATTTATTGATCAATCAAAAGCTGAATATTTTCGTATGCTTACAAGCCTTTAAATAGGCTAAAAAATGAAGTCTAATCCTTATCAAAGAAGGAGTCCTAATTAAACAAGGAAACTAACTTATAGAAGAGATCTAATTAAACTAGGAAACTATTTAATCTAATAACTAAATGGGCTGCAAAAATAATTAAAAAAAATAACGTGGCCCACAATATCAAACGGACCTCGGACTCCATCATTCCCCTCCTCTTGAGAAGGATTTGTCCTCAAATCCAAGTCGTCACCTACATCAAACGGACTCACCCACTTCAATTCACTAGCCTCACAAGATACCAAATGTGGAATCCACCTTATATCCACCCGGGATAAGCCTCCGCGGCAATGTGGGACGATCATCCCCACCCCATAAGACCCGATCGCCTCGATCGGCGATCGCGAACCCTATGAGACACCGACCCAGCGAAAGGTCAGCTCTGATACCAAATGATACGATCCTCGCTGGTACGAAGGATCTATCGACACGCTAACGGAAGAACGAAAGAAATAAACGGAACCTGGACGATGGACGACGAGCGGATGGCTCGATATTAAATGATACGATCCTCGTTGGTGCGAAGGATCTATCGACACGTGACGGAAGAACGAACAAGATGGAATATCCCAAAACCTCCGAATCTAACCTCCGGTGATATAGGTCAGTATTTCGCCTATACCCTAACTAGATAGTTGATGCAGCAACTCGGGGACGATGAATGACACACGAACGAGGGATGAATGTCTCGTCGATACGTCGATAATTGAATTCCTTGGTAAACACAAGAAAATTCAAGAGCTAATGAAGAGAGAATAAAACTCACATTTATTGATCAATCAAAAGCTGAATATTTTTGTATGCTTACAAGCCTTTAAATAGGCTAAAAATGAAGTCTAATCCTTATAAAAGAAGGAGTCCTAATTAAACTAGGAAACTAACTTATAGAAGAGATCTAATTAAACTAGGAAACTATTTAATCTAATAACTAAATGGGCTGCAAAAATAATTAAAAAAATAACGTGGCCCACAATATCAAACGGACCTCGGACTCCATCAGTGATCCTACATTTTTTCGTAGTATTATTGGAGCACTTTAGTACCTTACCATTTTATGACCTGGCATTTCATTCATAGTGAACAAACTTAGTCTGTTCATGCAAAATCCGATTGAGTTGCAGTGGAAAGCTTGCAAGCGGTTACTTCGTTATCTTAAATTCTCTTCAATTCTCATCATCTCAATTTGCACGCTTTCTCTGATGCTGATTGGGCTGGGTCCATTGATGATAGAAAATCCACCGGTGGTTATCTAGTTTTCTTGGGTCCAAATCTTTTGAAGTGGAGTTCTAATAAGCAAGGTGTTGTCTCCAGGAGCTCCATTGAGGCTGAATATCGATCATTGGCTGATACTTCAATGGAAGTTATATGGATTAAGTCCTTCCTACAGGAGATTGGGTTTAACTTATTACAACCACCTGTTATATGGTGTAATAACAATAGTGCCACTGCAATGGCTTCGAATCGGGTTCTGCATGCCGGCACAAAGCATATCGAAGTTGATGTGCATTTTGTTCGAAATAAGGTTCTAAAAAACAAGCTTGAAGTTCGACATATATCTTCCGAAGATCAAGCCGCTGATATACTCACAATCCTGTTGCTATTTCACGTTTTCAGTTTTTAATTCACAAACTTCCATTTGAAAAATGTAGTTCATGTTCAGTGGGGATAGTATTAGAAAATAATAGTTGAAAACCGTTAGAAGTTTGTTATGGGTTAGTTAGGTAGTTTGCTGATATGGTTAATCAGTTAGAATCTGTTAGAATAAGTTATTTTCCATTCTCTATCTTTTGCAAATCTGTAAACTCTATAAATAGAGTTCAAGGAAGAAATAAAGAACAATTTTTTCCCTCAATACTTTGCATGGTTTATAAAGAGAGCTAGAGAGAGAAATCGTGTGCCGACGCAGAGGCGCACAATGATTTTATTCCCGCGGTTTTGCGTCACTATTAAGTTTTGAATACTAAATAGATTCGTAAAATTAAATTAAAAATAATTTATAGGAATAAAAGTGGTTAGTATTTATATATTTTAAAATTTATGGCTATTTATTTTGCATAAGTGAAATAACTCATTCTTTCAAAATATTATAGAGATGAGTATGCCAAAAGTTCCCCTCATCACAAAAAAAATAAAATTAATATGTTTGACATGTCCCTTTCACAATCTCTGTTTTCTATTGTATATAAACTTATTTCCATGCAATGAAAATGTAATCTGTACACTCATGATGTATCAATTATAATTAAAATTCAATTAATTTGGATTAACTAATTTTCAATTAGGATTTTTCAATCTCTAATTATAGATAGTTTGTTAATCGAACGAATGATAGTTAGAGCGGATATATAGTTCATCCAGATATATTAGAGTGTGCCTCATATTAAATAATTGGGGATGATTAAATACATACTTTGACAAAAGAGTCTATAACCCATGCCCCTTTCTAAAAAATGCTATATCGTATACACATTTAATTAATTTAATGTATTAAGAAAAATACATTGTACTATAGAATGACCTCTTTCTTTTATAATCAACATCACTTGTACCATTATAACGGGATATTAGGGCCGGCTCTAACAAATCCACCTTTTCATCATGATTTTTAACAGAGAATTAAACGAAAAACGAGTAAAACTATAAATCTTTTCCTTATTTTGGAGTAACATTTGAGTACGATTTATCTGTACGACGGTGAAATACAAATAATGAGATGTACTCATTCGTCCCATCGAACTTGACCTATATTTTTTTGGGAGGTTGTTCCACCGAACTTGACTCATTTTCGTTTTAATAAATAATTATATATTCACAATGTGTGAGTCATACCTATTTTTTATAACTTTAATTACTTTATATCATTTTTCTACATACTTTTTTTTTTATCTATTTAACCACTTTATATAATTTTCCTAAATAACTGTGTAAAAAAGAAATGAATCATATTCGGTGGGACGGAAAGAGTAATATGTATTGACTATTTGCAAGCAATAATTTTAGTTTTGTAAAGATTATTATAGTCCCAGTTATTGAATATTGATCAATGTTAGTTATAAACAAAAAAATTGTACAAAAATCGAGAATTCGAGGATGCCAAATCGAGAATTCCACGATTCCAATCGATCGAAATAATATAATTTTAGATCGGAATTATCGAATTCTTATCTGAAATCATTGAATTCTCAATCGGAATGAACAATCTAACAAAACCAAAATATTGTGTAATTAGAAGATTCCAACAATCTCGAGACAAAAATCATTAACTACAACAACAGTCAACTGTTGCGAAAAACACACACCACAAATCACGACAGAAAATAAAGAACACAAGAATTGTTTACCCAGTTCGTCTTGCGACTACGTCTGAGGGCGATGTCAATCGAGAGATTTCACTATATATTTCAGATACATATTACATTGAGAAGCGGCTATTAAATAGAGAATAACCTAACCATAACCCTAAGCTAGAGCTGGCAAAATGGGCCCGGCCCGATGGGCCGGCCCGGGATACCCGGGGTTAGGGCTCGGTTGGGCTCGAAAATTATAGGCCCGAAAAAAATCGTGCCTAAAAAACCCGTCCTTTGGGGCTAAAAAGTCCGGGGTTTCCGGGCTAAAAAGCCCGCCCGTATTAGTACACTTAATAGGGCACTTTTAGGTGTCCTCATTTTAAAAATCACTATTATTTACTTAATTAGTACACTTAATAGGACACTTAAAAGTGTCCCCATTTTAAAATCCACTGTTATTCCCTTAATAGGACACTTTTAAGTGTCCTAAATAATAAATATCTTAAGTATTATATTAAAGCTACTAAAAGGACAAAAAAAAGTGTCATATTTTTACCGGGCGGGTTTAGCCCGAAAGCCCGATGGCCCGGACATGGTTGGGTTGGGCTCTGATTTTTCCAACTCGGTAGCACTGTGCGGGCGGGCCGGCCCGACCCACATAGTACCCGAAGCCCAATGGGCCGGGCCGGGCTAGCCCGACCCGCCCATTTTGCCACCTCTACCCTAAGCCCATTAGGGTTCCGCTTGAATCCAAAAAAATATGATCACCGAAATCGTGCTTGAGTGTACAGTCCATTTAGGCCATACTCCAACATCAACATCACATCATCTTTCCAATAAAAAAAATTTATAAAGGAAAACGAGTATAACTTGTAGCAATTTTCAATAGTGGACATTGAATGTATATACTTTTTGAAATATGGATAGTCCGAAATAAGTACATTTTTTAGTGAAAATAGAATTTGTACGCATTTATAAGCAACTGATATCGATTTTTGAGACAACTTGAATTGATGACAAATTGACAATATTCAACAATTTTGTATCGAAAATGGTACCAAACAAAATTTCTCAAAAGTCTATCAAATTATAGAGTTTGTATCGAAAAGTCTATGAAATTATAGAGTTTGTATCGAAAATGGTACTAAACAAAATTTTGTATTGAACTTTCATTTCTTTTGAATAAGATATTTATCTATTTCTTTGACCCTTATGAATGTAATAAAAAATTGTTTCATATAAAAATTTAATATCTAATTATATTAAACAAACAAATTTAGTTTTTTCTAAAAATAAAATAAAATAAAATAAGATATTTAAAATATTTAAAATGAATATGTATAAAATGTTCATATTAAAATGAATAAATATTATTATTTGCTATGATATTAGTTAGCAAATAATAACTTTTATCAATTTTAAATATGTTAATAATATATTCATTTTATGAATATTGATTTTAGAATAATTTAAATTTCTTAGTTTTTTGGAAAACCTTATCTTATTGAGTGTGTAATAAATAAAATAAAGTTTTTATTTATTTGCATGATAACATAGATAATAAATTTATATAAAAATATAATTTTCGAGATACTTATAAGGTAGAAGGAGATAAATACCTCATATCAAATAAAATGAAAACTTAGTATCCGTTTTGTTGCAAATTTCTTTCACTACAAGAATTTTGGTTATAGACCACGGGGAATCCCCATTGTCTATTACAAAAAACTCAGTTGTCTCAAGGTATAGTCTATTAGGGTAGGTTATAGATTGACGGGATTTCCGTGGTCATCACAACATGAACAACGGGAAATCACGTGGTCTATCATGTTATAGACCACGGGGCCTTGTAATTTACAATGGATATTCCCGTTGTCTATAACATCATAGATAACGTGGGTTTACCGTTGTCTATGTTGTTATAAACAACGGTGTTCTAGCTTTATACAATGGTTAAACCCGTTGTCTATTGTGTTTTAGACCACACGGACATCCTCATTGTCTATATATTAATAGACAACGGGGAAAAACCCGTTGTCTATTGATCAGTCAACGAAATAAATTTATTTATTTATTTATTTATTTATTATATAATTCAAAATACCTGTTTCTACCATTAAAAAACAATAATACAAAATAGATATAAAATATATATTGTCTCATAAATAGAGAAATCAGTCTGAATACATAAACGTTATATACAGAAAAATTCTCAATCAACAATTGTAGCATAACAAATATTGTCTACCTAACTAATTAAATTAAATCCACAAAACATCAATTTCACCATCTTCAACCTTTCATTTCACCATCTCTGCTCCAACACCAATCATCTAATTCGCTCTCCATCTACATGATCAAAATAAGATGCAATATGTGAGATAAAATTTAATAACTATAAAATATTCAATTCATAAAGGTATGAAACTTACCATCATCAACAATCACTCGACCCACTCTATACGGACTTCATCGATTTCTTTTTCGAGTAAAGCCTTCGGAAAATTAATGGCATGAACCAACTTTTCAAGCGAAAACTCATCAACGGGAATTGGTGGAGGCCCTACACCTCTGGCATGGACTCTTTCTCCCCAAAATGGTTGGTCACCAAAGAATGGAATAATGGTTTTTGGAACACTGAATTATCAACAAATATTAAATTAAAGAGTCAACATAAAATGTCAAACTAACAAAACTCAAGCCATTACCGCTGCTTTAAGACCAGCAGCTGTTGTTCCTGCACCTCCATGGTGTACCTGCAAACAAATTGATACACAAAGAGATTTTCTTATTGCTCAAAAGACAAGCAAAATACTTTATTCGATTTTACCACACTCAAAGAGACTCTTCTAATGCATTGGACATGAACGATTAGCACAAAACAAAACCTACCACCAAACAGAAACTTCACTGCCAAAACCACATTTAATCCCTCCAGAACACAGAAACATAAAATCAATATGCACTCAATAAGATAAAGGACCACTATGCAAAAACTAATACAAATGACATACCACAGCAGCACACTGCAAGAACAGCCATTCGTGAGGACAATTATCCAGAAGATATGCGAAGTCTTTTTCTTCAGCAGCTCAACTCTGTTGCTCCACACTTTTTGAGTCCTCAAACAGATAATTAGTTTCTAATTATATGATAGAAGAAACCAATTTTCTTCATCCATTAACAAGGTTTGTACATCTTGGTGCAAAGGAGTTCAAGATATAATAATATATATGTTATATATAAACAAGCATTGATTAAAATAGAGAAAATTTTCTTTCTTCAATTACGTGAGAATTCAAAGTTTGCTGTTAAATCGAAGAGAGAGATGCATGCATGAATGCCATACCACAGAACTTTTAACTTCGCTTTTGAATTTGGAGGAGTTGGATTCGAGCATCATCACACACTGGAAGACGAATTAATGGATGTTGATGAATTAATTGAGAAGAATAAAAAGCGAAAAAGAAGGTGAAAGGGGCTGACTTTCTCCATATCAACTTTGGAGGCGAAGTTGTGAGAAACATTGTCGTAGCTATCGTTCTGAACTTCCTTGAACGCCTCCGTGATCACCTCCGCTTGATTCGTGGGCAGCCCATTCGCCTCCAATTTCCTCACCTAATTAATAACCGATAAATACAATCAAACCATAGAATAAGAAGAAGATGATGATGATGATGATTGTGAAATGAGAGAAATAATTTACGAAAGCCAAAGTGTCGACGAGGATGAGGCGTCTGGAGTCAGATCTGAATCGAATTTGAACTAGGTGACGACGAATTGTAAAATTCCCTAAAAGAAACCCCAAAATGTAAATAGGAAGTATGAGAAAATTTATCGGAGTTCTCAATTGAACTCGAATCAGAAGAAATTAAGTAATCAGATAATGGAGTTCGAGGAATGCACCTTCTTCATCGCGATCATCGTCTTTCTTCACGAGCGGTTGAGCCATTGTGCAGAGATCTGCGTGGGTTCAACTGGAAACAAACTAGTAAGGTTAATTGTCTCTTGCGCCTGAATATAAGTGTAAAGAGGAGAATTAGCGAATCTCAACGCTGTTTCTATTTATTTGTATAGAAGGGAGTAGATCTCTCTCTCTCTGGGTTCCCAGATGCAGCTTGAGGAACAATCGAAGATTTACTTAGAGTGATGTTAACAAGGTTAAGTGAGCGGCCTAAGATTAATGGTTCGAAACCTTCCTCTGTAAGATTAATTTTTTTATTTCATTATTTTAAATTTATGCATATAGACCACATGGCTAAGTGGCGAAGAGACCACGCATTTCACGCCGTCAGTATTTAGTCGACGTGGATGTTGGGCGGCCACGCAAGTGGTTAATAAAGTTGTCGTTAATAGGCCCAGCGGTAAGGCGCGTAGTCATCATATGAAAAAAGCTAATAGATCACGCTTGCGGTTCTCAGCCCGTGGTCTATAACCGTTTAAAAATATGGTTATAGATACGTGTTTCACCACCACGCGTTATTATGTCATAATAGACACTTTAAGATTAATGTAATGATGCATGACGTGTTGTCTATGAAGAAAATTCTTGTAGTGAAATTTTATCGTATTTTGTTATATTCAGATTTTGGTTAAGATTGATTTGAACAACTTATAATTATAAATTTAAATGAGTTCGGACAATAACGAGTATTACTATACATGTTCATGAGGAGAATGGATAGTAAAATCATTTTTAATTAGGTTGAGACGCATACAACATACATATTTATATATAGATCGAGTTGGTTGAATCATAACTTCATCATTTTGGCTCATCATCGTGCTCAACAATCAACGACTTTAGGTGCTTGGATCGCTCCATCATCATGCTCTGTCGAATTGAACAACTCAAGATGACTAACACTAGCAGCTTAGCCAAGTATTAAATTATTATTAAAATTCATAATTATAAATTAACACCTAAAGTGATTTCTCCATCGAAATTCCATGCAATACCATATATCAGATTTAGATGCAAATACACTTTTTTATGATCATAAACAAGGGATGTAATAGTCTATTTCAAATGTAAGACCATACTTATTGAAATCTGTGTTCAGCCATGATTAATTGTAGTTGCAATCTCACGAGTCACAAGCAAAATAAGTCTCAAGAGTTTAATATATATGCATGTGACCAGGATGGTCAGATGCATAAAAAAAACTACAGTAGTATGCTGAATTTTTTTGTCAGATTTTGAGATAATTACAAAATTAACTTATCATATTTTAGACAACTCTTTTATTTAAATTAATACTCACTTTCTATGCTTAGAGGAATATTTTATTATTATCTTTCTGAACATATGTTTAATTTTTTTATTGATTTCTTGCATAAATGAAGTAGAAAAAAAATCTCCCCCCCAAAAAAGCTCTCTTTGACCTATATGTACTTCTTATATCCTATGAAAGTATGAATTATATAATTATCGAACTAAAGTGACTACCCGTCAAAATTCGACGGGTTGCACACTAGTATCAAATAAAATGAAAACTTAGTATCCGTTTTGTTGCAATTTTTTTATCGTATTTTGTGTAAGTCCTGTAATTTGTAACCTTTTAAAAAATTAATCGTCTAGTATGACTAATGCAATTGGACAATGTCATGCTATCTCATGCTGGTCCAATACTTTGGCTTCCTTATTTGGATAACTAGTTATTATATTATATGCTATCTTAGGGTTAGGTTTTCTTAATGTTGTTTTACCTTTTCTCTTAAATTGTAAATGATTATAAAGATACTTTTTTTCTATTGATTGAGGTTTAACCGTTGGACATTTTAAACTAAATAATAATAATTATTTACGAGACCCATTGAGTGTTCAACTCGGATATGACATTTCTTTTATTTTATATATAACTAGTCTGAATTTGTTATAAAAACAGTATGTAGGTAATTCTTCAGAATGAATCAAACATACTCAAAAATTGAAAATAAATAATTTAATAAAAATATAACAAAAGAGGTATTTTAGTATTTAATATATCTAAATACTGAAATACAGAGTTCATAAAATTTAAACAAAATCACTTCTAATGTTAATTCATGAGATGTACAAAAATCATAAAGAGTATTTAGAAAAAAAGGTGAAAGTACAACTGCGAATCACAATAAATTCCCTTAAAAACAAAAAACATATACTCCTATTTTCCCTTTTTATTACTGTATCCTTCTCTTGCATTTTCCCTCCTCAAACTCACATTCAACAGTCATAGCTGCTGTTTCTAAATTCTAACCGACGGTAAGAAGAATTTCCCCCCTTTGTAATTCTTCAATTCCGCTGCAAATCTCGCATATCGTGGTCAGATTCTCTAACAATTCTCGTGAAAAGTTGTTTTATATTTATGTTTTTGAAAGAATCACCCAATTTCTTGAATGCATGATGATTATTTCTTCGGCGATTCTTTAATTTATGTATTCAAGAATATCTCTAGCATATGGTTTGCACATTTGAAATTTTGTGGCCGTACATTTCCAGACAAAAACTTTTTTCCTTCATTTTTAAATTTTTTCCGTTTCATGCTCTGTGGGTTTTTATTAGGGTTTATGGGTTTAATGAATTACAGTTCAATGCATTAGTCTCCCCACTTTTTGCGAGCTTGTGCGTGCGGGGAATTCTCATTTCCGTTTACATCTCTACTCTACACGGCCCTTTGTTATTTTGACTACGTTTAATGTTGTTATCTTTCATTGTGGAAGGTGGAGTACTTTTGTTGCATGGGTAGCGTTATTAGCTGCGGTATTTTCCCGCGTTGATCAATTCTCCAATGAAATTGTTAGCTAACTTGAATTTATTTTTTAACATTTTGTGTGCCCTTTATCTGGATATATTTTTTGACTGATGTTTAAGATTTTAGGCGGAATGCCTACACGATCGGATTGCATCTAAGCTTGAAAAATATTGTTGAATATTTACCAAGCTAAATCCTAGATGAGTTTAAGAGCTTGTTTGAGTAAAAGACTTCCATAGATGATGGCTGATTAAGAAAGGAGGCCTCATTTGTTTGTTACAGCTTTGAAAATGTGCAATCATTAATTGCACCGATTGCACTTAATTGTATCCTGGCTTTTTGTCTCATAGTTTGTGGCTGATGTTCTTAACAATAAACATGCAAATATTTGTAATCCTATTTTCTTTGTGCTGGTATCAACATGCATTTTTGTATTAATGTATATGCATTTAGCTTGGTGTCTTTTAGAGCCTAATAACGGCTTCTTCCTCCTTACCTTTTTCTTTATGCTGTACAGTTTGTTAGTACATTGATCATTGTGGAAGGTTTGAATTCTCTGCACCTACCTTCCGAATTATTTTTGATCAGATGTGATTTTGGATGTTATTTGGCTCGCCTGCTTGGGTGTTTGTGCAGTTAAATGGTGTTTTGATTTGTGAAGGCACTTACTTTAGCTCTTTATTATTTACGTGAAGTTGAACCTAGAATTGAATGAACATTGCTGGTTGGAAGTGGTGGCTTTATCAACCTGCACTAAGTACTAATTATTACTATACTATTACATGTTTTCTTCTTAGCTACTTTTTATTCTGCTTGCTAGAAGAACTTATGGATTATTGGTGCATTAGAAGGTTAAGAGCTTGATTTATAAAAATCTGCTGAGATGAGCAAGGAGACAAAAGCTAGAGTTGCCAATGCCTTTCGTGCTATGAAGGGTATTGGAATCTCTGAAGCTATGGTGAAGCCAGTACTCAAGAATTTGCTCAAATTGTATGATAAAAATTGGGGGCTTATTGAAGAAGAGAATTATAGGGTGCTCGCTGATGCTATATTTGAGAGACAAGAAGCAGAAGTAAGTGATGTATGCTGAACAAACAGCTCTCTGTCTTCCATTCAAGTTATGTTTTCATATCTGAGTTATTTCTGTTTAGTTGATAGCTTGCTTCAAATGGTTTGATCGAAAGTGCTCACTTGTTGATGCTTATTCTCATTCAGGCAAACGAGTGTTCAAAGAAGACTGTGGATAGGGAGGTATGTTATCTTTCAATGGAAGTGCTTATATTCCAATCTTTACAAAGCTTTTGTTTTTTTTGCAATTACTCTGCTTGTTAACTGAAGCAATTAATTACACTAGAGATTTTAACGTGCTTATATTTTGTACTTTCTTTCAGGCTGCTGAGAGTTCCAAGAAGACAGTGAATATTGAAGTAGGTTATCTACTTTGTACTAAGTCATGTCTTAAAATTTCAATATTGGACTGATAGTCATAATTTTCATTCTGATGTTTTTTTTGTTCATTTTAATTTCCTCGATCTTGTGATACTATATGCTGGCTGATTCTCCAAAATAGAAGAGGTTGGAGGAACAAGCTCAGGCAGCTGAAGAGTCGACTCGGCCTTTAAAAAGGTTGCGTCATAAATACCAAGATGGTCAAAGCTCCTCTGCTGCAGCTTCTGCTAGTGGTCCTACAATGCCCCTGATCATCCCCAAAGATGAACCAACTGAACTACCTAATACATGTCCCCCAGAGGTAAATGCATCGCAAGGCTTGGTTGTGTCCAGCCCAGTGCTGAAAACGAAACGACTAATGATCCTCAGTTACGTAGTAAAATAAAAGGAAAGCAGCCTATTTCTTCTGAGTCGTCGGTTGCCCGTGAGGTATGTGACCCCTGCCAGCCTAATAGCGTCACAAGTCCTTCTCATGCTATGAAGCTCAGAGACAGAGGACATCAATCCATCTATCCTCAAACATCAACTGGGGATAAGAGTTCACTGCCTCATAGTTCCCCCCGGGCTACTTGTAATAAAGAGTGGAAGGTTGTACGTGGTACTGTTCCGGCTCCCAAACAGAAGCGTGTTTCAAGTTTTCCTTTAATTATTCCTAAAGAAGAGCCTGTTACAGGTGACACGCCACAGTTTGTGCTTCCTATTGCTGTCATTGATCCAGGTTGGCATTTCCTCCGTGGCTAAGTGCTAATATGATTCCAGATCTTGCTTTCTTTTTTACTTTAATCTGTCATTAGTATCACGACCAAGGCTCTAGTCTCAGCTGAATGCCTTTCCCATTACTCCATGTACTTTTTGCTGATTAGACTCCCTTGGATCATGAAAATCTACTCTTATGAGCCCCATAATTTCTTGGTTTTCTTTTCTTTTCTGAACTCTGAAAGCAATGCATGTATTTGTAATCTTGGTATATTGGGGTCTTGGTAGTTGGTATTAGTTTCCAGGGAGTCTTGGTTGATTATGGTCCAGTACTTCCTAGATTCTGATTTTTCAGTCATTTGCTAAATGTGAAGGGGTGTGGTTTTTGTGTAGCTCTCAGTATTATGTTTTAAGGGTCCTAGATTAGGACTTATTTTGAGATGCCCAATTATGTTTTCTGTAACCTTCCCTTCAAGCAACATAATGACTTATTGATCATTTTGCAGTATGTTAATTACTGCTCTGTCACTATGTAAGAAACTTCTGAAGAAGTTGTAGTTTAATATTCACCATAAGTATCTCTGTAAATAATTTACAGAGCCATCTATCGAAGGAGATTCATCAGACCGGAATGCTGCAATTAGAGAACTGACTTGTCTAGAACCCTCAGCTTCACAATCCATGGATGGAAAAGAAAGAAATGAGAGAACTGATATTCCAAATGAAGCAAGATCAAATGGTGAGCTTGAACTGGTGTCAAGTCAATTTGCTTCTAACCTAGAGATCGCTTCCTCGCCTTTTGGGGAGGTGAAAATTTCCTTGAGCTGCAACTTGGCTCTTGTAAGGCCTGATTTCCATATGCCTAGTCTTGAAACAGTCCTACAGTTGGTGGAGGAAAAATGTCTCAGATCATACCAAACTTTGGACCGAAACTTTTCTGTGATGAATATTATGAAAGAAATTTGTCAGTGCTTTCTAAATTCAAGATCAGATCAGAATAGTGCGGGCCCTTCAACCTTAGATGTGCATCCAACCATCGACTTACTGAGTAAATCTTCTGCTACAGATTATCTTGGTGCTGGTGGACTGCAGTTAAGCTCTTTAACTGGAGCAAATGATCCCCAGTCTAATACTGAGTTTCCTTTGCCCAAAACATCACTGGTTACTTCTTGCAATGGCAAAGATGATCGCTGTCATCTGGAGGAGAGGGATGGTCGGGATGACCATGGAACTCATACTGAGAACAAAGAGCATCATGTAGAAGACACAAATGGTCTGAGCTTGGTGGTCGCTGATCAGCCAGTAACTCCTGAAATGGTCAGGCCTCTGCATGATGTTTTTGACATAGCAAAGGGACAAGAAAAAGTTATCATTTCACTGGTTAATGAAGTAAATAGCGAGTGCTTGCCATCCTTCTACTACATACCTGAAAATGTGGTTTTCCAAAATGCTTCTGTGAATTTCTCCCTGGCCCATACTGGAGATAGCAGTTGTTCTGCTTGCTCCGGGAATTGCTTATTAACATCTGCACCTTGTGCATGTGCACATCTAGTCGGAGGTGAGTTTGCATATACTACAGATGGTCTTGTTAATGAGGGACTTCTTAAAGAGTGTATTTCCATGAAACATGATCTGAAGAAACACAACCAGTTTTTCTGTAAGGAATGTCCTGTGGAAAGATTGAAGAGTGATGATATCCCTGAACCGTGCAAAGGTCATCCGGTGAGGAAGTTCATCAAAGAATGTTGGTTGAGATGTGGTTGCAATAAACAATGTGGCAATCGTGTGGTGCAGAGAGGAATAACTCGGAATTTACAGGTAGCAATTTGCTGTTGACTAAAGCAATTTTGAGCCCCAATTCTCTCAATTCATTATATGGAGTTAACGAGTGTCCACATCTTTTCACAATAATTACATAATATTCTCCATCTGTTTTCCTTGTTGAGTGTGATCAGGTGTTTATGACCCCAGAAGGAAAAGGGTGGGGTCTGCGTACTCTGGAGGACCTGCCAGAAGGTGCTTTTGTTTGTGAGTTTATTGGAGAAGTTTTGACCAATTCAGAGTTCTTTGGTCGCTTGAGAAGCGCCAAACAGGAGAGATATTCTTATCCTGTGGTTCTGGATGCTGACTGGGGTGCTGAAGCAAGGCTGAAAGATGAAGAAGCGCTTTGTTTAGATGCTTCAAATTATGGAAATGTTGCAAGGTTTATTAACCACAGGTAAGTTTGTTTCAGTATTCAACTTGCAGTTATTTGCTGTCTTGTTTCTTACAATATAAGTTTCAGTTGAGATATTAGGTTGGATCGTGTCAGCTAGATTGTACATTGGATAAATAGCTTCATAAAACTCTTTTCGTAACCAATGGCATTTTTGGTTGTTGAAAACTTGATACTAATTATGTTCTCTACGATTGAGTGTTGATCTTTTTTCACTTGCACTGCTGATGCTGGTGCAAAACTGCAAATCTACTTGCTCAAAGAATTTTTTGTGCTTCAGTAAGTTAAGTACCTTCTGAAGATAAAACATCTGTCTTTCTCGAATCTCCATTGCTTTGCAAAATGAAGTTCGAGGAAGATTGTCCCACAAAAGATATGTCGATTTTTCTGATTCAAATTACAGATTTTCTTATCATTTATTTTCGGTTGCTACCATTTTAGGTGTTATGATTCAAATTTAGTGGAGATACCCGTGAAAGTGGAGACTTCCGACCACCACTACTATCGTGTAAGAAGTCGGATCATACTTCAGTTACATTTTACACTGTTTGTCTTTTTGAGTTGTTTGAGACCAAGTTTTTGTATGAAGTTATTTGATGTCCCTAAATGCAGCTCGCGCTCTTCACTGCAAGAAAAATAAAGGCCATGGAAGAACTCACTTGGGTAGGTCTAACTATTTCATTAGTCATGCTCTATCATATATTTTCCTTTTACGGTTTTTAAAAATTCATAACCTGAAAAAGCTATAGATCAGTAAGGATAAATTATTACCGAGGGGAAAAATGTTATGGCCAATCATGACTATGAAATTGCCCAATGCCTAAACACTCTTTTAAACCCTCTAGAACAGGAAATGTTAGAAATAGGCTTTTAGTAATATTTCTGTTGTTTTATTGGGAGGCAAAAGTTACTTGAGAGATCTTTCTTTCTTTTAAGTCAATCATTGTGATAGTTTTTTGATTTGATTTGGGATGTATTCATGTATACCAGTGTATCAAAATTGAAGATAGTAGGAAGTAAAGACGCATTGGGGGAATAACAGGAAATATCCCTAAATTGAATTGGCAATTGCTTCTGCATTCTTGAAGACAGAAAACATTTCCAAAAAATAGAAACAATTTTAATCTAAGAGTATGTTCAGGTGAGCTGTTAGCCTTAAACAAATAATGGCACTTTCTATCATGTGACTGTAACTCCTATATCATCGAAGTGCAGCATATGATTAAGTCATGGCTACACAAGGATTAGTTGAAGATGGTCGAGATGAAAAGTAGTTCCAGTGGTATTTTGAACCAACAACCAATCCATATTGTCTTGTATTAGGACTTTGAGTATCTTTTCTAGTGATATATATTGTAGATGACTATTGATCGTTTTTTCAGTCAAGCAGTTGATCAAGGTATTCTGACGAGCATAAGATCTACTTAAAATATTTCATGAAATAAATGTTCAAGAGTTCATTTTAATATGTTATCTTGTTCAAGTGTTTTTCATTTCCCAGGGGAAAAACTGATATTCCAAAATAAGATGTATACAGCATTATTAATTTTTTCCCAATAATGTAGACTATTAATTCTCAAGATCTGTATTAATTCTTCTGTGTTCAATCTTATTATCTGGAAGCTACCGACTTGTTACAAGTGTCATGAACTTATTTTACGGTGGGATCATTGGAGATTTAAATGTTTTTAATATGAAGATGCATTGAATATAATTTTGGAAACCTGAGAAATGTTGATGTTTTGCTTTCAGGATTACGGCATTGATTTTGATGACCATGATCACCCTATTAAGGTGTTTCGTTGTCAATGTGGTAGCAAGTTCTGCCGCAACATTAGGCGGTCAAGTAAGAAGAAATCTTACCTATTTGTTCAAGCTTAAACAGTGGGAAGTTATGAGCATTACTGTTAAACTCCAGGGCTTTCGAGTCCAGTTGTCTTGCTCTTCTATCTGCATTGAACATAAATTTCCTCACATTATTTAAATGCTGTCATGAATCATGATTCATCATCTCAAATATTGGTGCATGTCCTGTTTAATTTTACAAGCTCGTAACCAGCAGGTTTTGTGCTGTAGGAACTAGAGCTTCAAGAATATGACCAGGTGTTTTGTGCTGTAGCATTTTCCCCTAATTGCGAACTGGCAGAAATAGTTTTTCCAGTTTAATTCGGCTAAGTGATATTTGTGAAGGCCATTTTTTGGCTTCTGCTTTCATGTAAATTCCTTCCTTGGATTGCAGAAAACACGATACATTATCTGCAGGCCATGTCTAATCTTTCTAAGAAAAACCTTGTTTGTTTTGTACAAGAAACCAGTCTTGGAGACCTGTTTGATCGCTTAGTCTTTTTGCTTGCATGCAAAATTTATTGTGCAAAGACTTACTCAACTGCCCAAGAATGTATTAAAAAAACTGAGATCACTTATTCTGCAATCTAATTTGGCCTTTGGATTATTAAAAATTTAGTCTTTCTGCTTTAGATGTTTCTGCGAGGCTACTTACTGTTCCTTGCTGTGGTGGGCATGTGGTCCGTTCGTTCAAAAATCAAACTGATCTATTGCATATAGAAATGTCAATGGGTGGGTTTTACCCGAATCGATCCGGAACCGTTCAAAACCTATTAAATTTTAAAGCAACGGTTCTGGTTCTGGATCTGGTTCCGGTTCCATACCCGCTTTAGACCCGGACCGTTTAGATTCATAGTTTGATGGTCCGGTCCGGTCTGGATCTGGTTCTGATTCCAGAATCAGAACCAATACTTATTTTTGATTCTGGTTCGAATAAAATTCGTCTATTGACAAGCCTAAGTTTAAATAGGCTTGTCAATGAGCTAGTTTTATCTATATCGATTCAAAATCACTCATAATACATTAAATTATAAAGCAACGGTTTCGGTTTTAGTTCTGGTTCTTGTTCGGTTTTGGTCCGATTCTGGTTCCAGACTAGTTCATATCCGGACCGCTTAAGACCCATAGTTAATGGTCCTGGTCCGGTCCGGATCCAGTGTCTAATGGGTCGGTTCCAGAACCAGAACCATTACTTATTTATTGGTTCTGGTCCGGGTAATACCTATCCATTGACATCCCTAACTGCATGTAGGGATGAGAATGGACCGGATTTGGATCGGATATGGTTAGATTTAGATTCAATTTTTTTTGTTTGGATCCAGATCCATTGGATCTAAAAAATGAGATCCAGATCCATTGGATCCAGGGTCTAAACCCGGATCTATATGTTTTCTATTCTAATATAAACCTTAAGTCAAATCAATTCTATCAATCATGTTTGGTTGGTTGTAGGATTTCTTCTGGGGTATGCATGGATCGAACATATTTCGAACCGATCGATTTCGTCGAAATATTCTACAAATTCTAATTAGTTGATTTGATATCAATCATGTTTGGATTGGTTTATTTGAAAAATATATATATTTTATATTTCGGTCTTCCATCATTTTTTTCGATTAGTTTTCCAAATTATAAATCGAAATTATATCGATCGGTTCGTCGATCTTCTTCCATCATTTCGATCTAATCAATAGGAATCAATATTAGAAGTATAAAATCAAATCATATCAAAAAAGAAGAATGAAAACTGCAAATATATCATTCACACAAACAATGTCCAAATTTGAGGATTTGTTGTTGCTTCAACTGATGAAAGTTTTATGGTCTGAGAAATCAAGAGTCTTGTCCCAAATTTTTGATTAAATCATAAATGAATAAAATAAAATGGAGAGGTAGAATCGAAGTAAAATGTAGAAAATGAGAGTAGATTTTTGGAAGAAGTTCGATTTTTGGAAGAAGTTCCGTCGAAGTAAAATGGAGGAGAGCAAATGTTTGGAATTAGAAGAAGACCAAGAAAAATAATAATAGAATTAGATATATGGTTAACTAATATTTAATTAAAATATATATATATATATATATATATATATATATATATATATATATTGGGTCTACGTAGGATCCGGATCTCAAAAACTAAAATTCAAATCCATATCCGAGATTTTAGAGTAGAATCCAAATTCGATCTAGATCCTTCAAATCCAAAGTTTTTATATTCCAAATTCTAAAAAATGGATCTGAACCACCGGATTTAGACCGAGTCCAAGATTCATTGTCATCCCTAACTGGATGCATTTGCTTCATTGAAATATAACCAAAACCAAATCAAGATTGACCAAATTCAACTTGTTTTTTCTCTCCTTGCAATCAATTAATAAAAATCAACTTTTTTTTCCTCCTTTCAATGAATTAATAAAATCAATAAAAAAACAAAATATTTTTGAATTTAGATGATACAAATAATCTCAAAATAAATCTATATTATTTCTGCTCCTTCAGTTAAAATTGAATTCATTCGATCAAAAACCAAATTGGTTAAAATCATTCGGTTAAACATAAACAGAAGTAACTGAAACTTATCGATTCAGTGTGCTTTTTCAATGTTTCTTCAGTTATACTCACCCCTAACAGAATACAAGAATCTCTACAGTTACAATATACAGACTGCCGAAAATTTGCTATAAATAGTAAGATAACTATGTGCAATGCCTTTTGTAGTATCCATACAAGAATCACACGCTGCAGGAATGGCGAGTTGAATGCTGCTCGGATTGAGCGGGAAAAGCTTTTTGTAGTATCCATCCATAATTGCTCCAAAATTGCAAGTTTCTGCTACTCCACTTATCTATTCAATTCAACCACATATTCACTTATTTCAGTAACTAGTATACCTTTTGTTAGTTGGAAATCTAGCAATGCGTGTGTATGTAACTGGTAAATGTCCCTCATGTATCCATGAAGGTTTTGATACTCGACGAGCTTCTTCTTGGTGCACTTGAAGAGCACGTTGTAAACAAGGTCGAATCTCACCAATGTCTGCAAGAGCGTGTCCCAACATAAGTATCTGTTGCCTCTGAAGAATTTAGAAGTCTGAGAACTGTGAAGGAGATGGGTCTGTTTGGTTAATGTTGTCGTTGGAAATGCTCTTCCAATATCTCGGAGCAACTTGCAGACGGCTTTTGCTCGATTCGAACAGAAAGCTTCGCGGAGGAAGTAAATCGTAGGCGACAATGTAGCAGTAAATTATAATCGGGCTTGGAATGTACCGAACAACTCATTTGCTGCAATATCATACGCTTCGTGGCTCTGTGCGAATCCACAACTGCATCCCATTTTTCACACAGTCACACACCCTAAATTCAGTACAAAAACAAGTAGAAACATTGAATTTAAGACATTCTTTAGCTTTTTAACTTTGAAGTTCAACCCCTACAGCATCATGAAATTGTCACTCTCCTCAACTTAGAGCTATAAATTCGTAGAGATTGCCATGTTTGCTTTCAGTGAAATTTAGACAAATCAAAAGCAAATACGCTAAACTACCATATATTTTAACAAATTGAACAATTCCCTTTGAGCTCGTTTGATCACACACAAAGGAGATGCATGTATGTAAGGGCCAAGGAAATGAGAATAGTCCTAAAATTCTAAAGACCCAAACAGAATCCTAAAACACCAAGTATATTCCTTCAATACTCAATTACAGATGCATTTACTATTCCAAATTAACAATATACATGAAGTAGGTAGTTGATCACCCATCTTAATCGGATATAAATCAAGAAAATTATCTTCAGCTTTAATTTTTATCTATATAGTCTAATCCAGAGTAAAAGACGTCCCAATTTGTAACGGGGCAATGAAGTAGGTAGTTGATCACCCACCTACCTATAGACTCCATTATTGACGTTGGGATATATAATCATGTTCCATCGATCAATCTCCTTCCTCAAGAGCGGAGGAGCAAGATCCAAACCTGGATTTCGGGCCACATCGTTGAGCCCGGAATTGAAGAACTCAATGATATCGTAGCTCTCGTTGCAAACGACCTCCTTGCTACCGCCGTCCCACAGCATTGGAACCGTCGACCTGCTGCCGTAGCCGCCGCAGATTGTACACCTCCTTCAAAGTCCTGCATGAAAGATTATGGACTAAATTAGATATATGGGTTTTAGTTAATTAATGGTTTGATTATTAATTAATTAAAGCAGATAAAGAATAAAAGCCCATATAAGCTAGGGCTTTGATGGGCTGCTCTATTTAATATAAATAGAGAGAATTCATTCTTAGGTCAGACGTTAGACGTAATAAAGAAATATAATCTTAGAGAACTACCGTTAATTCATTCAGAGATTTCTTGACTTTCTCTGCTTGAGTTTTGTACCGAGGAATTATTCCTACATCGGATTTGCATACACGTGGATACCATAGTTGTGTAGACAACCTTGCAGGATTCATTGGAAGCATTGCAAATCGTAAGTTCTCTGTCTAACGTGTTCATAGGGCTCATCGTATGTTTAATTGTATATCTAGATCTGTTTCTTGACTGTATATTCCGCTGCGTATCATTAGATGAGGTTAAGAATACCCAACACTGGTATCAGAGCCCGGGGCTCGATTTATAATTAATTCATGTTCTAATTAATTGTGGATTTCTCGAAATTTTGAATTTCGAATTATTTTCGTTTTCTTTAATTTCGTTTGCCTTTTCCTTTTTATTTAATCTGTTTTTTTTAAAAAAGGAAACGAAAAAGAAAAAGAAAATCGAAAAATCTGAGTTTCTAGAAATTGAAAAATCTGGAAATTAGTTTTGGAAATTGTTTCGCCGGGCAACCGCCTATTCACCGCCGTAACGCCGCGGCGGTGGTTGCGCCTAAACAGACGGTGATCGACGACGCGGAGCGAGGCGCTCGGACTCGTCGCCGCCGTCGAGCCACACCGTTTGACTCATCGCTATCTTTGTTTGACAGCGGCGGTCGACGGAGGAGAAGAGCAGAGCACCAACGGCGAGCACCGACGTTAGGCTGTCCGTCGCGCGCTGGGCGTGTCCCAACACTGGGCTTTCCGCGCGCTTGGTGTCCGGGCGAGCGTCGGCGTCGACGTCGGCGTCGGCGAAATCGTGCTGTCGGCGGAACGCACGACGGCGGAACGCGGAGGAAGGCGGCGAACACGCGTTAAGCAGAAAACCCTAACGGGCTTCGTCCGCTGGGCCTTGGGCGGCTGGGCCGTTTTCGCGTGTGTTGGAGCGTTCCGTGCGCTGGGCCGCATGCGTGCGGGCCGAGGATGCTGATGGGTTTGCGAGGACTGGGCCGCGGCTTCTGGGCTATTTTTGGGTTGTTTTGTGTGGCAGCCCATCAAGGGCTGACAATGTTTTATTTTAAAAAAAAACGATTTTATTAATTTAGAATTAATAAAATTTAATTTCCAAAATTAATTTATTAATTTGATTAATAAGTTTTGTTTTAATATTATTATTTTCAAAATAATAACAATAATTTCGATTTTGTATTAGTTTAGAATTAATACAATCTACTTATATACATGGATTTAATTTATTAATTTAGAATTAATAAATATAATCAAAATTTTGGAAATTAATTTATTAATTAGATTAATAAATTCAAACTTTATTATTGTTTTGAAATAATAATATAAATTTTGATTTTATATTAATTTAGAATTAATATAATACACTAATGTACATGGATTAGTTTTATTAATATAGAATTAATATATATAATCACTATTTTGGACATTAATTTATTAATTAGATTAATAAATTTTAACTTTATTATTATTTTGAAATAATAGTATAAAGTTTGATTTTGTATTAATTTAGAATTAATATAATTTACTTATGTTCATAAATTAAAGATTTGATTTATTAATTAGATTAATAAATCTTATTTGATTATTATTTTAGAAATAATAATACTAAATGAATATTTATATTAATTTGGAATTAATATAAATGCCCATATCCACTTTTAATTAGAGAATTAAATTATTAATTAGATTAATGAATTTATTCGCTGAGCCCTATTTGCTGTTGTTCTGTGATAAGTATGCTATTTGATTTTATGCTTACATTTTAACTATAGTAGTTAGAGACCGCTTTTATGTTTGGGTAGGCGGCGCCAATACTTGTAGTCCGTGTTATTATGTTTGGGTAGGTGGCACCCAATATGTGTGGTCCGCATTCTATGCCTGGATAGGCGGCACCCAGTAATTATTTTGATTTAATATTGGATATTAAACTATAAACAATTAGTATCACATGTTTTATCCCCACTAAATACAAGTCTTGTTTTTAAAACAAAACGTGTCGTCCATCATAATTGTTTGAGATCAATAACCTTTTCGTCCAAGAGTTTTACACCCTCGTGTTTACTCCCAAATCGACAAGGCCAAGGCTCACTCATAGATGTATGGTTAACATCGTGTGATGGGGTTGACTTGCTTAATTATTTTGTATCGCCTCGTGATCAAGATAATTAGTGGACACATATTAATTGGAATAATAAACCAAGATTTGAGGACTGTTGTTGCATTCAGATTCAAAACCGACTAAGTGTCATTATTGTGGTCATCAGCCCTCGCAGAGGCTACAATAATGCAGACTTAAATTGATGCAAAACTGTCGCTGCAGTTGGCTTTGAGGCCTACTGAGTGATATTATTGTAGTCATCAGCCCTCGCAGAGGCTACAATATTATTGACTTGGATCTTGAACCACTAAGATTTATATTTGTTATAAATCCGTATTTTGCATTTGGGGGTGCAATATATGTTAAAATTAGTGGGAGCTAATCAATACAATAAACCCTTGTTTGATTAGTGATACGATTGTGATATGTGTTTACTTTGTTCTAATTTCTTTTATTTTCCTTTCAGTTACGATGTCGACTATGTTATATAAATGTTTGGTGGAAACAAATTTGTTGACTTGGTCAAACTATCCGGATTGGCTACATTGTCTGCGCTTGGTGTTAAGGACGGATAAGATTGAGTATGTCTTGGACAAACCAATCAGTACCATCCCCGATAAGCTTTCTCCTGAGTATGTCTCGTTTGACAGAGTTGCTTATAAGAAGCACGTTGATGCTGCTATGTCGGCTCAGGCCATTATGTTGACTTCTATGAGTTTGGAACTCCAAAGGAAACATGAATACATGCTACCATATGAAATGATTCAGCACTTGAAGAATTTGTTTGCCTCACAGGCACAAACACTGGAGTATGAGATACTCCGGGATCTCATCAAGTGCACGCTTCATGATAAGAGCAAGGTCTCTGAACATGTACTGAAGATGATTGGATTGATTGAGAGGCTGGCGTCGATTGAAATGATTCTGCCAGCCAATGTCTCAACCAACCTGGTTTTGCAATCTCTACCTGGTTCATTTGCGAATTTCATTGTGAACTTCAATATGAACAACTCAAAGGTGGGATTGACTGATCTTCATAACATGTTGAAGACTTATGAGTCATCTACTTCTAATGACAAATCTGTACTCATGGTGAGTTCTTCTGCTCAATCTTCCAAAGGGAAGAAAAAGCAAAAAAAAAAAAAGAAGACATCAGATGTCTTGAAGCCTAAGAAGAGTGGAGGGGCTCAGAAGAAGAAGCCGACGTGAGCAAAGGATGAGTGCCTATTTTTTCATGAGAAGGGGCATTGGAAGAGAGACTGTCCAAAATTCAAGGCACAAGCTGCAATGGTTGGTAGCTCAGGTATGTTTGTCGTTGAGATAAATATGTCTATAAATAATTCACATTCTTGGGTATTAGATACCGACTGTGGCTCACACATCTGCAATAATGTGCAGGGGCTAAGTGACAACAGGAAAGTGAATCCTGCAGAGGTCGACTTTCGCGTGGAAAATGGAGCAAGAGTTGTTGCTGAACGCGTGGGGACTTATAGATTAGATCTTCCTTCGGGATATAGACTAGATTTACATGACTGTTATTTCGTTCCTGCTATTTCAAAGAATATTATTTCCATTCCTATGTTAGACATTGAAGGGTTTTCCTTCCATTTTGGAAACAGTAGATGCTCGTTTTCTCTTAATTGAGTGTTCTATGGAAATATCTTTCTTTCGAATGGTTTATATATACTTGAATGTGAACGAAATATTCTCAATGTGCAAAACAAACGACCTAAGCTAAGTAATACGAATAATGCTATTTATCTTTGGCATTGTAGACTTGGTCATATCAATGAGAAAATGATAGCAAGATTGAGAAAATTAGATTATCTCACACCATTTGATTTTGAATCATATGGTACTTGTGAATCTTGTTTCAAAGAAAAAATGACTAAGAAACCATTTTCTGGGAAAGGGTTACGTGCCAAAGAATTGCAAGAGTTGATCCATTCAGATGTGTGTGGACCGTTTCCAACTCAAGCAAATAGTGGACATTCGTACTTCATAGCTTTTACTGATGATTGTTCAAGGTTTGGATATGTGTATCTGATGAAACACAAATCTGAGACTCTTGATAAATTTAAAGAGTATAAGTTAGAAGTCGAGAAACAACTTGGTAAAAGTATCAAGAATCTTCGATCAGATCGAGGAGGGGAATACTTAAGCTGAGAATTTCTTGATTACTTGAAATCACATGGAATCCGGTCAGACTGGACACCTCTGGAAACACCACAACTGAATGGTGTATCCGAGAGAATAAATCGAACCTTATTAGACATGGTTCGATCCATGATGAGTTTCGCTAGTCTCCATTTATTCCTTTGGGGTCATGCCTTACTTACCGCTGCTCATATTTTGAATAGGGTTCCTTCTAAATTAGTCGAGAAAACACCATATGAGATATGGTATGGGAAAAGAGCAAATCTTAACTATTTGCGGACCTGGGGTTGTCTTGCTTTTGTTAAGAAAATGTTGACTGATAAGTTGGAATCGAAAAGTGAGAAATGTTATCTTGTGGAATATCCTAAGGAAACTAGAGGATATGAATTCTACTCACCTGGAGATCACAAGGTGGTCATTTCTAGGAATGTGACGTTTCTTGAAGACTCATATGTTTTCAAGGAACAAGGTCCACAACGAGGTAGATCTTGAAGAAATTCGAGAACCACAAAACAACACAGAGGACGAAAGATTGTTCAATGGTGTGAACAAGAATTCAGTGGGAGTATTTGACGATCTATTGGGAGGGAAAATGACTCTTAGAGGGCCACCTCAAGACAATGAGACTCATCAAATACAAGATGACACAATAGTTGTGCCACCTCCACCTCAAGAAATTCATGAGGAAATTCTTGAGAATCTCCAAAATGTTGAGGAAGTCAATACCGAGGAGCCTACTCACGTACAAAATGAACAACATGAACCTGCGCAAACAACCCGACTCAATAGGCCATAGAAGACTCATCGTGCACACCAAAGACTGAATCTGATGGTTGAGAACCAAGATGATGAAATCGAGTCGGATGATGATGAACCTAAGACCTATACTGAAGCGGTGACTGGCACCGATTCAAAGATGTGGCTTGAAGCCTTAATATCTGAAATGGACTCGATGTATTTCAATCTAGTCTGGGAACTAGTTGATGACTTACCAGATGAGGCTTACCCCATAGGCTGCAAATAGATCTTCAAAAAGAAGAGAGATGCAGATGGTAAGATAAAAACCTACAAGGCTAGGTTGGTGGCAAAGGGTTATAGTCAACGTGAAGGCATTGACTATGACGAGACATTTTCACAAGTTGCAAAAATCAAGTCCATTAGGATATTACTTGTCATAGCTGCATACTACAATTTTGATATTTGGCAAATGGATGTCAAAACCGCGTTTCTCAATAGAGAACTAGAAGGTGATGTCTACATGACACAGCCTGAAGGTTTTGTATCCAAAGAAAGGTCGAATGCAGTATGTAGGCTAAAGAAGTCCATTTATGGACTTAAGCAAGCATCGATGAGTTGAAATATTTGCTTTGACAGAGCTATCAAATTGTTTGACTTTGTTAGAAGTAAAGAGGACCCATGCGTTTATAGTAAGCACGAGAATGGAAACGTTGTCTACCTGGTCATATATGTCGATGATATTCTGATTATGGGGAGCGACCGATCCATGATGCAATCCGTGAAAGACTGGCTGTCTAAATCCTTCATGATGAAGGATCTCGGTGATGCCTCCTACATCCTTGGGATCAAGATCTATCGGGATAGACCTAATAGATTGTTGGGGCTATCACAATCCACTTACATAGAAAAATTGCTACGGCGTTTCTCAATGGAAAATTCTAAGAAATGATTTCTTCCTATGGGACATGGCATCAAATTGTCTAAAAAGGATTGTCCTTCTAATGACAAGGATATTGCTTGCATGAAAAAGGATCCCATATGCTTCAGCTATAGGATCAATCATGTATGCCATGATATGCACTAGGCCAGATGTGGCCTATGCGCTTAGCATAATGGGCAGATTTCAGCGAAATCCCGGTGATGAGCATTGAAAACTGTTAAGACTATTCGTAAGTACTTTAGAAGGACTAAAGAAGATTTCTTAGTCTATGGTGGGCAGCCAGAGCTATCAGTGACTGGGTACACTGATGCTAGCTTCCAAACAGAAACAAGCATGTTTCAAGAGGATATCATCTGATTAGAGAAATAATAGAAATGAGCAATGTAAAATTAGAAAGAGTACCCACTGGCGATAACTTAGCTGATCCTTTTACCAAGCCGTTGTGTATAGAAAAACACAACAAACTCTTTGAGAGCTTGGGTGTTAGACATGTGGGAAATTGGCTTTGATTCAGTGAGAGTTTACAGTTTGTATATTTTAGAAACTCCTTTGTTGAGACATACTTACTTTTGATGACAATCGAAGATAATGTTTTATCTATGAGTTTTGTGCATTTAATAGAATAATTATTTTGATGTTTGTCGTTATTCTCTTATTTGTTCCCTTGAATTATCATCGCTATTTTTTTGTGAGACATCAATGATAAAGTATAATTCTAAAATAGCCCTAACCAATGATCATCAAGAATAAGATATTGATGATATGTCATAGGTTAGCATGTGGTTTGCATCACATTTTTAGAGAATGTAGTGGTTCTCACAACTACGAGATATTTGATATCCGTGATGGACACATGAATACTTTGGAGAGTATTGGTACACCCTGCTATTAAATCGTTTGTTAGATGTCTACGATTTCTTAGTGTGTGAAGTATGTAATAGTCCTTAGACTTGAGGTCATTACACATTTTGTTTGTTTAGTGTTGTACTTTGACCAAGGCAACGCTTGCAAGTGGCAAGACATGGCTTGGATTGGGTGCATCATGAGGCAAATGAAAATGGTAGTTGAGCCAAGAATGAGATTCATTCTTCGATTGGAATTTCGAGTGAGCACTTATTTTCTCTATATTATTCGACCATAAAGTTATTGGCCAATGCAAGAGATATATTCAATTAAAGTAATTGAATATGATCATATGTGTCTTATAATAAAGATGAGAAAAATGATTAAGCAATTGAGATAGATACATAGCAAAATCCTAGGCCGAATCGAGTGTGTCATGAATGAAAGGATATTACATAAACTTCATGTAAAGGTTTGTTTACTGTTTTCCACGTAAATGTCCGTCATATATGGAGTTCGCTGCACAACGCAGTCCAGGAGTTTTGTGCAGACTTTGATTAGATCATCGTCGGTAATGAGGGTCTATTGGGTCACACTATCAAGTGTATTGTTAATCCGCTCAAGGGTATATGCATAGTGCATGGTAAGTTATCTAATATTAGTCCAAGTGGGAGATTGAAAATTATGAGCTAAATTAGATATATGAGCTTTAGTTAATTAATGGTTTGACTATTAATTAATTAAAGCAGACTAAAGAATAAAAGCTCATATAAACTAGGGCTTTGATGGGCTGCTCTATTTAATATAAATAGAGAGAATTCATTCTTTAGGTCAGACGTAATACAGAAACATAATCTTAGAGAACTACCGTTAATTCATTCAGAGATTTCTTGGCTTTCTCTGCTTGAGTTTTGTACCGAGGAATTGTTCCTGCATCGGATTTGCATACACGTGGATACCATAGTTGTGGAGACAACCTTGCAGGATTCATTGAAAGCATTGAAAATCGTAAGTTCTCTATCTAACGTGTTCATAGGGCTCATCGCATGTTTAATTGTATATCTAGATCTGTTTCTTGACTGTATATTCCGCTGCGTATCATTAGATGAGGTCAAGAATACCGAACACTGCACCCATTCGCCCCATCCAAACTGGGCGCCACGACACCCGTAGCGGTGGCGGCAGCCCGGAATTCCCATAGGCCATCGGCACCGGGGGCGGCGACGGAGACGGGAACGGAGGCGTGGAGGCCTTTGAGGGCACGGTGGGCCCAGGGGCAGGGGAGGCCCACGTAGAGGTGGAGGTTGTGGCTGAGGAGGTGGGGGGCATGTGAGGTGGAAGGGGGAGGTGGGGCGGGTGTAGCGGCCACCTGAGTCGGAGGGGAAGAGCTGGGACATCATGAGGTGCCAGGCGACGGACCAGGCGGTGCGGGCGATCGAGACCAGGATGTTGGGGGGAGAGATTGGCCCCACAAGAGTCTTGACGGGTGGTGATGGGGTTAGCGGACATTTTGAGTGTGCGGCGGTGCACGGCCGCAGGAGGAGGAGTGAGCCGAGGAATGTTGAGCTGGACATTGCTTGATGCAAGTTATGCAACTAATGTGGTGCTTGAGGAAATGAAGAAATAATCTTGGTATTCAATTTGTTTATTTTTTATTTTTGGAACTTTCTTTTCTATTGATTAATGGATTTTAAAATAGTTGAAATTTGCATTTAATGCGATTTCGACCTATTGGACAATATAAGATATTTGCATTTACTGCGATTTATACTAGATGAGCTTGGTATAAAGTGAGCATATTAAAACTTATGATTTTAAATCCACTTTATGATTTCAAAAAAGTATATGAATTATAGAAATAATAAAGGGGTTCGATATCCAAGGGTATTGGATAATGAATTTTGAAGAATGAAATTGGCTCCAACCTATTGGGTGCTCCAAGTCCAAGAAGGTGGGTGTGTGGGTTAATAGATTTTAAGGCAATGATGACGTGCCGTTTCTGTTCATGTGTTTAGTCACTTAATTTTGATCGATAAAATAAATTAGTTATAATTTTTTATTTGAATGAAATATATGAAGAAATTGACTTTTTACAAGATTGACTAATATCGAAAGAATGGCGAAGGTTTAATTTTTCTTGGCTAAAGGCTTATTTTGTTAAACTTTTTGTATTAAAAAGAGGGCACAATTTCCCATCCATCTAAATTCTCTCTCACACACTATATATATATATATGTATATAGGGGTGGGTTAAATTATAAACCATTTCTTATGTGTTAACTAGGAACTAGTATACACCCTTGATTGAATGTATTTGGACACACATTTTAGATTAATGATAATTAATTAGATTAAGAATAGTATATTGATATACTTAATTTTCATTATTAATGAGCGGAGTAAATCTATGAATTGGGCAATCAAATCTTCCATGTGATATCGATTATCGCCTAATACCGTTCTTGATATGAAATCTAATTGTGATTCCAATATGGTAAATCATCTTCATAGTCATAATAAAAGATAAGATACAACAACTACATCATAGTTTAATTAGAAAATGAGTATTGAATTCGTCACTAAAAAAAAGAACAGATTGAGAACAATAGTTACTTATTTGTTCAGTATAGTGTCGAACAAACTTGCTTCTTTCATGGCCCTTAAACATTGATGGTAGTTCGTGGATAATATTGATAATTAGCATTAGCGATAATATTGATAATTTTGGTTGTGTATTTTGCTTTTTTTAAGCATACAAATTGCTTAATAGTAATAAGTTAAGCATACAAATTGCTTAATAGTTATAAGTTTGATGCTTATTTCCAATACTGTACTTCTTTATTGAATATTTATTACATTTATGAATTGCTTCCTAGCAATCAGTTTGATGCTTATTGTGATGTTTAGAGGTTAACAAATGTTATGAGAATTAAATTCTAATCATATATTAATATTTGGATTAATAAACTTATAATCATAAATTAATAGCTTCTAAATCAATAGAATATTAATTAAATTGGATTTTGCACATAATAATTTTGGTTGTGTGATTTGTAATTCAATTGCTTATTGGTAATAAGCTTTATTAATTGGTTAATAAATTATAACTGAATTAATAAATCTAATTGAGAATTACTGAACTATATAGAGGATTAATTAGAGTGGTTTTTGCCATACGAATTTTGGTTGTGTAGTTTGTTGTTCTATTGCTTACGAATTGCTTATTGATAATCAAATTAATGCTTATTTCCTATAGGCAAAAAATTGTGCGCATTTAGATGGATAAATCAAGAAAACAAAATTGAATATCCATATAAATAAGAAATAAGAACCCAACTTATATAATAATTTAATGCGATAACATTGAATAAGTAAATAGAAATCATATTCTTTAAAATAACAACGATACATGACTAAATATATGATACCAAGCTCATCATAACATTAATTTAAGCTAGCCTTAAAAAATTAATAAGAAATACTTGAAAATTCCATCATGTTGTTGAAATGAAATGAGCGAAAATTAACAAATGGATTCATAGGATTATAATGAATAAAAGATTACATGTAACACAGGAAAGAGAGAGAAAATAACTTTAAATTAGTAATGGGATGATCAAATCATGATTAAGGTGGAAGGATCCCACCAATAAAGGGGATTTACGGTTCCAACCCATAATTTAATTACTTTACTACCATTTTGTTTAACCGAATGAATAAAACAAAATTAAAAGCAACAATTAATGTCATTCGTTGATAAAAAAAATGGACAATTTAGATTGATTCATAGTTAACACATAAAGGAAAAGTTTTTATTTGAGCTCTCCTATATATATATATATATATATATATATATATATATATATTACATTTATGAGGAACATGTAATCGTTAGTTCAGTGCACATAGGTAAACTCCACGTTGATGTGCAATAACTTTCTACCACACAAGACGGATAAATCGCATTTGGTAAGCTAGATATGATAGGCTCAGATCAATAAAAACATTAGTAAAATTCGAACTTGTTACCTTTTGGTCATATAAATCCACTTTATTATTGGATCATCTCAAAAGAGTTAATTCATATTTTCATTAGTGATACTGACGAGGGTATATATATGCAGAGCCAAAAAGATCGCAATTTGTCCCATTTAGGGATGAGATTCAGTAGAGGCCCAATGTTTAATTCGTCCTCTTATACGTACTAATGCCCCTATTTCAAGTTATTTTTTTGAATCTGAGTGTGTTCATAAAGGAATCAGAGGAAATGATGACTCTGGAAGTGGCTTCAGATTCCGAGAAGATTTGTTAGGAGTCTAACTAGGAGTAGATTCTTGAAGATATGTTCAAACATATGGTCATCCTGAAAACAAGGAGATATTTGTGGAAGAGTTAGAGTTATCTTAACTAGTAGGAGTAATAAATCTAACGCCACGAATATGTAGATTTTGGAAATATGCATAGGGACAAATAGAGCCGGCAAAATGAGCCCGGCCCGAAAAACCCGCCCGGTACCCGGGGTTTGGGCCGGTTTGGGCTTCAAAATCAAAGGTCCGAAAAAAACCGGACCTAAAAAGCCCGCCCGAAAAAACCCCCGGGCCTACCGGGCTTTGGGCCAAAAAAGCCCGGGGTTTTAGGCTAAAAAAGCCCGCCCGATTTTTATTAAATATATATATTTATAATATTATTTAATATACATATCTATATTTTTTTAATAATATTAATTATATTTTATATAATTATTTATTTTTTATAGTAACAATTTTCTTACTAATTCACATATTGGTCAAAAAAATAAATTCTGAAAAAATAATAACATCATAAATCATTCAAAAATAATTCCTAAGAGAAATGATCTCCAAAAATATATATTGATAATTAATGATCTTATAGTATGTAAAATCTATTTTGAATCATTGATCTTAAATATATACAGTATAATTAATTTATTTTATTCTATTATTTTATGAGTATAAGTCGGATTGACGTTTAATAATATCATTTATCTTTGATTTGTAATTACAATTTTTTCTCCTTAAATTAAAGAATTAAAATCATACTGCATTACAATATCATCGTATGAATACATAAATAGGTCAAGATATACAAGAAACATTATCATAAGAATAAATAAGCTCAAAATATTCTCATCATTGATTCTTTATTTAAATTAAGGAGTTATGAGATCTTAATTAAATAATTATTTTTTTAATTTAAAATATTAATTTTATATATTAAAAAATTAAAAATTATCTTAAAAAAGCCCGCCCGCCCGAAAGCTCGCCCGGGGTTGGTTTGGGCTTCATATTTTTAGGCCCGAAAAATTTCAGGCCCGGCCCGAAAAATTTAAAAGCCCGACGAGCCCGGGGTCGGACCGGCCCGCTACTTTGCCACCTCTAGGGACAAACTTGAAGGTTTGAAGGCTTAGAGACGTTAGCAAGAAGGTAAATGACATTTCTCCAAACAAGATAAGCATTAGAGGGTGTGTGTGTTGGTCTAGTGGTAGAGTAGTTAATGATCGAGGCCAAAGGTCTCGAGTTTGAGTCCACCGTGACGCGACCTTTAAATTTTCTGTATTAAATTGAACAAAAAAAGAGATAAGCATTAGAGGATTTGAGCTTATCTACGCAAGAGTCAAGGATATTTGTCAAACTAGTATAAATATTGGGCGAAAATTTAATATAACCTATATGTTAAGTTTGATATTCTTTTTATCCCATATATTAAGTTGCTACTATTTTTAACCAATTGTACAATTTTATCCTTTAAAACATAAAAAAACATACGGATTTACACAGATTCAACCCTCTCTGTACCCCGACCAACCTTCCCAGCGGCCAACCGTCCCAACGGCCCACCCTCCCAGCGGCCAACTCCCAACGGCCAACCTCCCCAGCGGCCAACCCCCATTTCCTTCGTCTGTTTTTTTTTACAAATGAATGATATTTTTGTAATTTTACTTTAAATTAAGTAAAAAGAATAGCAACTTAACATATATGTTAAATTTAATATTGATGTTAATAATTGGGATAATTCTCTCCGTTAACACATAAATATTTCATGTATTATGCACCCTATTAGTAGCCTAGAATCTCATTGGAATCAGCATCATCCTCAAATGCATATGCAAAGTATATCTCTATCTCTCTCTCTCCCCATTTCGCCGCCACATTATAGTTTGTAACAAACATCTCTCCCCGTGGACATAATTAAGTAAAGTATCGAACTACGTAAATCTTGTGCTTTGTCTTTTTTATCCGCCTTACTTTTCGCTATAAACTTTGTTTTTACCGTTTATTGTTGTGTATTGCTGTTGAGACAAAATACGACTGAACATATAATATGGTGGAGAACAAAAAATGAAACCGACAGCTTGAAACCAAAACAAACCCATGGTCAACAGTGTCGTTTTCATGTCAAAATTAAAATATGAGTTGGCAATAAGCACTTGGAGGTGATTTGATGTCAAAACTGTGTCGTTATAATCCTTACTAATTTTTAATTTATTTGGTTAAGATCCAACTTAGCTTTTGGGGTGTCACATATAATTTTTATTGTCCGAAATCAAACTCTACGACATAATTGTTAAAATTTTGATAATTCAAATATTTAATTTTTAGTTCTTTTAAAAGGGGATGCAATTATAAAAGGAAAAATACATAATTTTGATCTAATATATTAACTTTGTGATAATTTTAGTATGATGAACTAATACTATCTTAATAAATTCTAATGAATTGATTTCTAATGAATTGATTTTGTGATAACGTTAGTTTGTAAGTGATTTTTCGGCGTATGCGTGTGTTGATCTAGTGATAAAGTGGTTAATTCCCGAGACCAAAGGTTTCGAATCCACCATGACGACGACCTTTAAAATTTCTGTATGAATTGATCAAAAAATGTGATTTTTCGACGTTAAAAAAATATAATTGACACCAAAAATAACATGTAGTCAAGTCATTTTCAATGATGTTTATAACTTACACTTTTTATATGTCATTTCCGAATGTCGACTGTGCTTTTTGGTGCAAAAAATCAATTATGGACTAACGTCAAAAATCAATTCATTAAACTTGATTGAATGATTGTTGATTTATTAAACTAAAATTATCATAATATCAATTTATTAGATTAAAATTGTGTATTTTCCATTATAAAAAGTTCAAAAGTTTGGATGTTAAATTGCAATTTTCCCCTTGATCCATGGATAACTGTGACCTTTACAGGAATAAATAATTGATTTTGGCCCGTTATTATGCAGCCCAATTTAATCAAAACCCTAGCCCACACTACGTTCACCTTACAGCTTGAAGCTTCCATTAAAACCCTAGCGCCTCTGTTCACTCGTCCGCTTTCATTTCCATCCCAGGAGGAGAGGTTTAGAGAGAGAAGGAAAATGTCGAAGCGAGGTAAGATCGATTCGTCCGATCCTCATCGTTTTCGTATATAATTAAATTGGTGGTTTTTGTTCTGACTCTGTTTTCGCTGCCGCAGGACGCGGAGGATCAGCGGGTAACAAGTTCAGGATGTCGCTCGGTCTGCCAGTGGCGGCGACGGTGAATTGCGCCGACAACACCGGGGCGAAGAATCTCTACATCATATCAGTGAAGGGGATCAAGGGGCGCCTCAACAGGCTCCCGTCGGCCTGCGTCGGCGACATGGTGATGGCCACCGTGAAGAAGGGGAAACCCGATCTCCGTAAGAAGGTCATGCCCGCCGTCATCGTCCGCCAGCGCAAGCCTTGGCGCCGAAAGGACGGCGTCTTCATGTATTTTGAAGGTGAATTGTTGCCTATTACTACATGGATTTCTGCTAAATGTTCTTGCTTACTATGACTGGAACAGTTGTCGATATATTGGTTTTATCATTGTGCAATTAAGTATATCATTTGATTAGTGCGTTGAGATTTTACTTGCAATCCACGAGTTCCAATTAGTTACATCACTATTGGGTTAACATGTAATAATCGTTCTTGTTGAACATTGGTGTTGGATAATTGTTGATTCTACCATGCTTTTGTTCCATTTTTTTGCCTTCGTTGTGTTGAATAGTTACAGTTTGTATAGCTAGCATCGGAAACCTGTCTTTTTTATCAGACTTGAGTCCTCTAATAAAGTATTGATTTCGTTTACTGTTATGATGTCTCCATGATTGATTACTTGTCCATTCTGTTACAAATCTTAGGTTCAGATTAGTTCACATTTTGATCGTTCATCTTGAAATGTGTTAGTTTATTGATGCTGGAATACTACTTGAAATAGTTTTTGTAAAAGTTGTGCTTATTCTGAAGCTTGCTAAGCATTCGAATTTCAAAAGTATCACACTAGACTATAGGTATTGTATTAAAATATTGCGGTTATGTTATGGTTTGAAGGCCCTTCATGGTTACTCTTATCTTAGCAAACCATTGGAATTGCCATTTCTTGTTGCGACTTTTGATGCCTTCAATGTTTGAATAGGTGTTTAAATTAGTTACAGTTGAATCATCATTTATCAAGCTCCAGTCTACTTGCCTTCTCTAGTATCGCAAACTTTATGGAAATAAATCACAAATGTTTATTTGCAAATAATTTAACATATGCTAGAAATAGTTTGATCGATGAAATACAAATTTAATAAGCTAATTTAGTTTAAATTAGCCTCTTTTATATTATGATGAATAACAAAATGGGTACCATTGCCATATTTGAATTTCAAATTATTAGAATGTCCCAAAAGCTAAGTTTCAGATTAGCATACGTGATGTACTTGTGTGCTTGGGAGTTGTCTATAGCAAAGATCTGTATTTGACTCGGAAGGCTATCATTTTGAGTAGCTTATGAACTGTCAACTTACTTATTGCACCCTTAAAGAAATTGAATTGTGGTAAACTTTTGATCTTTGATATTGATTGCTCTAGGATTTCAAGTTTTGGTTAATCCTTTGTCTTTTATATCTGCAGACAACGCCGGGGTTATTGTCAATCCCAAGGGTGAAATGAAAGGTAAAGATCCTTTTATGTGTTCCATAACTTTGTTTATAAAATTTTGGTACACAAGCTTCAAATTTATTATATTATTCTCTGTTGTGCAGGGTCTGCCATTACTGGTCCTATCGGTAAGGAATGCGCCGATCTTTGGCCTAGGATTGCCAGCGCTGCCAATGCTATTGTGTAGAAGTTGAATATTGGGATTCTTGAAATTTTGTGCTTTACTCATTTCTAAAAAGCGACTTCAATTTTAGAGATGAATTATTTTTTTTGGGATTTCTGAAGATATTGGTCAGTTTTATCTTATTTGGAGCCATTAATCAAATAGTTGTAGATTTATTTTGCTTGCTCTATTTTTTATTTATATATCAGTTGTGGTGCTTAGTTTTTTTTATTTGGGCTAAAGAAAATTTCCCTTCTAAAAATTTCTTTTGATCTCCATCGACCAAATTCTTGGTTGATAGTTATAATTTTTGTAGCATAATAGTAAGACGAATAAGATTCCTTATTTCACCTGAATTGTAATTTAGAAAACTATTCAGTTATTTGCAGTTTATTGTTAATTCTTTTCTATAAACAAATTTATACTTATGATTATTAACTGCAGTTTATTGCAATTTTATTTGGAAAAGTTATGGTTGTTGAGCTAACTATTAACTATTAAGCTTTTATATTTTCTTTCATGACAAAATTATGATTTCTTATAAATAAGGTTTGTTGCAATATGTATTATTTATAATTCGTTACTCTAAATCAAAACATAGGCTTTTGTTTTGGTTTGACAGATTTTTTTTTTTGATTTGTTGAATTTGACTCGATCTGGTTTGGACCCGAATAAAATGTTATGCCCTAATTAAGCAGTTGAATATAAATTATTCGGTGTGTACATACTTTCGAAGCATTTTCTTTTTAAATTTATGGGGAATCCGCAGGTGTTATTGGTAAACTTCAAGTTTATGTGTAATAGTCTGTAAATTATATAAAATGAGTAAATTACATTTGAAAAGTGATAAAGTCACATAAAACGAGTAAACCACATTTGAAAAGTGACAGAGTCAGACATTAGAGGAGTTAATTAGCTAAGCAATTCTTTGATAGAGGAATCTCTGTTCCTTGAGCTTAATGGATGTCATCATCGATTGTTGGATAATCTTAAAAATGAAAGAGTAATACTACTTATTGGTAGGGTAAAGTTTGGATAATTTTGTGCTCATTTCCCCCAAGAAAACATCACTTTTTGGCTTAGGTATCAAATTGCGTAGATAAAAATAAAAAACCAAAACATACCATGCTTCTTTTCTCTTGGCCGAGAATTATATCATGCTTGATATAAATATTCTCTTAAATATGATTGCCTGCAAAATATGTAACAAAGAAACAAAAAAGAACTTACTTGAACTGCCGTGGGGACCCTCGATTCCATTGTCACCTGGGTACATCATCTCCTTGCTCTTTTGAGCTGTTTTGCCTAGGCCTAGGGTATGTTTTAGTAGGTTGTATATTATACTTATTTTATGTTATTTGTTCAAAGAAAAGTACGTATTTGAACTTTCAAATAAATATTTCTTACAGATTCCATAACTTACATTCATACTTCCAAATAAATACTTTTTACAGATACCATAACTTACATGCATAATTCTTCGATGTTTTATAGATATCTTGAGCCTAATTTTAATTCTTAAAAAATAAGTTGTTTGGTTACCCATAAAATGTCCAATAATTTTCTCATTTGGTATTGAACTAATTAAGGCAAACACGTATATTAAATATAAATGAGCGAGAAATTTAAAATGATCGTATCTATAATATCCCTGGTTTCAGCAGGTTCTTAAAACAATAATTTATGATAGATCTTGGATGCGATCATGCGGACGCCGCATCATGCGGTCACTTTAATTATGTTTTACTTCAATTCTAAAATGAGTTTAATTAAGCCTTATGGATTAGTAAATCAGTTTGTAAAATTCTACTTAAAAACCTCTAATTAACCTCTAATCAACATTTTAATTAAGGACTATAGAAAACGTCGGCACTTAGATTTTTGTCACAATTTATAAGCTCCTATATACATTGGCAAAATTGGAAAATACAAAATCAAGTCTCTCTTTTTGCCACTTCCATTCTGAGTCTGCTCAATTATTTGTCTTCTTCTACACCTTTTGTGTTTACGATTTTATGGGTTAATTTCTCTAAAGGTTACTAAACTATAGAGTTTGTATCAAATTAGTTACTAAATTATAATTTGTTTCAAAATGGTTACTAAACTTGAATTTTGTATCATTCAAGGTTTTAATTCAATTTTCTATTTAATTTCATCTCATGTGGCAACCAATTATCCATATAGACTTTCCTTGTTAAGGTGACTCATCAAAATATTTTCCACATCACTTCCTACACAAATTAGGGTAAATATAAAAATCTAAAATTCACTGCAGCAGCCAGCAGCATACAACAACATAATCGATAATTCTAAAATTTTATTCTTCAAAACGTTTTTCTCTTTATTCTTCTGCTCTGATTTTCCTCCCTTCTGATTCTGAATATAAGGTTCGTTTTCTCTCTTTTGTTTTTCTCTACTTCAGAATATATATGGTTCTCGTCTCTTGGAGTCACGTCTTCCTAATTATCAAGTTTGTTTTTGCTTTTAGACTTGATTGTTGTATTTAATTTGATGTAAATAATATCGTTAATCAAAATTACTAATAGTCTTGTTTTGTAGAGGTAAATTTAATTATATGTGGTCGTCAAGATTATAAATAACATATGATGATTGCAGTACGATCATCATATTCTTGTAGGAAAATTCATTTTTTTTTCAATGTTAAACTTGATGGTAATTGTTGGTGATTTTTTACTGCCTGAATGAGTTTTGATAATTTTGATTTCATGCAGAATTATGACAATAGATTGGAGACTAAGGCTTCCAGGAGACAACAGACTTGAATATGGTATATTTATTTTTAAAATAAGATAAGAAATTGTTAATTAAAGTTTGTTTATTATTGTGAACACATCAATTGATTGAGTTTCTTAAATTTCAGAAACCGGATCTGAATACTTCAGTATGCATATGCACCAATTGGAAAAAACTAGTTCTGGTGAGTTTAAACAAAGTACGATTGGGTTGTTGATTATTGTAGTAGTGATAAGATATCAATGATTGAAGTTAAAAACATGGCTAAAGAACTAGGAATTCAAGCAGTAGATTGTAAGTCATTCTTTTGGTTGCAACCTGAAAAGGTGTTAAGTGATGGATTACGATCTTTGAAAAGTGATACTGATACCATTGAGATGTCTCTATTCGTTGATGATTCTAGAATTATGCATGTCTACATTAGAGATGAAGTTTATGCGTATATAGAAACAGAAGTTGAAAATGTCATGGATGTTGGAGTAATGACATATGAGACCGAAGGAACTACTGAGGAAAATGATGAATTTATTGAATCAGATTATGATTTACAAGATAATGAAGATGATGATTTTGATAATGTTTTTGAGAATGAGATGATAGAAAGGGTTATACATAATGGAAACAAAGATGTTGATGGAGAAGTAGTCATCGATGACACTGAAAACAGTGGTTCAGATGTCCTATTATCTTGTTCTGAAACTGATGAGGAGGACGTATCATTATCTAAAAAGCCCATATATGTTGAATTCAATGAACAAACAAATATGGATATTCCACAGTTAGAGATCGGGATGAAGTTTCAGAATTTTGATCAGTTTAAGAGAGCTGCAAGGCAGAATGCTATTAGACAGAGAGTGGAGATTAAATTTCATCCTAATAACAAAAGGAGATGCAAAGCTTATTGTAAGAGAGCGGGATGCCCTTTTTACCTATGGGCTTCTTTGATGTCAAGTGATAAGAAAACCGTGCAAATCAAAACTGGAATCTTAGAGCATGATTGTTCAAGAACACAACATATTAGACATATAAATGCAAGTTGGATTGCAAATAATTACATGGATAATTTTAGGGCTGATCCAACATGGTCACTAAATGGGATAATTCAAGCAGTCAAGAAAAACCAGAAAGCTGAAATTTCTAGGCTGGTTGCATGGAGGGCTAAAGACATCGCTATGAAGATAATAGATGGTGATGAAAGGCAACAAATTGCTTCTTTACATGATTATCGATTAGAGATTTTACAGAGTAATCCTGGGTCAACTGTGAAATTTAAACTAGATAATGGAGTTTATCAAGGAATTTATATTTGTTTGGCTGCATTAAAAGTTGGATTCAAAGAAGGTTGCAGGCGTATAATCTCAGTGGATGGATGCTTCCTTAAAGGAATATATGATGGCCAATTGTTGACAGCAGTTGGAATAGATGCAAATGATTGTATCTATCCAATAGCTTATGCTACTACTCAAAGAGAGAACAAAGAAAATTGGATGTGGTTTTTAGAATTGTTGGCTGAAGATCTCGAGATAGACGAGAGGAATCCTTGTTCTTTTATGAGTGACCGACAGAAGGTAAGAAAAATATTTACTTATATATTGTTATTGATTTATTATGTTATCATTCATTAATGTGTCATGTTTTAATGTAGGGTTTGTTACCAGCAATTGAACAACTATTTCCTTATTGTGAGCATTGATTTTGCGTACGACATATTCTGACAAACTTTAAGTTAAGATTCAAAGGGAAAGAAGTGAAAGACCTACTATGGAGTTCAGCAAGAGCCAGTTTGTTGTTGATTACTATGTGCGAGATGATTCGGACAAAGCTTATGAAGAGAATTCACACCAAAAGGGATACGATGAAGAAATGTCAAACTGATTATTGTCCTAAGATTTTGAAAAAGTTGGAGAAGAATAAACAACTAAGTTGGTTTTATCGATCTGAATGGTCAGGAGGAGAAAAATATCAAGTGTCTCGACATGATGAGCAGTTTGTTGTTGATAAACAGTGCAAGACATGTAGTTGCCGAAGGTGGGATTTGACTGGAATACCATGTTGTCATGCAATTTCAGCTTTGTATTACAACAATAACAACCCTGTTGACTACATTGATGATTGTTATAAGGTGTCTACATACTTAAAGACTTACAGTCATTTGATAAATCCTACCAATGGAAAAGATATGTGGCCTAAAAGCAACATGCCTCCTATCATACCAAATGAGCCTCCAAAGTCGAAGAAAGGTAGAAGAAAGATAATGCGAAAGAAGGAACCTGATGAGGGTCCAAGTGGAACCAAGAACGGAATTATTAATGGAAAGGTCTCCAAGAAGAGTATTGTTATGCATTGTTCAATTTGTGGGTCAATAGAGCATAATAAAAGATTTCATGGAAAACAAGTGACTGATGCTACTCATTCGATACCCAAAAAATTGCCAGTAAGTTTGTTCTTAACTTTATAAGCTTACTTTTGATCTTTATATATTGTTTAAGAATATCTAAGAATTTTTGATCCATTGTTTCTTATGTAGGTGTGTAGGAACAAAAGCATTGGACAAAGCATTGGATCACACTCTATTTCTATGCCACATACAGTACAATGGATGTCTGACGTAAGCGCAAAATTTAAAAACTCAAGACTTCACTTTTGTTTAATTGTTTCTTCAAAATCAATGTTCAACTTCTCTCTCTCTGGTTTTTTTCCTTTTCATTCTTAGGGAACAACTAGGTATCCTAATACTTCTACTGCAAATGAGAACATAGCATCAAAATAATTCCAGGTTATTGATGCACGTAAGGATCTTTTAATTCCATCAAAAAAAGCATTTTCTCAAGTTAATTGTATTGACTTTTTGTTTTGTTTCATATTGTGGAATTGTTATTAAAATATTAAATATTCATATAATTCTATTCATACTTAGCAGATGATTACTTCAAGCCTAGAGGATGCTTCAACTCCAAGATCTGAGCAAGATGCAACAAAATCTACGAAGCAAGTTCCAAATATGATTAGAGGAAGATCAAACATTGGGGATTCTAGCGCCAGAAAGAAAAAGATATGGGTGCCACCTGGTTATAATTATGGAGATGCTAGCTTCATAGAAGGGAATTGGTAGTTCAACATGTTCAGTTTCGTTATGAATTTTGGTCCTATTTTCTACAAATGTCTCGTATTGATAGGACCGTTAATGACTACTTTCTTGCATACTTGTATTGATTCTTTAGACAGACAAAAGAAACGTATTTTGAATCCTCTATTTATTTACTTGCCTATGAGAGAGAATCTTAGTATTTGCATTGGATTCACTCTTGAAGTTTTTCTAATAATCATAAAATCAATAACAGATATCTTTTACATGATCTAAATTTATAACAAATTTTGTATTAAGTCTGGGTGTCCACTTCTTCGAAATAGTGCTGCTATTTTTTATTTGGTCTATTAATGCATCAAGCAAATTATTGAACTATCATCCTTGACGAATGTAAGGCTGCATACTTGTGAATATAACAAGTGGAAATGGATGTCTACTCTAGTTTGATAGTATTGTTAACATTAGAGTGCTATCTCCATCTCCAGAGCAATATATCTATATTAATTAGGATGACTTCTTTCAAAATACAAACATGAACATCTTTATTGTTAAACTAAACAAGAAGAGAATGAGCAGCTTCAGAGCTAGGAGTTCTCTTTATTCTTCCCTTGTCTATTAGAGTATTCTCCATTAACTTTGCAATGAACAAACACTCAATAACTGATGAATGATGATTACTCAGAACCAATAGTATAACAGATATTTTAAGTCCATAGATGACACTTATACAACTCTATTGGCAATTCCTCGAATATGTCTATTGCACACTGCAGTCTTGAACTCTCTTTCTAGCATTTCCTCAAACACCTACTGTGCCTCGCAACCGAGAGCTCTCTCTTTCAAGTATCGCGATTCCACAAGCAAAAAGGTATTGAACTATCTTTCTAGCATTTCCTCAAACACCTACTGTGCCTCGCAGTCGAGAGCTCTCTCTTTCAAGTATCAAGTCCAAACCTTCTATAATTCTGAAGTAGAGAAAAAAAACAACCTTCAGAAGGGAGGAAAATCAGAGCAGAAGAAAAAAGAGAAAAACGTTTAGAAGAATAAAATTTTAGAATTGTCGATTATGTTGTTGTATGCTGCTGTAGTGAATTTTAGGTTTTTTTATATTTAACCTAATTTGTGTAGGAAGTGATGTGGAAAATATTTTGATGAGTCACCTTAAGTCCTTAACAAGGTAAAGTCTATATGGATAATTGGTTGTCACATGAGATGACATTAAATAGAAAATTGAATTAAAACCTTGAATGATACAAAATTCAAGTTTAGTAACCATTTTGAAACAAATTATAATTTAGTAACTAATTTGATACAAACTCTATAGTTTAGTAACCTTTAGAGAAATTAACCCCGATTTTATTAATAGAAATATATTATTTAGGCTTTAAATTGTTGATTCTGACTTGAGAAGGCAACTGGGCACAAACGAGACTTCGCGTACTAAACCACACATTCATAAAACACGTAATCTAATATTTATATTGGAAAATGACTATATATATGCCAATAAAACATTTTAATATAGTATTCATTTCTGTTGAAACCCCACCACTAATTGAAATTTGAAGTATAGCCCAGCCACTACATGGTGGACACGTGTCAACATAGAGCTCGAAGGGGACAATTATTAATATAATAATACCAGTAATTAGCCCAAAAGAGACAATTAGAAAAAGAGTAACCAATCCACCTCCACTTCCACTGCCACGTCACCAAGTTGCCCTTTTGGCCAACTGAAGAGACCACAATATTTTTTCATTTTGTTGTGATTCCGCAAACATTAAATAATTTAATATTATGCAATGCATCTGACCTCCCACCACATGACAACATACTATTTCATTAATTTTTTTATTATCACTACTAGGGTTTTTATCAACTTGTGGATCTTTATTAATTATTTATTTTGTTGCGACTAGTAGATGATATTTGTTTTTTTTTGTCAATTTAATACAAAATTTTAAAGATTGCGTCACGGTGAACTCGAACCCGAGACCTTTGACCTCAGGCATTAACCACTCTACCACTAGGCCAACACACACAAGACATTTGTTTCTTTGTTCATACCTAAGTCACCAAAATTATGTTTAATTTTTTATATCAAGATTCTCGTAGATGTATGGACCGTATGGTATTTCTCGTTTTTATTTATGAGTGATTTGGATGATCTTCGAGTCCTCCTCCAACTAAAAAATACATCAAGTTTATATATTTTTTATAGTGACTCATGTGCAGATATATATGATATTTTTGCTTTTTTCCAAAATAATTATCACTTTTATATTTTATATCTAGTTATTCGAAGATAAAAGGACAAATATGTCAATCCATCTGCATATGAGATTTTGTTTTTAAGATCAAAGATTTTGCCTCATAACAAGTTGTTTAAGTGTCTGAATGATTAAAAATCAATCGCCTCATTTTGATTTTAAAATGACAAAAACTTGGGTGAGCTCCGCCTCACCGTGAGCTCACCCTTGTTTTTTGTTAAAATGATTATATATTAATTATAGTGAGTAAGGATAATTAGATTTTATTAATGTATAATTAAATTTATTAATTTTTAATTATAATTTTTAATTTAAAATTAGAATTTATTAATTCATAATTGAGGTTTATTAATTCATAATTAGGGTTTATTAATTCACAAGTAGGGTTTATTAATTCACAAGTAGGTTTTATTAATTCAAAGTTAGGGTTTATTAATTCACAATTTGGGTTTATTATTCAAAATTGGGGTTTATGATTTTCAATTAGGGTTTATTAATTCAAAAATAGGGTTTATTAATTCACAAGTAGAGTTTATTAGTTCAAAGTTAGGGTTTATTAATTCATAATTAGGGTTTATTATTTTTAATTAGGGTTTATTAATTCAAAATTAGGGTTTATTAATTCCAAATAGGGTTTATTAATTCAAAATTAGGGTTTATTAATTCAAAATTAGGGTTTATTATTTATTAATTCAAAATTAAGATATATTAATTCAAAATTATTATCTATTAATTTATAATTAAATTTTATTAAACTAATTAATTTTAATTAAAATTAAATAATTAATTAATAATTAATTAATTAAGATTAATTCAGATTAATTAATTAATTAATAGGGTTGGTCTCACTGTGCGCGCGCGCACAGGAGACCAGCCCTTTTAAAATTACCAGATTTACCGGACAAAAAATGTTTACAAGAAGAAAAAGGAAAGAAACTTTAACAAGGAAAAAAAGTGGATTTTACGGCAAAATCCTACCGAAATGATTTATTTTCGTGAATTGTTGTCACGCGAGTTTTAATTTTTTTTAGGATAAGTTTTAAACTTTCTATGCCACCAACTTAAATTTGATAACATTCTCACGTTCACTGTACACATAATTTCCAACCATATTTATTTGTCTATAGCATTTTAGCATGAGAATTAATTTTCTGGCATACATACACAAATAAAATTGTTGAGAATTTGGGTCGAAGTACTATTTTAATTACATCTTAAAATCTAATTGAAAAAAATATATTTAGATATATCTATTTGGTGATAGTCATTGATGTTTTGTCTGTTACTAAACTCATCTATTAGGGGTTGTACTTAGATAAGAAGTGTCTTTTGTTTAACGAGAAATTAAAGTTGAAGACGTTTAATCGAAATAAAATCATACGAGAATCAATTGACTCATCAGAGAATAAGCTTCAAACTCAAAGCAGCAAGATCGAGTCACGAAGTCAGAAGCAACAAACAATGTGCTTAAAGCTATATGAGCTAAGGCACCAGAAGCAAAACCTAATGATGAAAGATATGAAGTCAGGCAAATTGAGTTCATTGAAATGATTCAAGAAGCCTGCTCGTCAGGGAAAACTGATGATCATTGTGGTATCACACAGTGTGAGTTAGACAGACATCAGAAGATCACAAAACCTGAAGGACTCAGATGTTTGTTCCACGAGATTTGAAGTCAGTCGCAGCATTATCGTGGATCAGATTACCTAAAGATGAAGTAATAAGAAGTTCGAGGGACTCAACACGAGATCAGACGTGGACTCAGTTATAGACCGAAGATGGATGTTGATGAAGAAGAGTCGAATATGCTAATAAATTACCTTATGCATTTATCTGACTCACAAAGTGAGAAAGCACAAGACAACAAAGTCTAACTGTCGTAATTTCAAAAGTAGAGTTTGAATTTCAAATGACTCTCTTTCAATAGCTAGTTAGAATTTGAACCTCTATAAATACGGGACTTCTCAGCTAGAGCAAAAAAATGAGTTCTTACGAGTTGATGCTCTTAGAAAGAAGACACAACTTAAACTCCGATTCCAACTCTAACTCCTACTAGACATGGACAAAACTTTATTCTTTCAATGCTAACGGTTTCACCACTCTATCTACAGTGAAACTACTTAGGTCTAGTATCTCATATCTAAACTGTTTTTTTCTTGTAATATCTATAATAGAACTTAGATGATTGTTGCATATCTTTAGATTTGTTCTTCTTAGTAAAAACACACCCAACTTAGTTAAAAATATAGTTCTGGCCAGTTCAAGATTAGAAAATTAGAATGAAGCTGTGAGTATGCAACACGGTGTAGTGTTCTAAGCAATGATGATGAGTAAACCTAAGATGAATTAGGTGAAAGTGAAAGGAGATATGTCCTGGCCTGATAACCCATGGATGAAAGATCTCGACTACTACTGAGATCTGAAGTCACTTCCATTTGGAAGTATAAAACAAGAAATTCCTAAGGTTAATTAAAATTTATATGTTCGCATGTTCGTGGATGTAGGAAGGGTCTATTCAAACTTAGGGATGCAAACAAACCAAGCCGCTCGTGAGCTATTCGGAGCTCGACTCAAAAAAGCTAGTTCGAAATTCGTTAGTTTTGCAAACGAGCCGAACTCGAGCCTCGAACCGAGCTCGATATGATTTCAAGCTGAGCTTGAGCTTAGCATTGTTTGATTCTTGAGCTCATGAACATGTTTGGTTCGAAGTCAAACGAGCCAGTTGGCGAACATGTTCACGGACATGTTCGCTAACATGTGAAATAATAAATTATTTTTATATATTTAAATAATTAAAACTAATAATAAATTACAAATTATATTTTTATTGATAATTAATAAAAAATAATAATATAATTATAGTTCTAGTAATAAATTACAAAATTTAATAATTCGAGCTCGAGCTCGAAAACGAGCAAAGTCGAACACGAGCAGAGTTCGAGCTCGAGTATGAGTATGTCTCATAAACGAGTAGTTATCAAATATAATTCAAGCTACTCGCGAGCTCAAAATTTTACAAGGAACCGAGCTCGAGTTCAATTTAAAAATCGAATTCGAACTCGAGCCTGATAAGATTTAAACGAGCCGAGCTCGAGCTTGGTAGTGTCAGATTCGGCTCGGTGCGTATGCATGCCTATTCAGACAAACCACGTTAAATCCTTATGTTATTTACTGCTTTATTGTTTGTTGCTTTGCTAAGTGCATATCTGAACAAAACTTGGCTAAGTGGACTTATACTCAATCTGATAAATCACTCTAAGCTTAACATCTGTATGCATATGATCTTATATTCTGCTTCATCACCTTTCGCACATACACTCATTTTCTTTCAATGTGAATAGTTGCTAACCCAATCATGCTTCCGTAAAAACTGAATGAAGCTGAAGGATTTTCAATTAGGTGTATTCCACCACCCAGACACCTGCATCTTATTTATGGGATCCATAAAAAAACCATACCAATTCTTATTAAAAGAGTTGGAACTCGTTTTTTTTTTTTGGATAAATAAGTATTTAAAAATGATGTAATTTAGATTTGAATCTAAGATATTTGATTTCAAACATTAATTATTCTACAATTAGGTCAACATATGTATAGATGAACTCGTATTTTTTTTTAAGATCAAAATTTAAATGTTAGTGGTTTCCTATGCAGAGATGAACTCTCTTTTTTTTGAGATAAAAATTTAAATGTTATTGGTTTCCTATACAACAAAAGTAAGGGTATTTACAACTTATGGGTGAACTGATAAAAACTTCACCAACTTTGATTCACTTTTAATTATAAATACATTTATTTTGATAATAATCACATCTAAATTTGTAGTGGAGAATACACGTTCCAATTTTTCATGGCGACAAGAATGATGCTGTAATATGTTTTTTTTTTGCCTTTCTATGTATGGTAGAAAATATGAGGAAATAAATTGTTGGATCTTGAAAAGGATCATTTCGCAATATTTTCCATTTTTTAGAAAATCAAGAGATTGTATCATCATTGAAGTATTTTACAAGCCGTGACTAAAATATTGGATCAAAATTAGTTAATTTTTTGTTATTAACCCTTAACTTAAAATGTGTGGGAGTGTTGACAATTCTTGAATATGTAAAGACAAAAACTTGGGTGAGCCCCCGCCTCACCGTGAAATTTAATTGTTTTTGTTAAAATAATTATATATTAATTATGGTGAGTAAGGATAATTAGATTTTATTAATGTATAATTAAATTTATTAATTTTAATTATAATTTTAATTCAAAATTAGATTTTATTAATTCATAATTATGGTTTATTAATTCATAATTGATGTTTATTAATTCATAATTAATGTTTTTAATTCACAAGTAGGGTTTATTAATTCAAAGTTAGGGTTTATTAATTCATAATTAGGGTTTATTATTCAAAATTAGGGTTTATTATTTTCAATTAGGGTTTATTAATTCAAAGTTAGGGTTTATTATTCAAAATTAGGGTTTATTATTTCCAATTAGGGTTTATTAATTCAAAGTTAGGGTTTATTAATTCCAAATAGGGTTTATTAATTCAAAATTAGGATTTATTAATTCATAATTAGGGTTTATTATTTCACAATTAGAGTTTACTAATTCAAAATTAAGATATATTAATTCAAAATTATTATTTATTAATTTACAATTAAATTTTATTAAACTAGTTAAATTAGAATTAATTAATTAGAATTAATTAGAATTAATTAATTAGGATTAAAATTAACTAATTAATTAAAGTTAATTAATTAAGGTGGTCTCACTGTGCGCAGCGCACAGGAGACCATCCCATATGTAAATGTAGTGATTCCTGAAACTAATCTATCAAAGTGAGATTATACTATGAAAGAAATAATAATAATAATAATAATAGGTTGACGAGTCACGCACCCAAGAGGGCGTGACAAAACTGGAGCATAGAAAACGGGATTTGGAAGAAGCCAAAAATATCAAGACGAGAGAGAGAGAGAGAGAGAGAGAGAGTGAAAAGGCGCACTCTTTACCGTTCAATCCTTTCGAGCACTCGCCGGTGGCCGAGGCCCGTAGAAAAATCCGGATTTTTTCGTTAGAATCGAAGCCTCTACACGCTCGCAGCTATGGTATACGTACATATCGTCTCCCTATAGCAAGCTCAGCTATCTTCGTGTTGTGCTTGAGATTTTGTGTGTGCTCAGTGGTTCTGCGATGGAGCTTTTCCAATTACAAGTTTCTGATACCTTTGTGGTTTTAGGTGAGGGCTTCATATATATATATATTCTCGGATCTTCGTAGCCTTTTCAGTTGTAAATTTTAGTTATGATATTGATATACGAACGCATGTCAGTTTTGTGTTGATTTTTGAGATTATTTATTTATTTTGTTTGCGTGGAGTTTTTGAATTGTGAATAATGAAATGGAGTACTTCTTTTTTGGTATTCCTTGTTGTGAGGATTCTGTGTTTTTCTTGACGGCCTGTCGTTTTTAATATTGAGATTAATATGATACGAAGTTGATTTATAAGGTGTTTTGAGTTGATGAGAGTTGGGTTTTGGGATCTATGGAGGGAGAAGTTGCTTTTCGATGGATGTGCATGGTGGATTGCTGCATGCTGGTTAAGTTCATGGCGTGCAAGATTGTCTATGGAAGAGTTGCAATTACAACTAGTAGTAAAACAGCACGTTCTAAGCCAGTCTATTAGTGGATTTTTTTGTTTTGATGAATACATGGGAAGAAATGCAAAGGAACTTAGTGATACATGGTTGATTAAAATACCATCTAACCAAAAGTAGATGATTTATTAAATTTCCAGCCACTTCTAGTTTCTTTATGGTTAGATTGTTTCCAATTTGTTTTGGTTGCTTTTGCATCTGCGTCTCTTAATTTCGAGAACCAAGATGTATGATTTAGTTTTTAGTTATTTGAATGAGTTGTGTTCTTTAAGATCACATGACACTGTATATTTCAAAATTTTCCAGTTGATTATTAAGAGAAAATACTGCTCACAGCTAGGGGACCCGAGAACTATTGGCTTCTGATATAAAAGCAATTCTGATTTTACTTGCATCTGATGAGAGTTAGTGAGTTACCGTAGGAGTGACTTTAGCAGAATTCAACCGGGCACATATCCATTTTCATATGTGAATCTTTAGTAAGTTATGCTTGCTTCAGTCCTCGTAATATCCAAGAACAGCTCTGGTGGAATTATAATGAGCTTTTTTCTCCATGTCATATCAGTTGTAACTTGTAAGCATAAAAAGCATTATCAATACCAGTGTTATGGTATTTCACTTATGGCTTCATTGTATTTGGCTACTGTAGAAGTATGTTTTATGCTGTTATATGTAATTGGATGTTTAATCTATGTCTAAGTTTGTACCTTATCTCACTAGTGATAAATTTTCTTGCCTGGCTGTCGTCACATTGTTAAGCATATGCAAGCCAGTGTTAATTGCAACTTTTCTTGGAATTCTATTCATATTGTGAACTACCTATATGCGTTTCATGGTTATGTTTTATAATATATAGGTGACTGGAGAAACTGAGCTTGGTTGTTGTAATGTAAATTTAAGTTTCTGAGGATCATACCAACCAAGAATGGGAACAAAACCAGCTTTATCTGTTCAAAGACCAGGTGCTGGACAACTTGGTAACTGTGGGGCATCTGGAGCTTTATCTTCTTCTTTGTCTGTCCTTTCGACTCCTCAAGAGGGAAACTACCCCAACTTTTCTGACTCCCATCAGGGTTCCTTGGAGAGGAGGGTATTCAACCAGCATCCTCCACCAGTCATTTCACCATTGCCTTCCAACAACGGGGTTGTTGGACATATGTTTTCTTCATCTTCAGGATTTTCTAGTAATCTACATTTTTCATCTGTTCCTCGACAAGAAAAACATCCAACACAATCCCCTTTCATTTCTCAATCAACAGACAGTGGCTCTGCCAATTTAGTGCAGCATTCTACTGGCTCGGGATTTCTCCAATCGACTGCCTCAAGCCACTCTAACAAAGAAAATATGAACGCTTGGAGTACAGATGCTCTACCTGATTTTTTTGATTTTGAGAATAGTCAACCTGATGGTAGTAACAGTTTTGCTGTTGCGATACCGTCCGAGGATCTTTGTAAACCAGGTGAGTGGCACGATTGGGCCGATGATCTCATTACTGATAATGATCCTTTGACTTCTGATTGGAATGACATTCTTGCTGATGCAAGTACTGTGGAACCAGAGCTAAAGGTTTAGACCATTCCTCTATGCACGACGATGATCATTTTTCTTACCTCTTTTGTTATCCCCTAATCTCTTCTATTGTTTCTTCTATAGTTATTACGTCAAATGTCAAAAGAGTCAACATGTATGCCAATGCAACCCCATGTATCCCAGCAGCTTCTTGCTACATATAGAGAATCTAACAGTGCTGGTGGACAATCATCCTCCACAAACTCTGCTCAAGCCAAGCAGCGCATGCGTTGGACTCCCGAACTTCATGAGGCATTTGTGGAGGCAGTCAACAAACTTGGTGGAAGTGAAAGTAGGATTCCTTCTTGCTTTGCTTCAAAAGAATGCAGTTCAAACCGATGAGTCTAAAATCACCCCTATTGCTCCACTTTTTTATTGCAGGGGCTACTCCCAAGGGTGTCCTGAAAATAATGAAAGTTGAGGGCTTGACAATCTATCATGTTAAAAGCCATCTGCAAGTATGCCCGTTATAATCATGTTGTTGACCTACTTCTATCATGATACAAATTTGATTGTTCTTTGCTAAATGTGGAATCTGTTTTTTAACTGCAGAAGTACCGCACAGCTAGATATAAACCTGAGAGCACAGAAGGTGTGTGGAAAGTTCTGACCGTTACTTTTACTCCAGTCTTTATGCTATTATCACTCTTCATTTGTTTAAGAAAGGGGTTTTAAATCTACACTCCAATATTATGTTGTCAGTCACTACTATATGACACCGCAAATCCATCTTGATGCATTTCTATTGACTAACTTAACTCTTCATTTGTTTTAAAAAGGGGTTTAAAAGCTGTACTCCAATATTGTGTTGCCAGTCACTGCTATATGACACCAAATGCATGCAAATCGCCCATCCTGATGCATTTATATTGACTAACCGTTTTAGACCCACTTTTGCTTTCTTTCTGTTTCTGTCTTGCACTTATCACATGGATACTATCTTATTATTGCTTCTCCTTGTGCATTTCTCTCTCCGTCTTGACTAGAAAAGAAAAGATATCTTGCAAATTAAAAATTCCACCCTTTTATGTCACCAGCCTGTCACATGTACACAGAAGAGGTTTTTCTACTTTTTTGTTTCTTCTTATTATTTCCCTTGGTTGCATTGTTTATAAGTTGTCATCACCTTGAAATGGTTGAATTAGACCATTGGTTTATTTGATATGCCATAAGAACATCACATGAACTGTTGTAACTTTTCACCTTATATCAAACCCTTGCTTTCTCTTGCAGAATCTTTGGAGAGAAAAACAACTTCAATTGAAGAACTTTCATCCCTTGACCTGAAAACGTTAGTTTACTTTCCCTTTGTTGGGCTCCTATGTCTGAGATGGAATCTTTTTGCTATCATTTCTGCTTCTTGTTTTCAGGTGAATAGAAACAGACAGTTTCAGAAAAACTAACCTAGTGGTATACACCTGAACTAATTTTAGCCATAATAATTGTGTACAGGTTGTTACCATATTGATCCCTTAGGTGTTGTAGGTAGTTTGCGGTACATATATTGTTGCTATGACTTAAATATACATTTGTTTGATCTTGTGCACTCCTTCTAATGTTCAACATTACTATTGGATTAGTATGCAATCACCAATCAAAGTTACTTTGGGGGGTGGGGCCCGTTGGGGGGGGGTTGCTGTATGGATTGGTCTGCAAACTGATCGCTTGATTGATGCAGAAGTGTGTCCATCACATGCTCCTTTTCCAGACCCTTGCCTCCTGACTAGCCACTCCTGACACATGCACAGGCTTTCTTGCCACCAAGTATGAAGTATGTTTTTCTTATGAACCATAGAAACTGGTTAATGAAGGCACGGGGGAAGAAGTTTGGGGGTGGGGGTATATATGCTGGTCTAGAAGCCCTTTCTATGTGGAAGGCAGTCCGTCTCTAATAGCCTTATGGATCTTACGTTTATTTTTTATTATTTCCCTTGTGTCATGCATTTCTACTGCTAACTGTTTTTTCTCATACAAAATAAAGAAGGTTTTATTAATGGAAGTAGAATTGAATACAGAGGGATAAGGTATCCAAAAGCAGAACAAAGATGAGATTGATGAACACTATTCAAGAGTATTACACAAAGAAATATTTATGACAGCTGCCCTACCCTTATACATACACAAGCCACTACTCATGCCTTTTGTATTCTATCATTAGTTACTGTTGTTAATCTTTTGAACAAAACCTACCTCAATGACTTCATAGTTTTATGTGTTTGGTTGAAGATGTGATCTCTTCACAGTTTGCTGTTAGAGGATGTGTATCAACTATCAATATTTTGGCTAACCTGTAACAGCAGGACTGCAAGTAGGATTCTGGTTATGTATTGAAGTTTGTGGAAAGATAAAGCTATAGTTTTTGGACAGTAGGGAAATTCGAGACTAAGGAACCACCACAAACAATTAATGTATAACAATGCAGTAGGGGTTCAGCATGAGCTTCAGCTAGCTCTTCCACATGGGACTTCAATAAAAGAACATGACTTACTCACCTTATATGCTGAATATTGACTGTGGAAATGAAAATGAATTATTTCCTCTGCATACTCTAGAGTGCCTCACCATTGTGAACATAAGTTACTTCTTTCCACAATCATACACATTTCATTTCAAGAGGACAACTAGTCTGTGCACTATGAATGTGTCTTGTTTTCATTCACAGAAATTGCAAGCATATTGATTTTGAGGTTTAAATTACAGCAGCACTTAAGGGCGATCTGGATCTGGAATTTTATGAAAATGCTGTATTTTATATGCCTTAAAACAATGATGAGATGCTTTATATCATAATGTTTTTTGGCTGATTATTGTGCCAAACAAACATTTTGGATCAGGGGTATAGAGATCACTGAAGCCCTGCGGTTGCAGATGGAAGTACAAAAGAGGCTTCATGAACAACTTGAGGTATGATCTTTTGGTTTGTGAAAATATTGCTCGGCATGTTGGGCGAGCCTATGTTGGACTTTTAGTTGGTACTTGGGAGGCTGCTAGCTATCAGATTAACAAATGAGAGAGACCACTAGCCTGCTGAGCCGGTGTAGTATTTTCTTGTCTGATAATGCCCAAACTAGTTGCATTACTTGAGTTGAACTATATCCTCATTGTCGCTAGTTTCAGCAAATGAGAAACAAGCAGAAGATAATGCCAATATGGCCTTTGCGTATCTATTCATATTGAATGCACGTATCTACGCCAACTGCGAAGAGCCACTGTATCTAGGGCAATAATAAAATATCTTCATTATTGCTTTGCAGATCCAAAGAAATCTACAGCTTCGAATTGAAGAACAAGGAAAATACCTTCAGATGATGTTTGAGAAGCAGTGCAAATCAGGCCCCAAGTGGGTCAAGGGGGCTTCATCTACCAGCGAGGACCCTTTCAAAGAGTTAAAAGACGCATATAAAAGTTCACCAACTGAAGATAATTCGGGAGTAGAAGCTGATAAAAGTAGTACAGGAGGCGACTTGACTAATCTTCCCTCTGGATCAGGAGAAGATCGTCAGCTGGTGGAAGAGAAACAAAAACTGTCTAACTCCGAAGTAGTTGAGAATACCAGTGCAGAAGTCGAGGAGCAACCACCAAAGCGTGCAAAAGTGTACATTTAGGCTCCATTATCTTCTAATGCTAGCAAGACCAAGTTGATAAATCGATGATCAGTCCCTGAAGCTTGGCAAAGGAGCTGTTTATTGGCATTGCGTGCATAATTTAGCATCGGGTTTCTCTGGATTCTGATTGTCATAAAGGGTATAGATTTCGGGGTTTTTGACCTCAAACACTAGCAGGTAATGAGGAATTTTGCTCGGGAGCCAAAGGCACCTTTTGGCGCCTAGACTATGTTTCAGAGCTCTGAGATGTAAGCTTGTTATGTCGTAGTGATTTCGAGCCATGATTTAGTAATATGGTTTATGTGAATACGAAGTTGCTTTGGACATTTCAACAGTCATACATCTTCTCTGTTAGTTGGGTTTGCTTAGAAATGCCATCTTTGGGCACCGTGCAAAATACTGAACGCGTCTTCTGTTAGCTGCTGAGCATGTTCTCACTCTCACCGGGAACAAGAAAATGAAATAAAATAACTGTGTATTGGGATTCAACTGACGGACTAAAAATAGTAGGATTATAATAATGAAATTTTCTCTAACTCAATTGAGTCGAACGACAGCTAAATGAGGCTAGCCCTAAACTAGGTGAGTTGATTTTAACGATGTCAATTCAATCTGAAACAATGGACTGACCAAATAAATCGAAAAAAGAGGTTTATGATCGAGAAACTCTGGTAGGAAATCTTTTAGCTCAATTGGCCCGAATCAAATAGCGGAAGTCCAATAAGGCTGGCAATCCCTATGTGTGCGACTGAAGTTACTAGTGGATACCATTTGTTCTTTAAGATGAAAAATGTTACTTGCAAAGGCCCAACAACCAGAAGACAACTAAAAAAACTTAGAAATAAAATAATCGCAGAAGAGGTTTCACAAGAATATCTACTGAAAAGAAGATGGTAGTAGTAGTACTGTGCATATGATGGCGAATTTCATTTCACACTTAATCATAAAGGAAAATCTGTCATAAGGAAAATAAGATTTTACTTGCTATCAGTTGTGGGATCCAGAGGTTGGCGATATTGATGCCTAAATACAAGAGAAGGATTTTATTAGAGAAAAACTATCAAGAATTTTTATTTAACGACATTCCGTTTCTCTTTAATTTCAGTTCTACAGTATATGTTTGCAACAACATTTATATCATAGGTATAATTATTTATACACACATTAATCTTTAAGTATGTTGACTAATAGCCTTCTATACGAGATGGGAGTTTGGTGTGTATATTTATCTTTACACAACTTTGAGTTGAAGGCACATATGGTCACATATTATTTTAGAGGCAAATATGATGTATCTTTCCCACATTGCCAGAAAGAAGAAGCAATTAGCAAGCAATCTCCCTCTCTCTCTCAGACATAACTTATATTCCAACCAATCCCGACTCCTCACCTATAAGCTGGTACACACACTCAACACCCCCAACAACAATTGTCAAATAGGGGTATATATTTGTTGACAAACCACTTCAATTCCTCCCTATCGATCTCAACTCATAACTTGTTTCATTTCTTGCCATGGCTGGCCTCTACACCGGCTCCCATGGCGGCCGCCACGTTCTGCATGGTGGCGACGAGGTAACTCTTCTTTCTTCTTCTCTTGTCCTTTTCTTTTTCTCTTGAATATTGCTTGATGCATAGATGCATGCATGCATGAATGTAAATGGCAGCACGATGGTGGGCTTCAAACTCATGAAAATGCAACGAAGGAAAGCAAAAGTTGTAATATATGTGGAGATGAGATAGGTTTGAAGGAGAATGGGGAGATGTTCGTAGCGTGCCACGTGTGTGGATTTCCGGTTTGCCAGCCTTGCTACGACTATGAGAGGGCTGAGGGCCAACAGAGCTGCCCTCAGTGCCACACTCACTACAAACGCCATAAAGGTCCGTCGGGATAGGACGCTTTATTGCAAATTGTGTTTCATCTTTTATTTTAAATTTAGTCAAGATTTGATTAGGGGGTGCTTATATCTTGTCTGAATTCGAACTCACATTCAATGACATGCGTTTAAATTTGAATCTTGACCCTTTAGACCAGTAACGGAGCCAGGGTTGGTAACGAACTTTATTTTTTCTTTCTTTACTTGACTTTTAAAAAGTCTATACATGAATTATTGACTTATGCATACAAATTGAGAGAGAATTTTGGGTAGGTTGTCGTCGGGTGGAAGGTGATGAAGAAGATGTCGAGGATGACTTTGAAGATGAATTCCAGCTCAAGAATCCTACCCATCAACCTTCGGTAATCCATTCTCACTTATAATCTATTATACTTTAATTATTTGGTAATTAATTCTATGCAGTAAAAATGGGAAATATTGTACGTGAGTTTCAACTTTCACTATAATCTATTAAAAGGAAATTATCGGTAATTAATTGTGTGCATTAAAAGTGAGAAATATTGTACGTGAGTTTCAACTTTCACTATACAGAAAAAGGAAAAGATCGGAAAGAAAGAAAAAAACTTCTAAAATGCTAACTTCTTTTCTTAATTTTTCAGCAATAAGTTTAAAATTGATCATTCTATTCTTTCCCTTTTTTTTTTCAACTTCTGGTTAGTTTAATAACTTTACATTGCTTCAAGAACTTCAACTTGGTACGATAGATTATTTTTATTCAAAATTTCTGGATTCCCCCATCTCATCCTAAAAGAAACAAAATAATTGAATACAATTGCAGAAGGACTAATTGGCATGGATACAATTAAAAAGAATAAATTTAAGTAAACATTGTTGGTCGAATTAATAATACATTTTAATATAAGCTCATCAAATTTTTTTGGCAAAATAGTGACCGAGCTGAGTTAAACCATCCCGCTTTTGAACGTGACCGAAATACTTGTATTATAATTTTAAATAGCTAAGTTTGAGCACATATTTTATTTAATAATAATAATAATAATAATAATAATAATAATAATAATAATAATAATAATAATAATAATAATAACAACAACTACTTAGTTTGAGAGTACCTCTGGTAAAACTTGCAAGTTATTAGGTTATGCATATTAAAGCTTAAATTTGAACTCGGCTTCAATAAAGTACAATTCTGTTGGCATTTTCATCAAATTAATTTTGAGTAGCCTGTAAATGAACCAAACATGTTTATCGACTTTATCCTTCATTTGACCTCACAGCCATTGGAGTTTGGTCTCTAAACTACTATTTTGTGCATTACATTATAAATTATCTTAGTAGTAGTCATTATAAAAATTAAAACAATTATGCAATAATGGCACCTAATTAATTAACATTATTTAACTAAAACTTCAAACTAAAATTCCCCTTAAGAAATAACCAACCTGACAAAATCAAAACCCAAATTTTTTTCTAAACTATACCGTAATAAAATCCAACAATTATTTAATAAAATAAAGAAACTAGACTATTTTTTGTTTGAAAAACTCAAATTTGATAAACCTTGTGCCAACAAGGCAAAAAGTTGTAATGCATCTTTCTTTTTATGTGATCACGTGTATTTAGAACTTAAATTTACTTAATAATTTATAGTGGTTGTTGGTTAATTTATAGATAACAGAAATTTGAAAGTCGAATATAAAATTCCAAAATATAGAGAACAGAAATTTGATAGGAGAAGAAAGTTTTTGCCTTGCAATTTTGCAGATTGCTCAGAAACTTCGTTAAGAAAAAAGCATTCATATGACATTTTGCAGTCGCAGGAACATAATGGTACTGGGGATTACAATCACCACGAAATTCACATCAATGGAGGAGCCATTCCTTCCGTCGCAGGGAGCGGTAACTACACTTCAAAACTCCCTTTTATCCCAAGAAGAATCACTACTTTAATTGCTGAGGACACATATATTTTACAGTTGCAGGCAAAGACTTGGATGGTGAAAAGGAAGCTTACAGCCCCGAGGAATGGAAGGAGAGGGTGGAAAAATGGAAAACCAGACAAGAGAAGAGAGGCCTCGTTATCAAAACTGATGATGGAGGAAATGATCAAGACGACGACGATTATTTTCGGTAATAATTTTTAAACGTATTTATCAAAATCTTAGTACCGTTTATCAGCTTAAATTATGATATTTGTGCCAATCGTTTGTTGTTTTTTGATTTCTCAATCAGCGTTGCTGAAGCTCGCCAACCGTTATGGCGGAAAGTCCCAATCCCTTCACGGCTAATCAGCCCTTACCGCATTGTGATTGTCATACGTTTGATCATCCTGTGCTTCTTCTTCCATTTCCGAATCTTGACCCCAGCATATGATGCTTTCCCCTTGTGGCTTATATCTGTGATATGTGAGATATGGTTTGGTGTGTCTTGGATTCTTGATCAGTTTCCCAAATGGCTCCCCATTACCCGGGAGACCTATCTCGATCGCCTCTCGTTGAGGTTTGAGCGTGAGGGCGAGCCTAGCCGGCTCCTCCCCGTTGATTTCTTTGTGAGTTCAGTGGATCCTCTTAAGGAGCCTCCCATTATCACAGCAAACACCGTGCTTTCAATCTTGTCTGTCGACTATCCGGTGGAGAAGGTGAGTTGCTACGTGTCTGATGATGGTGCATCCATGCTCCTGTTTGACGCGTTGTCTGAGACTGCTGAGTTCGCGAGAAGGTGGGTGCCGTTCTGCAAGAAGTACAGCATTGAGCCCAGGGCACCCGAGTTCTACTTCTCTGAGAAGATTGACTATCTGAAAGATAAGGTTCAGCCTACTTTTGTGAAGGATCGTAGGGCTATGAAGGTAATTAGTCATGCAAATTTGTGTCTTCTGTTATCAATCACTTGATGGATTGGTAGTCTTGAAGTGTGTTTAACTGTTTCAGAGAGAATACGAAGAGTTCAAAGTAAGAATTAATGCCTTGGTGGCTAAGGCTCAGAAAAAACCAGAAGAAGGATGGGTTATGCAAGATGGTACACCGTGGCCAGGGAACAACACTCGTGATCACCCTGGCATGATTCAGGTAAAAAAAACAATACTGTCAAGAAAAAAATATATCCTGAAATGATGCATAAGTTCTTTATCAACCGGCTGATATATAATTGATAATATAAATGATCTTGGTATAGTGTAAATGAGCAATAAGCTTCTTCTGTCGCAGGTCTATTTGGGAAGTGAAGGGGCACTTGATATTGAAGGTAAGGAACTACCACGGCTGGTGTATGTGTCACGTGAGAAACGGCCAGGCTATCAGCACAATAAGAAGGCTGGGGCAATGAATGCACTGGTGAGTGACAGCTATTTAAACATCTATATGGCTGCAGTTTTCACGTTATTCATGTGGCTAACCTTTTATGTCATTATATGCGCAATCAACAGATTCGAGTTTCTGCAGTGCTTACTAATGCACCATTCATGTTGAACTTGGATTGCGATCACTACGTCAACAACAGCAAGGCTGTCAGGGAAGCTATGTGCTTTTTGATGGATCCCCAAGTCGGAAAGAAGCTCTGCTATGTCCAGTTTCCACAGAGGTTTGACGGAATTGATCGCCATGATAGATATGCTAACCGCAATGTTGTCTTCTTTGATGTAAGTTATACAGTATACAGAACTACTCGTGCACTCACTACTTTCTTATTCCAAATAGTTATTGTACACAAATAGAATTCAAATTTCTTGTATGAGTTAAAGTTGGGAGTTGACTTGGTTATTGTCTTTGATCTAACCATCTAAATTCTGATACTGCAAATTGCCATTTTACAGATCAACATGAAAGGTCTCGATGGCATCCAAGGGCCTGTATATGTTGGAACTGGGTGTGTCTTTAACAGGCAGGCATTGTATGGCTATGATCCACCAGCATCTGAAAAGCGGCCCAAGATGACTTGTGATTGCTGGCCGAAATGGTGCTGCTGCTGTTGTGGTGGATCAAGGAAGCCAAAGTCTAAGAAAAAAGGACTTAAGGCTCTGCTTGGGCTTGGAGGACTGTATAGCAAGAAGAAGAAAATGATGGGTAAGCAGTACACAAGGAAAGCATATGCTCCAGCTTTTGATCTTGAGGAAATTGAAGAAGGATTCGAAGGATATGATGAATTGGAAAAATCATCACTTATGTCCCAAAAGAATTTTGAGAAACGGTTTGGAATGTCACCAGTTTTCATTGCTTCGACTCTAATGGAGGAAGGTGGCCGTCCTGAGGGGAGTAGCCCGACGTCACTGATCAAAGAAGCCATTCATGTTATTAGTTGTGGTTATGAAGAAAAAACTGAATGGGGTAAAGAGGTAAGTCGAAACATTAAGCCATTACAAGGTCATTCTCTGATAGAGCCAATGAACTTTCTTTTACTTGATACTTGAGCGAAACCTATTGCCTGCACCCTTACTGTAATATTCATTTCAAACTGGGTTCGTATCTACTATGTTACTAATACCTTTTAAACTTGTTTGATAACAGCTTGGATGGATTTATGGTTCTATTACAGAAGACATTTTGACGGGCTTCAAGATGCACTGTAGAGGATGGAGGTCTGTGTACTGCACACCAAAGAGAGCGGCTTTCAAGGGATCAGCTCCAATCAATCTATCCGATAGGTTGCACCAAGTTCTGAGATGGGCTCTTGGTTCTGTGGAAATCTTTCTTAGTCGTCACTGTCCACTTTGGTATGGTTATGGAGGAAAGCTCAAATGGCTTGAGAGACTTGCTTATATCAACACCATTGTATACCCATTCACTTCTATTGCTCTCGTGGCTTACTGTACTCTCCCAGCAGTGTGTCTCCTTACTGGAAAGTTTATTGTTCCAACCGTAAGTATCATCCACACTACAAAAATAACAGCATAAATTATCTAAAATTATTTGATTGGTTATATTATTTTGGAATCCATAGCTAAAAATTGAACTTTGTGCGTAAAGCTTATGCTGCTGAATCGCTGATCATGGAGAATCTTGCTGACATTTTTTGTCATACTTAAATTGAAAATGGTGATCAATGTGGATAGACTGTTTGGAATAGAGCCTGTACATTTGATATGAAACTGTAGCTGGTATTCCTGACTTTGGTATGAATTGTCATGCAGCTGAACAACCTAGCCAGTGTATGGTTTATTGCACTTTTCGTCTCCATCATTGCGACGGGCGTACTTGAGCTCCGATGGAGTGGAGTTAGCATTGAGGATTGGTGGCGCAATGAACAATTTTGGGTCATTGGTGGTGTCTCAGCACATCTTTTTGCAGTTTTTCAAGGTCTTCTCAAGGTCCTTGCAGGAGTTGATACAAACTTCACAGTCACTTCAAAAACAGCAGATGATTCCGAGTTTGGGGAGCTCTACCTCTTCAAATGGACAACTCTTCTCATTCCACCAACGACCTTGATCATCATTAATATAGTTGGTGTAGTGGCAGGAATTTCAGGTGCGATTAACAACGGCTATGGCTCATGGGGTCCTCTCTTTGGGAAACTCTTCTTTGCCTTCTGGGTTATTGTTCATCTCTATCCATTCCTTAAGGGATTGATGGGAAGGCAAAACAGGACTCCTACAATCGTGGTTCTCTGGTCGATTCTTCTAGCTTCAATATTTTCACTTGTTTGGGTCCGAATCGATCCTTTCTTGCCCAAACAAACTGGCCCCATCCTCAAACAATGTGGTGTCGATTGCTAGACCCCGTCATACCAACGAGCTGTCTTATTGTTCTCAACCTTTTTGCTCATTCTGCGTTATAGCTTCTTGTGTGTAGTGTGCTGTTTGCATCTGTAAATCTTGCGAACACAAAATCTCCGAGAAGAAGGGCCACATTTCTGCCCATTTTTTACTCCTTGGATGATGTAAATCAATTGCAATTTCATCTACTTCAATGCCACTATTTCTCCATTCTCAAAATTTCACATAATTATCTCATGATTCTGATTTAGAGTTTCTTTTGGTTGTCTTCTTCGGTAATAAGTTATATCTTGTTTTCCTTCCCCCCCCTCTTTTCAGATATATCATGTTGTTGTGGAAGGGATCAATTTTATGAGAAGATAACACTTATTTTCTTGAAATCTGGCACAAAGCTCCAGTTAATAACTTATTCCTGTACAGTCCTAGATTACATGATTTCCACTATTTTGAGAAATTTGAGAGTTTGCTGATTTTTGTTGTTCCTAGAGGCTCTGGTAAGTATGCCTGTGTATGAGCTGACAATTCCTGTGCAACCGAACGCATGTTTGGCCGTGACTCTGGGGCGGGCCTTATGCATGACAATGCAATAGTTACTACAAAAACCACTTCCTCTGCCATCTTTCCGGTGGGAGGTGAAAGCCGCTGATCAATCAGGTCATTCAGAAATATTTCAGGATTACCATTTAATGCTGCTTTTTCTGATAGTGAAGATACGAGCTCCCCTGGATGTTTTCCCATCATAACCTCCAATGCCACCACTCCAAAGCTGTATACATCTGATTTCTCTGTAACCTTCATGGTAAGTGCTAGCTCTGTACAAGGAAATGACTCATAAGTGAAATATTCTAACTTCATAAAATCAACAATATTTTGATGCGGGTTTATAATGGCTCGAATTGTGAAGAAACAAAAGAGAAGCAGAAAAGTAGAGAATATGCTGATTAAATCTTACCTGGTGCCATGTAACCATAAGAGCCAGCGGCTGTCGTCCAATTTGATGAGTCTGAAGTCAGTAACTTTGCTGTACCAAAATCTGAGAGCTTCGCCTCCAAGTCGAACTCCAGTAAAACGTTGCTGCTTGATACATCACGGTGTACAATGGGAGGGGAGCAATCATAATGCAGGTAAGCAAGCGCATATGCCACTCCTTGCACAATCTTCACCCTCGTAGCCCAGTTTACTTCAGTAACCACCATATCATCACAAAGAACATTTCTCAAGTTACCTCTTTCGACGTACTCATAGACCAAGTACATCGAACCTTCCTTAGAGCAATACCCATAGAGCTTGATTATGTTCCTGTGTCGCACCTCTCTCAGTGTTCGAATTTCATTCTCAAAAGCACGGCGATTTGTCATTGGGGTATCACTTGAATCTGATATTTTGAGCCTTTTGACTGCTAGAACCTGTCCAGCTGCCAAATCAGCTCTGTAAACGCTTCCAAATCCTCCTCTTCCAATGCAATATTTCTCGTCAAAATCTTCGGTCGCTCTCACAAGTTCTCCAAATGTCAGTTTCCCATCTCGCTCCCAAATGAGTGACTCAGAATATTCGTACGTTGCAGTGCTCTTTCTTTCTTCATTGTGTTTTTTTGCTTTCCTCTGAAGGTTGAGACATACAGCAATGATGGTCGCCAAAACAACTAGGCTAACGACTGAAACAATGATAGCAACAAGCATCTTTATCCTATTTCGAGACCTGGGAGTTGGTGAGTTTGCATCACAAGGTGTTAAGCTTTGTGCAGCTCCACACAAACCAGTGTTTTCTCTGAATGCTCCTGCAGGTGCTTTGCTGAAAACACCACCAGTAGGGATTGGTCCAGACAAATTGTTGTAGGAGAAATCGAAGTTTATCAGACTAATCATTCCAGATAATTCTGTTGAAATTTTACCTGAAAAATTGTTGTGCGACACGTTGAGAATTTCCAAAGAGGTAAGCTTTCCCAAGGAAGGCGGAATCATCCCAGAAAGTGAGTTATTACTGATGTCCAACAGTATTTGTAAGCTCGTCAAGCCTCCAAGTTCGGATGGGATGCTCCCTGAAATAAAGTTATTGCTCAAGCTCAAGCTCAGCAGGCTTTCGCAGTTCCCAAGCGCCTCTGGGATACCCCCTGCGAGTTTATTTCCTGAAAAATCAAGACTCTGGAGCCTTGTCAATTGGCCAACAGTTTGAGGGATTTCTCCACTCAACTCGTTGTTGCTTAGATTGAAAGCTAACAGCTCCTCAAGCTTTCCCAGTTCAGCAGGGATTTCACCGGTTAATTGGTTTGAATCCAAGGCAAGAACGTGCAGCTGAGTGAGGTTCCCCAGCTCAGCCGGGATCACTCCGGAGATTCTGTTATGGTCTATCTGGATGTTTGTGAGCTGCTCATATTGTCCCCACTTTTGTGTAAGTTGGCCAGTAAATTGGTTTCTGCTGAGAGAGAGGAATTGAAGCTGTGGATGAATTCCAAAAGCCTCTGAAATATTCCCGGATAACCGGTTGTCTTCCAGCCGCACTCTACTTAAGCTTGAGCAATTCTTCAAGCACTCTGGCAGTGGACCCAAAAACCTGTTGCTGGTTGCTGTAAATTCTTGAAGAGCAAAGCCACTGCATAACTCTGACGGCAGTTCCCCAGAGAAGCTGTTGAATGAAATGCTAACATTGGCCAACAGGGGACTGTTTTTCCCCAGGTCTCGCGGGAGGCTGCCTGAGAGGTTGTTTGAAAACACCTTTAGAGTCGTCAGACTACCAAGGCTCGAGATGGACGGAGACAACTCCCCACTCAATTGGTTGGTACTGAGATCAAGAGTATCTAGGGATATTAGATCACCAATGGCGGGAACGGTCCCGGTCAGATTGTTTGAGAAAAGGTTTATGACTTGAAGATTTGTGAGGTTTCCAATTGTTGGAGGTATTTCACCTGAAAACATGTTGGTTGAAAGGTCCATGCCCAATATTTTTTGTAGGTTTCCTATCTCTGGTGGAATGGAGCCTGAAAACGAGTTATTAAAGAGAAACAGATACTCGAGGTTTGTGAGTAGGCCTATTTCTGATGGAAGTTCCCCAGTGAAATGATTTTCTTGAATCTGCAGTGAAATTAATTTGCTCCAACTTGTGATGAAACTGGGTGATATTTCACCGGTCAGGCTATTTTCAGATAGTCCCAACTCGGATAAATTGGTCAGATTTGATAAGGATGGAGGCAATGGCCCCGAGAGTGAATTCTGGGCCAAGGCTAGGTAGGTCAGCTTGTTACACAGGCCGAGCTCTCGGGGAATGGAGGAATTGAAGCCGTTGGTTCGAAGATCTAGGCGCTGGAGATTCGTGAGTCGTCCTATAGAAGGCGGGATTTCTCCTCGAAACGAATTATTGAACAGCTCGAGAATTTGCAGGCTTGGAATGAGGCTTACTGAATCAAGAATGTTGCCAGAGAAGAAGTTGTTCGCAAGGCGAAGATACTTCAGCTTGGAGAGGTTAGTGAGATTTGGTGACAAGGGCCCTTGGAAGCCATTGAAAGTGAGGTTAATGTATTCGAGTTTGACCAAATTGGTGAATAATGATTCAGGAATTTGGCCTGTCAAGGAGTTTAGAGACAAATCAAGAAAAGTAAGGTTCGGACAGCTGGTTATGAATTCTGGGAATTCCAAGGTGAGTTCATTGTAGTAAAGATTAAGGTGAGTTAGCAAAGGGAAGGTGGGAAATCTAGACCAGTCAGGAGTTTCAAAGTAATTCGAGCCGAAATCCAAGAACCGTACCTTCTGAAGATTGCCAATCTGATATGGAATTTCTCCAACAATATTGTTGTTGTGGAAACCGATGTAACGAAGCTCTGTCAAAAGCCCGATCTCCGGTGGAACGGCGCCCACGAACAGGTTGTTGCTGAGGTCCAAGAAAGTGAGCCTCGACAGGTTGCCAATGCTAGCTGGTATCGACCCGTTGAGAGCATTCCCGTTGAGGTTCAAACTTGTGACATTCGACAATGCAGCGAAGTGGAGCAGGTCCAGTGTGCCCGCAAGGCTTGCACCAGACAGATCAATCCCGGAGACGGTGCCCCCGTCGTTGCAGAGGATGCCTGTCCATCTGCAGAGGCTGGTGATGTTGCTGAGGGACCATGAGTTCAGAGAAGCAGCTGGTGATAGGCTGTCTTTCCATCTGATCAAAGCCGCTGCTTCAGTTGTTGCTGAGGATGCTGCTTTTGAAGAGACGAGGCAAAGACAAATGAGGAAAAGGTATGCTCTTTGAAATGTTTTCATGGCTGGTGTTCTTGTCTATGGTCACAGCTTCATCTGCCTATTTATGAGTTGGCTGGTTTACTGTAAGAAAGTGGAGATTAAAATGGTGGCTCCAGAGATATTTGGGACAAGAAATATATGTCCTGAACATATTACAAATAGTTTTGATAAAGGAGACGATGTTTCTAGTCTGAACATTTTTATAAATATAAATTATATATGCATATAAACATGTTCATAAAAATATATGTATGTATAATATATTTTGAATGAAAGAATCAAATTTCGTGATGAAAAACAGGCTATCTTAGGTTTTTTTTCTGTGAAGATTCTGGGTGGGTCCTTAGGTTTTTTTTCTGTGAAGATTCTGTCAACCCACCCACCTTAGAGTAATGCCTCTTGACAATTTTATTTATCTTTAAAAAATTGTGACCATGATGTTTTCGTTAAGAGTTGACTAAAGCAAAATTTGTAATCTGCATCATTTATGATACAAGCATGATTTGAGGCTTTGAGCTGGTTGTGTTTGGTCGCATACGGAAGGTTTTAGGTTTCTAGTATTTATTTCACCTTCTATCTCACGACTCTCGTACCGCTATTTAATTTCTTTTGACTTTGGATATGCTTTGGATTTTTGTTTTTTACTTTTGGATATGCTTCAATCCCTTCATGTTTAGCTCGATTATTTTGGAACAAGACGGCCCTTTCCAAAACACATAGAAGCATATATTTGACATCATATGTTGTAATATATTTTTTATTGTATAAACACAAATGGAAGAATATATTTGATTATATATTTCTAATAGGGTTATTGATGTATAAATACATCAACTTTGGGTCCATTTTATTTTTTTCACAAACTTTGAAAATTATCACAAAATACACAAACTTAATCACTTTAGTGATTTTATCACAATTTCAAATTCAAGCCAAACTAAATCTGACTTGCATCTCAAAAATTTACCATAGACAAATCGATCGGTGATATAAACGACATCGTAAATAGATGGTATCAATTGTTTTGATCCCAACTAGAACCAGACGATGAAACAAAAGAGAAGACATGATTTTTGTAATGAGTGTTGATGCAATGAATCCTAAAAATAAAAAAATATGATTTATTTTGATGGAACGTCGATGTTTTATGCCTTCTCTATGATGTCGTTTATATCACTAACCGTTTTATATATAGTAAATTTTCGAGATGTCAAGTCGATTTAATTTGGCCTGAATTTAAAATCGTGGTAAAGTAAAATGATTAAGTTTATGTATTTTGTGACAATTTTTAAAGTTCGTGGAAAAAATCAAAATGAGCTCAAAGTTGGTATATTTATGGGCCAATAACTATTTCTAATATAATTAGTATCTAATACTCCTCCATCCCCTAAATCTATTTATGAGAATCTTCGATACAAGTTTTAATAAAAATTATTGAATATATTATAAATGGAGTAAGAGTCCTACAATAGTATAATATTAAATTAGTTAGTGATGGACTATAGGTGTTAAAAAGTGTAAATAAATAGGTTGTTAAAGATAAAAAAGATAAATAGTGATGGACTATGGATGGTAAAGATGTAAATAAATGATATTATTAAGGGTAATAAGTTGAGAAGATAATTACCATAAATGGATAGAAAAAAAATCGGAAGACATCTCAATAAAAAATTAAAAAGAAAATTGAGGACAAAGGACGAAGTAGTTTTTATCCATTGAATAGATTTTGACCCATTAAATATGTCATATCCGAGTCTTGCTTAATAACATCTGCAGTGGTGCAAATGCAACCAAATGTATCATCTTAAAAATAATTGACATTAAGTATTTATTTTATAAAAAAGTATGTTATAATTTTTCTATCGCATGTAGAGAAATTGCTACGAGTTTTTAACGGCTAGTTTTAAATATTTATTTTACTATTTACTTATATAAAATAAATAAATAAACAAATAAAAATAAATACTCTCTCCATCCCATTCTAAATGGCTTGTATTTTTTTCTGGGTTATCTCATTCTAAGTAATCTATACCAAAAATGGAAACATAGTACCTCGATTTCCATGAGTCGCACTACTTTACACATAAAATAAGATTCTCCTTAATCTAAGTAACCAAAAGCAATGAACAACTTAGAGTGGGGGACGTATGGAGTATAAAAAAGGGAAGCAATTAGTGAAAGCAATGTCTCATTCCACGAGAATTAGTGATTCTAAATTTTATGATTAGTATTAGTAGGTTGTTCTAAATCTATTTAGACTTAATCATTTTCAAATTGGATTTGTTTACTAACTAATAATCAAGCAATAAATTATGAAAAACTTAAATAAAAACAAAGGTGAACGATGGAATTTAATGAAGGGAAAGCTATCATAGGGATTAATAGTCAATGAGTAGTGATTGAACTTCACTCTATATATGATTAACGATTGAATGAACCCTAATAATATAGGATTGATCTCTTTGATCTCTAAACTAGCTTTAGCCTCCTCCGAGACGACTAAAACGGTAGATTAGGGGCTAAAATCGTCGTTCCTGATCAATTACTAGCTTATAACTTCAAAAGTAACCTAAGATCACCAAGAATCCTCACTCAAACTCTCAAACCTCCGATTTATTGAGATGAAATGTCTTATGTTGTAATACCCCAGTTTTTTCTTAAATACTTTTGGGTCTTTTGTATAATAAATAAAACAAATAAACAATTTTTATAATAAGACCCTTATCATAAAGGATTCTGGTGATGTATATATATATATTTGAACTTATAGAAAGTATTAACTTAATAATATCTTAATACCAAAGTATTTAAATTGTTTCTAAATTAGTATAATGAGCCTCAATCCACCTTTAGAGTCGTCTGCTGCAAATTGATCCTCAAAACAGAAGATATTTATCTTCTTTTAAGCTTTGTTTAATCATTTGTTTTCATGGCCATGCCTGCTTCCACGACAGCCCAGATGCCAATTTTCAGCCTTTATAATCCTCTTTTCACCTCCTTTCCCCTTTTACCACAATTTGGGCTCCCACTCTCGGTACAGAGTCAAACCGTAACTCTCAGTTTTTATTCTTCTCTTCTTTTCCATCAGTTTACTGATCCCTCACCTATTTGTTTTGCAGAATAACCGACAGCACTTCTTTTTAAGAAAAGAAACAGAACCTTTCATTCCAGATACAGAAAGGTCCATTCTTTACATCCTTTTGACATTTATCAACTTTCAAATTTTCTGATGAACGAAGACTGAAATCTTTACATTTCTCCAGAAAATACACAAGCAAGAACTTATTTAATTTGCTTGACTAAACGACTCTCACCAACACATAACCATACATGATTCTCTATAGCAAACTATAAGCATAATAGTAACTTATCAAGAACAATATACGTTTCATTTAACCACTTCAAAATAAATAAAAAGATTAAAGATGCATCTACACTTTTGCTCAAAGTATTTACTGATTTTTTTTGTGTTGAACAATTTCTACAAATTTTGTACATTCCTCATTGGCATAACTTATTAACAAGAGGAATAAAATAAAAGAAAGAGAGGAGCCGAGAAAGGGGCAGAGGAGGGAAGAAAGAAGTGGGTGTGGATGAGTTTTTCCAGTGTGTGTGCGTGTGTTTCCAGCGTGTGTGGGTGTGTTTTCCAGCATGTGTGTGTGTGTGTTGGAGAAGGAGAGGGATGAAGACAAGTGGTGTTTTCCCGGCAAGACGGTGGCGGTGGTCGACGAACGGCGGTGGCGAGGAGAAGGGGCGACGGCGGCAGGTGGAAGGGGAGGTCGTCGACGGCAGCAGGAGACAGTGAAAGGGAAGGGAGGAGCGACGACAGCGAAGGGGGAGAAGGAGAGGGAGAGCAGGCGGTGGAACCAAGGGGGGGGGAGAATTTGGGATCTGGAGAGGGAGAACCGAGAGTGAGAGTGAGAATGAGAGAGAGAGAGAGAGAGTCTTTTCCTTTTATTTCTTTTCTTTTGTTTTCCTTTTAATTTGTTTTCTTTTGTTTTGTGTGTTTTAATATTAGTGTGGAAAATAAATGCTTTGGGCCTAAGTAAATGGTTGGGCTTACACCTACAAATTTATTTTTGAAGAAACATGGTTAAAAGTTAATCTATCCTAAATTGGGCCCAAAATTAAACTATTGATCAATGATGCCTAATAATTAAATCTTAAATTTGCTTAACTTAGCATAATGTTTAATTATGTTGAGAAAATGCTTATAATTGGAGAAATTGTTATTAAGTGATGTTTGGTTTATAAAATTTTAATTAGTAATATAATTAATTAATTATGATAGTGTATATATATATATATATATATCATATACTAATAAGTTTTAATTGATAAATTGATTTTCCAAAATCAATTTTAGTTTAAAAAAATGTCGAGAAGGTATCATTGACACCCTTAGTTAAGCTTTGACCCTATATTTTTACCAAAGTTTGGAAAATCGGACTTGGGAATTTAGAAATAGTAGTCTTATTTTATTTGTAGACTTAAGGCTAGTATTGCTAGACCTTTTAAGATTAGTTTATCTTGTAGGTTTCGTTGACCAAGGGGATTAACTTCGCTTTGCCCAAGACGAGTTTTAAATCATTGATTCTTCGAGGTGGGTTTATTTTACAAAAGTATTTTGAGTTACATGCTCTGATATTTCTAAAATGTGAATGTTTATCCAGTATAAATGTTTTGTTACGCTCTGCTCTGTTTAATGCTCTTGTATAACAATTGTGGCTCTTAGTCGGTCTAACACACTTACTAAGGGTTGTGCGCACGGGCTCGTATCGTGGTGGTTTGATCTCCATTTGCGATACGGCCAAATGAATAACTTCACCAAGTGAATGGTTTCACGGAATGAATGGTTTCACCGGGATCCGACGGTGGCTATGTTCCGGGATCGAGATCCGATTAAGGCGTTGCCGGATCGAAAAGGAATGTATGATGATAAGAGTAACGAGAGAGCGTGACACCGGGCGCCACAAGAAAAAGTGAATTGTTTTACATAACTTGGAAGTGGCTTTAGTTTTGAAACCTTCTAAGTTATGTCGAGATATTGGATAAACTGTTTTGATCTTGCGAAATGTTTTAAAAGCTGCATGCCCACTGAGTACATTAGTACTCATTAAAAATCTTTTCAAATGTTTTTCGGGTTCTTGGTGATCTTGTGGGCGAGGCGAGGCGAATGTTCTCTCAAAATCTTGACTTCCATTGAATGACTAGTCATTATCTAGTTTTTCTAAATCTTTCAAAGCATAAGATTATTCTATATTATCTTGTCGTTCTATGTCGAGCTTGAACTCATACTTCTTTTTCGCTAGCTTGATGTCCTTTGATGGTTGTTATCGAGTACTGAAACTAAACTTTTGATCTTAGGGACTAGCTTTATGTTATTCTCTCAAATGACATTACCTATTATTTTCCTTTCTTGAAGATAGGGTTTTGCCAAATTTTGGGATTTATTTTCCCTATTTCTCCTGAATAAGTAAGGTTTCACGTCATTTCCCCATTTTCTATTTATTTGAGTTTTGGGGTGTGACAGAATGGTATCAGAGCACATGTTTTCTTTCGTGCCTCGGATAACCCCTCAGTTCTTAACATTGAGTATAGAATAGTACTTCTAGACTCCTGAAGTATTTCAGTAGCCCTCAGCTCGCCGTCACACTGCCTCAACAAAGGTACTTCTAAGGTTTTCAAATAATTCTGAAAAATGTGTGCGCGAAAGGATTGATATATATATCTATGGACTTTACATATGCGAATGATTATTATTTATGCTTCTAAAGAAGAATATCATTTGGGCCGACAAGCCGTATGTCAGTAAAGTATTTTGTCATGATGAGTCTCCGAGCCTACATGACCCAGGTTTAAAGCAATTATGATGAGTCTCTTTGAGCTCACATAATTGAGTTTTGGAAAGAAGAAATAAAGAAAAGATTTGTCATATGACTTATGAGCCTATATGGCAGCATTTCAATTATTTGTCATTTTGAGTTTTGACTCTGACATGTTTTAATGTTAAAAGATACCTTTTGAGTTTTAACTCTTTGGTAAGAAAGATGTCACGCAACATAAAATTTTTGTCATATTAGGTTTCTCACGACCTTCGCACACATAGTTATCAGTTCAGAATAGTGTAGTCTTTGGTTAGTGAGATGCACTAGCTTATGCTATGATAGGATTGCGATCCTTATGAGCTAGACTTTTGGTCTACATTAGAAGCTTGAACAACAAAAGAAATATAGAAGGATGAAACATAGAAGAGCGTAAGAATGATCTTGAATAATAAGAACTTAGAATGCTTATGGAAGTTAGAACTTTAGTCGGTTTAATCATCGTTAAATGTAGTGATTAAGATGTTTCTTTTAGATGGATAGAAAAGGCGAGACACTCGATGAAATTTTGAACAAGAACTTTATGTCGAAAGGTTCTTATGAGAATTTATGACTCGTTGGAAAAATGCATGCAATGGGAAAGTGAAGAATATCGAAGCATCGATGAGGCTATACAACACCTTCCGAATGAGTGGAAAGCATGGACATCCGGCGAATGGTGAGATAGTAGGTGCGGGTTCCATAACTATGATTTTCGTAGCGGATGACACAGCGTCGTTTAGCGTTCAAAATAAATTTATAACCTATTGCCCATCACGGCGTAGCCGTGATAAGTATAGGGTCGATCCCACGAGGAGTTGGTGTAGCAATCTCGATGTCACGATGTCACTTAAAAGGATGAGAGTGGTGTAATTATCTTGATCACTATAGGTAGACTAAAGTAACACGAAATAATCTCAAGAATATCAAATAATAAAGCGAGTGCGGCTTGGGCAACAACTTTGTGAAGGCGATTAATACTCGGTCCTAGGTGCAAAGGTTTTCACCATGACATACATCAACCGGTTATAAGAGACATACGTCGTGACCCCGTTGTCACGCGTCACGCCCACGATGCACCCCTCCAAGTCTATCCTTTCTGTGTAAAGAAGGCAAAGGACACCCTATGCAAACTATCTAACTCGTAATGCCCACGCACGAGGACACCTCGATACATGCACCTACTGCAAATAAGTTATGATCTAGATGGACTGGTATTGGCAAAGGCGGTGCTATGACTACTCCAACTCGCCCACACCGTCGTCTTATTTGGGGTGCGGGACACCCGACACCTTAATCTAATTATTACTTGCAACCCTCCCTTACCCACTATGTTATTTGCAACTAACACACCGAGTTTGGTTAAGTTATATAATGCCCAGGACCTAGTGCTTCGGGAACACACGCATGCAGATCGTAATGCCCTACTTAGACCTTTCGAGTTATATTAATCATGCTTCACTTAGTCATGCCCAAACCAGAATAAAGACTTAGCTAGACATAAAATAAACAATCATGCAACGATTAATTGAAACCATAATTAAACGGAACCAACTTACTATTACTTGAGCGAAATAAAACGGCGAGCCCAAAGCAGCACGGCAAAACATCTGACAAAGCAAATATAAAAGTGTTTGCCCGAAGGACTTAATGTATGTGGTGGTGGGGTGTGATTATAATTCGATGCTAAGAAAACAGAACAAGAGTGTGGAAGAGACGCATGTCGCGCCTTCATCCATATATATAGGCCGAGAGGCGATGGTAATAGCCCATGGGTTTGGACAATCTGGTAGGTTTTCCTTGTTGATCGGCTTTGTTTCCTTGCCAGACGGATCCGAGGTGATCTTCTCCGGATATCACGAGATTCGGTGTCGTAGCGCATCCTTTCCGGTTAGCGAGATTCGCCCGGATCTCGCGTATCTTGCCCATTAGCTCTCTCCGCCTTCTCTGCCCTCATTCTTCTTCTGGTCTCGCCGCCTTCTTCACTCCGCTTGCCCGTTAGCTAGCCTTACGGAGATTGAACTTGTGCGGTGCAGCAAGGAGGTCACGCCGCGTGGCGGACAGCTCTCGGGGTTTGAAGCCCGGTGTGAGCTAAGCTCCTTGTGCCCTCGAGTTGCATCGTATCTCTATTCATCCGCCATGCAAGTTCCACTCCTTCTTGCCCATTTCTCGCCTGCCTTGTCCCTCAGAAACCAATGTGTCCTCCCGGACACAAAACACAACAAGAAAGACACAAAAGACTCGATCTAGACCTAGACAAGACACGGAAAAGAGCACAAAACTTGGGCTCGTCACACATACACTTTAAACATGCTTGTCCTCAAGCATGCAGCATAATTGCCCAAGACAAAGAAAGAAAGAAAAGACTCAAAAGAAAAGGTTAGCACATTTCCATCGCCAGGATATCTCGCCAATATAAGCTTCATCGTAACAAACTAGCAATTCAAGTAGACTCCATTCAAACAACGACCATCAAACAATTCAAAATCTGAATTTGAGCATATTGGGCATTTTCCTTACCAACACTCGTACTCTTGTGTATAGGCTAGTGTATACGCTCGGGACATCTTTCATTTCGACTATGCCATAGGCTTGCGTGCCTCTACCATCTCCACTTGTTTAGACAAAGTTTTAAACATTCATCCTTAGGTCTTTTATTTGGTTGTAATGGGGCTTAAGACATAGGTGGGAATTTTTTGGAGCGAGGCTAAGGTCATTATGGACTCGAGTTCGAGAATTTATTTTGTCCTCCATGGATTTCCTTTCGCCTTTTCTTACGGCCTCAAGACAACCATCTTAGGACTTCATCAATATATATATTCTTTTATTTCAAGTCCTTCGTTTTCTTTCAATTCGGTACATTCTTTATATTGGGCATTTGCCCATTTCTTTGAAATCTCGTAAACCCTTTTTTTGCCCATTCTGAGACTCATTCTCCCTTTTGTTTGCCTTCTCTACAATTAGCTCCCGAGTCTAATTGATCGAGTAGGCTTCTTTCGAGGCTAATTTAAGTGAGTGAAAGAAATTATTAAGCTCGGGGGTTTGAGCGAGGATTAACAGTGGGTAGGACATTTTTGCTCGGTGGGCTATTTGAAGAAAAATTGCCTAAGTCGTCTAAATGTTTTAACTAAGTCGATAAGGCTCGACATAAGAGTGCACGCAAGTTCTAGCAAAAGCCTAATGAAGATGTCGATAATCACACAAGAAAGGAAACCGTTGATCGAGATCTGACAGTTTAAGCTCAAATCTCACCATGTGTGCTCAAATTCAATTCGTCGTCCTTATTTACATACGGTCATACTCAAACGAATTCCTAAAACTACTAGCATTATTCACAACAAAACAAAATACAGCGATCAATCCCACCAATTTAAACATGCCAACCGACACAAACGGAAACCCTCCCCACTCACACACTGCGTTGAGCGAAGTGGGTGAACAAGGAGGAACACAAACAACAAACAACGAAGCAGGCGAAGGTGGCGGTGCCTTACTCACACACTTTGCCTTGGGCAAAGTGGGTCGAGAGGGGACCGACTCTCTTAACTCAAACAAACAAAGCAGGCCTTGCCCCTTCACTCACACACTTTGCCTATGGCAAAGTGGGTGAAAAGGGTTGACCACCAACAACAACAAAACAAAACAAAACAAACAACAAAACAAAACAAAACACAACAAAAACGAAAACAAAAACAAAAGAGAGGACAAAGGTCGAGGGAAGTCGGATACAGAATCCAGTGGGCAAAAATAGGGCATCATGGGTGACTTTATGTTGTTCCTCCATCCCGGTCAGCGGGCTTTAATGTCCTCATCTTCTTCTCGCTATCAGGAGGTTCACAGTAATTATACCAACACAACACCACACGCAAAACAGGGGCAAAGCCAAATAAAAACAAAAAGAAAACAACAAAGAAAGCAAATAAAATACCAGGTTGCCTCCTGGTCAGCGCCTTGGTTATCGTCGTGGCTTGACCAGACCTCTTCATTACCCTTCCCCGTCGAGGGCTTGCACTTGATGCAGGTCCCCTGGATCTATCTCGTGATGCCCATAGTAAGCCTTCAGACGCTGTCCATTGACCTTGAAGGTCTTTCTTGTCTTCAGGTCTGCGACCTCGACAGCTCCATTCGGAAATTGAGTTTTGACTTCATATGGTCCGCACCACTTTCTTGTTAACTTGTCTGGCATTAATTTAAATCGAGACTGGCATAAAAGCACCAATTGACCTTGCTCGAATGCGCGGCTTTGATATCATTCGGATGCTCCATGGCCTTGAAGATGTTAAAGGTCATCGTCTCGCCGTCAATTCACGGGTTAACTTGCGTGTGTCGCAATCAATCACAGTTACGGCGTCTTCATGAATGGTGGACCCGATAACATAGCGAGGATTTGTTACCCATCGTGCCCATATCCGAGCGTAGAAGTCGGCGGAAATATGAGTTCTTCCACTTTGACCAATCGTCTTGATGATTCATACGGATGAGCGTTGGACTGTCGCTAATTCGATAACCACTCGTGTTGGCTTCGGGTTCCTACTTTTAATTCGTTGAACATTGACAAGGGCATGGCGTTTATAGATGCCCCAAATCCGGCATAGCCCTTTCGATCCTCGTCTTGCCTATTACGCAGGAATGAAAACATCCCCGATCTCCACACTTCTCGGGCGATTTCATTTGTGGGACCCGCGGATACATTTCTCCCGTTTGAAATTTTGCATCATCTTTGTATTTCACCTTTCTTGTGCACAATTCTTTCATGAACTTTGCCCACTTTGGCATCGTGCCCAGAGCAGTGATGAGCGGTATATTTATTTCCACCTTCTGAAACACGCGATACATCTCACTCATTTCTTCCTCTCTCCTGTTCTTGGCGATCGCACTGGAAAGGAGGTAAAACCTTAGGATTAGGTTTGACAAAGGTTGGCTCAATGATTGCCTCTTCTTTTCTGTCTTTCCTTGGCGGTTCCTCTTGATCATTGTCGTCTTGACCATTGTGTTCGATGAGATCTTCCATTTCGGGCATGTCTGCGTCTTCCTTAGGCATGAAAAATTTCTCTGGCGCTTCTTCCCACTTAGGGCTACAACATTCGGTTGGGCTAACTCGTTTACCTCTACTTGAGGAGGTAAATTTCTTTCTTCTTCTCGAGGCGCTACGGTGACCGTCGATTGGGAAACTTGGTTCCCAAGGCTCGGAGGCTCCTTGTCTCGACCTTGAATTTCTCGTTCTCTTGTTGAGCCTTCACATTTTCTCGTGCCATAGTGTGCACAAGTTCAGCCAACGATGGCCCACCGCTTTGGTCACGCTGATTATTTCTGTATGGCTGTTGTTGTCCTGCCTCCGTACTGCTGCTGTTGTTGTCCTACCCCTTGCTGGTTGTTAGACCACCTAAAGTTTTCGTGGTTCCTCCATCCTGGGTTGTAGGTCTGAGAGTTTGGATCATATCTCCTCTCGTCGATGCCATTACCATTTTGACCCACCGCATTGACTTCTTCTTCAAACAGTGTGGGACATTGATCCGTGTGATGTGTAACGGCAGCGCCAAATTTGGCAGACTTTAGCTTTCTTTTGCCGTGGCCCGTGTTGGTTATGAACTTGTCGAGCAAAGTTACAAAGTTTGTCGACTTAGTCTCCACGGTTGAAGAAGTGGCGCGCTTGCCTCGGAACTTCTCCTCCTTCATCTCTGTTTTCTTGGCCATCTATTATGATCTAAAGGCCTCCTTTGGGAACTTTATTTAGTATTGATCCTCCACAAGCCGCATTCACCCAAATTTTCTCTGTTGCCTCAACCCGACCATGAAATATTGGATCGGATCGTGATCCGGAATTTGATGTTGAGGCATTTAACTGCTGTTGTTTAAACGCTTCCCATAATCATAAAGGTCTCTCCCGTGCCCATTTTGATCTTCTTATTCTTTTCTCATGTTCTATATACGGTGGTGGAAAGTACTTCTCGAGGAACTTGGTGAAGTTGTGCCCACGTGGTCACACTTCCAGGCGAGGTGTGAGCCGTTCTCTTGCCCGTCATGCAGAGAGAAGGAATGACACTAATCTCACATACTCTCAAGGTTTTCATTGGCGCGGATAGTCCCACACGCCATCTCGAAATCTTGTAAATGCCTTTGTGGATCCTCCCGGGCATGTCAGCGAATCGGGGAGGATTTGGATGAAGAATGCTTCATCTCCGGTTGTCATTGATCGCGGCAAAGTGATGCCCGTTGGCCTCGAGTTACGGTTGTTGGGGAACACCATTTCCATCAATGTCCGCTCTACTTGCGGTTGTTCACCCATCGTATTACCCTCGGGTTTCTTCTCGATTAGCAGCCCTCGGCGCTTATCGTTATCTCTCGTCTTCTTCTCTCCTCGCTTGCGTGCTTTTCGATCTCGGGATCGTACAAAGTCCTCCGTTCTCTCCCGCAAGGTTGGGTCGTAGCATCTGATAAAGAAAGCAATATAAATTCAAGAAATAGATACTCTGGAATGCGCAACTCCCGACAGCGGCGTCAATTCGACACAGCTGTCGTTTAGCGTTCAAAATGAATTTATAACCTATTGCCCATCACGGCGTAGCCGGCGATAAAATATAGGGTCGATCCCACGAGGAGTTGGTGTAGCAATCTCGATGTCACGATGTCACTTAAAAAGATGAGTGGTGTAATTATCTTGATCACTATAGGTAGACTAAAGTAACACGAAATAATCTCAGCGGAATATCGAATAATAAAGCGAGTCCGGCTTGGGCAACAACTTTGTGAAGACGATTAATACTGGTCCTAGGTGCAAAGGTTTTCACTACATGACATGCATCAACCGGTTATAAGAGACATACGTCGTGACCCGATAGTCACAGCGTCACGCCCACGACGCACACCTCAAGTCTATCCTTTCGTGTAAAGAAGGCGAGGGACACCCTATGCAAACTATCTAACCCGTAATGCCCACGCGTGAGACACCTCGATACATGCGAGACCTACGAGGCATCGTTATGATCTAGATGGACCCGGTATTGGCAAAGGCAATTGCTATGACTACTCAACTCGCCCACACCAACAGATCGTACTATTTGGGGTCGGGAAACCCGACACCTTAATCCAATTATTACTTGCAACCCTCCTTACCCACTATGTTATTTGCAACTAACACACGAGTTTGGTTAAGTTATATAATGCCGGACCTAGTGCTTGAGAACACACGCATGCGCATCGTAATGCCTACTTAGACCTCTCGAGTTATATTAATCATGCTTCACTTAGTCATGCCCAAACCGAATAAAGACTTAGCTAGATATAAAATAAACAATCATGCAACGATTAATTGAAACCATAATTAAACGGAACCAACTTACTATTACTTGAGCGAAATAAAGCGGCGAGCCCAAAGTGTCGTGGCAAAATATCGACAAAGCAAATATAAAAGTGTTTACCGAGGACTTAATGTACGTGGTGGTGGGGTGTGATTATAATTCGATGCTAAGAAAACAGAACAAGAGTGTGGAAGAGCGCAAGCAGCGCCTTCATCCATATATATAGGCCGAGAGGCGACGATGGTAATGGCCCATGGGTGGACAATCTGTAGGTTTTCTTTGTTGATCGGCCTTTCCTTGCCGAGACGGATCCGGGTGATCTCCTCCGGATATCATGAGATTCGGTGTCGTGCGTCCTTTCCGGATTTAGCGAGATTCGCCCGGTCTCGCGTATCTTGCCCATTAGCCTCCCTCTCGCCTACATTTGCCTCCTTCTTCTTCTTGGTCTCGCCGCCTTCACTTCGCTTGCCCATTAGCCTACCCTTCGGAGATTGAACATGCGGTCATAAGGAGGTCACGCCGTGAAACGGAACAGCTACTGGGGTTTGAAGCCCAGGCTGTGAGCTAAGCTCCTTGTGCCCTCGAGGTGCATCGTATCTCTATTCATCCGCCATGCAAGTTCCACTCCTTCTTGCCCATTTCTGCCCTGCCTTGTCCCCTGCAGACCAATGTGTCCTCCCAGACACAAAACACAACAAGAAAGACACAAAAACTCGATCTAAACCTAGACAGAGACACATAAAAGAGCCTGAAAACTTGGGCTCGTCACGGACCAATCGCTTTTGGAATCGTTGAAGCACGTTTGGGACACTGCCAATGGTAACCTCAAATCTTGAACGACTCTAATTCAACCCTCAAGTTAAAGTTGCATGCTGAAGGAAATACAAAAGCGCGAGTGGAAAGGCTTGAATTAAGAACGACAACGACAACGACAAAGTAAAGATGCCATTACAGAGAGCCTACCCAAGGAGATAACACGGAGAGTCAGGGATGTATGAGAATGCACCGCAACCCACCCAAATCAATGTCACGTGATGATGATCTCGAGGAATCTATCAAAAGAGAAAAAAAAATCTAACCTTTGACTACAGAATGGAAGGCGAATGTGAGGGACGTGGTGAAGGACGAGGAAGAAGACGTGGACGTGGAAGAGGACCCTTTCTGGAAGAGCTGGCCCTACTAACAGCACCGAACCGTACAATAGAAGAAAAATTTCGCAAAGAGAAACCCCCAACGTTCGACGGCCTAGGCGACCCTGTAGATGCGAGAAAAATGGATCGAGCTATAAAATAGATCTTTAATTATATCCGTTGTGAAGATAAGGAAAAATAACGTCTTGCTACTTACCTGGCGGGTGGAAGAAGGCGATTTTGGTGGGAATCGATGCATACGAGGCGAGGAATCGGAAAATCTTACGTGGGATGAGTTTAAGACATAGCGTATGAGAAATACATACCGGTCATTATCGACAAAAGAAACAAAACAGTGCGGAATCTCAAGCAGAGGTTGGAATCGTCATTGAATATGATAGGGTTTTCAATCAATGTCAGTCGCTCACATCATCGGTGGACACCGATCGAGTCTTGCAGAGAAGTTCGAAATGATCTGCGTCATGAGATATCGATCTCCTTAGCGAGTCAAGGAGATCTTACTTATTCACAGACACTGAGCAGAGCTCTCACCATTGAGTCACTGTTACCCGGAGAGAAAGGAAAAGCTCATGTGCAGCCTGGGTACACCCCACTACCAGATCTTGGAAAAGGGAAATGAAAGTGGGACGAATAAAATAGAGGAAACTTAAATAATGGAAAGAAACCTTGGTTTGGAAACCAAAGTCAGAACCGGCCACACCAACATTATCCGCAACAACCTCAAACCAAAGGACGGGCACCCTGCCCAAAATGCAGGAAGATTCACCCAGGAGAATGTTTAAGAGGGGGAAATGTTTGCTTTAGCAGGACAACAGGGCGTTATGTTGCACATGAAGAAAGAATAGAGTATTTCCTCAACAACGAAAATCTGGAAACCAGCAGTGGAACCATGCAAATCAGCAGCGCAACCCCGGGAACCAACCGCGCCAGAATCAAGGCCTAGGGGGCAATCAGAGACAACTACCAAATGCTAGGGCATATGCTTAAACCAGCGACAAGCGACACAACAAGGAAATCGGCGTATGATTAATGTGATTGGTGTACCTATTGTAGTTTTGTTTGATACTGGAGCATCACACTCTTTTATATCACATGCTTCCTGTCGGGGATTAGGTTTAACTCCAAATCCAACCGATAGCACCTTATAAATTAATACACTGCGGAGACGAAGAATGTATCTTGAACACATTATCTCGAACTTAGAACTGGATGTAGGTCTTGAAAGGCTTAGTGTTGACTTATATGTCATATCTATGATAGAATTTGACATAATCTTAGGAATGGACTGGCTCACAAAAGTCGGTGCCACCATACTTTGTGATAAGAGAAAGATCTCTTTCAAGTGCCCTGGGAAACACGAGGCTTATTTTCATGGCATAAGAATGGGAAAGAGAGTATCAATGTGCCATGAAGGCCATTAAGATATTAAAGAGAAGAGATTGCCAAGCTTTCCTAGTCACCTTGACAGGAAAAACAAAGGAGGAGAAAACGATCAATAAAGTTCATGTGGTTCGCGAATACGAAGATGTTTTTCCGGAAGAATTGCCTGGTATGCCACCTGACAGACAATTGGAGTTCACGATCGACCTGGAACCCGGAGCAGCCCCAATCTCAAAAGCGCCATACATGATGGCCCCAGTCTGTAATTACAGAGGCGAAGATTCGATTCTAAGAACTACTGGATCTAGGTTTTATACAACCTAATGTATCACCGTGGGGAGCACCAGTCCTGTTCGTTAAAAAAGAAAGATGGTACACTAAGGATGTGTATCGATTACAGAGAATTGGACAAGCTCACGATAAAGAACAAATATCCTCTCCCGAGGATAGATGATCAGTTCGACCAACTAAAAGGAGCCGGTGTATTTTCTATGATAGATCTTGATCCGGTTACCACCAACTTAGGGTGAGAAAAGATGGCGACCCTAAGACAACGTTTAGAGACGGTATGGGCATTATGAATTCTGATGTAATGCCGTTTGGCCTAACAAATGCCCCTCATTGTCTTTATGGATCTGATGAACAGAGTGTTCCATCAGTACCTCGATAATTTTATCTTAGTGTTCATTGATGATATTCTCATCTACTCTAAGACAGAAGAACAACATAAGGAACACCTGCGCGTCGTACTCGAGACATTGCGCATGGAGAAATTATATGCCAAATTCAGCAAGTGTGAATTTTGGTTGAATGAAGTCATGTTTCTTGGACACATCATATCAGCCGAGGGAATAAAAGTGGACCCTGCTAAAGTAGAAGCAGTCAAAGGATGGAAAACTCCAACGAACGCCCATGAAATCAGAAGTTTCCTCGGTTTGGCGGGATACTATAGAAGATTTATTGAAGGATTTTCAAAAACTAGCGAGGCCAATGATACAACTGTTGAGAAAAGAAATCAAGTACGTTTGGACCGAAGATTGCAAACAAAGTTTTCAGGAGCTCAAAACTAGATTAACTATTGCTCCGGTGTTAGCCATCCCGGAGGGAAATGAAGGATTTGTGGTTTACACAGATGCCTCAAAGTTGGGACTAGGTTGCATACTGATGCAAAACAATAAAGTTATAGCATATGCGTCTCGACAATTGAAGCCCCACGAGCTAAACTACCCAACCCATGATCTTGAATTAGCTGCGGTCGTACATGCCCTAAAAATTTGGCGACATCACCCTATGGGGTTAAATGTGAAATCTTCTGGATCATAAGAGTTTAAAGTGCTTTTGAGCAAAAGATTTAAGCGTGAGACAACGAAGATGTCTCGAATTAGTAAAGGATTCTGTTGTACCATCAACTACCACCCAGGGAAGGCAAACGTAGTAGCAGATGCTCTAAGCCGAAAAACTAGAGCTAAATTGGGATTTCTCATTACTCAACAAGAAAGGCTAATACTCGACTTTACAGCGCTTAGTCTAGAGATAATTCACTCCCCGCACACAATTTCAACTTGTGTGGCCAGTTTAACCGTAGTGCCTGACCTACAAGAGAGAATCATCGAAGCACAAAGGAGAGATTGGTTTTTAGAAAAGATGCGTCTTGCTGCAAGGATAAATGAATCCAAAGTATTTACGAAAGCTAAGGATAACGCTTTGATGTTCGGCGAAAGATTGTGTGTGCCTCACAAAGAAGACTTGAAAAATGAAATTTTGAGTGAAGCCCATGATACACCTTACACAGCACATCCTGGGAGTACAAAGATGTACCAGGATTTGAGAAAGAAGTTCTGGTGTAAAGGGATGAAAAGAGACATCGCGACATTCGTCGAACGATGTCTTGCTTGCCAACAAGTTAAAGAATACATCGGCGACCATACGGGACGCCGCAACCATAGCCGATTCCAGAATAGAAATGGGAACACATCAACATGGATTTCTTAGTCAGCCTACCAAAGTCGATGCGTGGAAATCGCTATCGGTCATAGTGGATCGATTGTCAAAGTCGGTACGCATTTTCTACCAATCGAATGACGTTCGGATTAGAAAGGCTTGCAAAGTTATATGTCGAAGAGATAGTATGCCCGCATGGCATACCGTGTCGATCACATCGATCGTGATCCCAGTTCACTTCACGATTACGGAAAAGCTTCTGAAGCCGTGGGTACTAAGCTAAATTTCAGTACAACATTTCATCCTTAAACCGACGGACAATCCGAAAGAACCATCCAAATTTTGGAAGATATGTTACGAGCTTTAATAGCCGACAAATGAGGAAATTGGGAGGATTTGTTGCCCCTCGTGGAATTTGCTTATAACAACAGCTATCAAGCAACGATAGGAATGACACCATATGAAGCGTTGTATGGACGAAAATGTAGGTCACCTCTTTATTGGGATGAAGTGGATGAAATAAAGCTTTTGGGTCCGAATTTAGTCCATCAAATGGTTGAAAAGGTCGACCAAATCAGACAGAAGATCAAAGAAGCACAGGACAGACAGAAGTCTTATGCAAATAAACGACGATCAGATTTGGAATTTAACATCGGAGACCTTGTTTTTCTCAAGGTTTCTCCTTCTAAAGGAGTCGTTCGTTTTGGAAAAAGGGGTAAATTATGACCCCCGTTATATAGAACCCTTTGAGATCCTATAGGCCATGTGGCATATAGGCCGACATTGCCGCCTAGTATTGGAAATATTCACAATGTGTTTCACGTCTCTCAATTAAGGAAATACGTGTTTGATCCAAAACACGTAATAAAACATGATGATGTGGTTTTAGCCCAGGACCTCAGTTATGAAGAAAAACCAGTCGAGATACTTGATCGAAAAGTTCAAGTTTTGAGAAATAAGCAGATTGCTTTAGTAAAAGTAAAGTGGAACCATCACGGAGTAGAAGAGGCCACACGGGAACTAGAAGATAAAATGAAAGCTCAATATCCCGAACTAAATTATCAAGGTAAGTAAATTTCGAGGACGAATTTTTTTTTTTAGAGGGGAGGGATGTAATACCCCAGTTTTCTCTGAAATACTTTTGGGTCTTTTGTATAATAAATAAAACAAATAAACAATTTTTATAATAAGACCCTTATCATAAAGGATTCTGGTGATGTATATATATATTTGAAATTATAGAAAGTATTAACATAATAATATCTTAATACCAAAGTATTTAAATTGTTTCTAAATTAGTATAATGAGCCTCAATCCACCTTTAGAGTCGTCTGCTGCAAATTGATCCTCAAAACAGAAAATATTTATCTTCTTTTAAGCTTTGTTTAATCATTTGTTTTCATGGCCATGCCTGCTGCCACGACAGCCCAGATGCCAATTTTCAGCCTTTATAATCCTCTTTTCACCTCCTTTCCCCTTTTACCACAATTTGGGCTCCCCTCTCGGTACAGAGTCAAACCGTAACTCTCAGTTTTTATTCTTCTCTTCTTTTCCATCAGTTTACTGATCCCTCACCTATTTATTTTGCAGAATAACCGACAACACTTCTTTTTAAGAAAAGAAACAGAACCTTTCATTCCAGATACAGAAAGGTCCATTCTTTACATCCTTTTGACATTTATCAACTTTCAAATTTTCTGATGAACGAAGACTGAAATCTTTACATTTCTCCAGAAAATACACAAGCAAGCACTTATTTAATTTGCTTGACTAAACGACTCTCACCAACACATAACCATACATGATTCTCTATAGCAAACTATAAGCATAATAGTAACTTATCAAGAACAATATACGTTTCATTTAACCACTTCAAAATAAATAAAAAGATTAAAGATGCATCTACACTATTGCTCAAAGTATTTACTGATTTTTTTGTGTTGAACAATTTCTACAAATTTTTGTACATTCCTCACTGGCATAACTTATTAACAAGAGGAATAAAATAAAAGAAAGAGAGGGGGGAGCCGAGAAAGGGGGCAGAGGGAGGGGGAAGAAAGAAGTGGGTGTGGATGAGTTTTTCCAGTGTGTGTGTGTGTGTGTTTCCAGCGTGTGTGGGTGTGTTTTCCAGCATGTGTGTGTGTGAGTTGGAGAAGGAGAGAGGGATGAAGACAAGTGGTGTTTTCCCGACAAGACGGTGGCGGTGGTCGACGAACGGCGGTGGAGAGGAGAAGGGGCGACGGCAGCAGGTGGAAGGGGAGGTCGTCGGCGGCAGCAGGAGACAGTGAAGGGGAAGGGAGGAGCGACGGCAGCGAAGGGGGAGAAGGAGAGGGAGAGCAGGCGGTGGAACCAAGGGGGGGGAAGAATTTGGGATATGGAGAGGGAGAACCGAGAGTGAGAATGAGAGAGAGAGAGAGTCTTTTCCTTTTTATTTCTTTTCTTTTGTTTTCCTTTTAATTTCTTTTTCTTTTGTTTTGTGTGTTTTAATATTATTGTGGAAAATAAATGCTTATGGGCCTAAGTAAATGGTTGGGCTTACACATACAAATTTATTTTTGAAAAAACATGGTTAAAAGTTAATCTATCCTAAATTGGGCCCAAAATTAAACTATTGATCAATGATGCCTAATAATTAAATCTTAAATTTGCTTAACTTAGCATAATGTTTAATTATGTTGAGAAAATGCTTATAATTGGAGAAATTGTTATTAAGTGATGTTTGGTTTATAAAATTTTAATTAGTAATATAATTAATTAATTATGATAGTGTATATATATATATATATATCATATACTAATAAGTTTTTAATTGATAAATTGATTTTCCAAAATCAATTTTAGTTTAAAGAAAATGTCGAGCGAAGGTATCATTGGCACCCTTAGTTAAGCTTTGACCCCTATATTTTTACCAAAGTTTGGAAAATCCGGACTTGGGAATTTAGAAATAGTAGTCTTATTTTATTTGTAGACTTAAGGCTAGTATTGCTAGACCTTTTAAGATTAGTTTATCTTGTAGGTTTCGTTGACCAAGGGGATTAACTTCGCTTTGCCCAATGCGAGTTTTAAATCATTGATTCTTCGAGGTGGGCTTATTTTACAAAAGTATTTTGAGTTACATGCTCTGATATTTCTAAAATGTGAATGTTTATCCAGTATAAATGTTTTGTTACGCTTTGCTCTGTTTAATGCTCTTGTATAACAATTGTGGCTCTTAGTCGGTCTAACACACTTACTAAGGGTTGTGCGCACGGGCTCGTATAGTGGTGGTTTGATCTCCACTTGCGATACGGCCAAATGAATGGCTTCACCAAGTGAATGGTTTCACGGAATGAATGGTTTCACCTAGGATCCGATGGTGGCTATGTTCCCGGGATCGAGATCCGTTAAGGGCGCTGCCCCGGATCGAAAAGGAATGTATGATGATAAGAGTAAAAGCAGAGAGCGTGACATTGGCGCCACAAGAAAAAGTGAATTGTTTTTACATAACTTGGAAGTGGCTTTTAGTTTTGAAACCTTCTAAGTTATGTCGAGATATTGGATAAACTGTTTTGATCTTGCGAAATGTTTTAAAAGCTGCATGCCCACTGAGTACATTAGTACTCAGCCCAAAAATCTTTTCAAATGTTTTTCAGGTTTCTTGGTACGATCTTGACAGGCGAGGAGGCGAATGTTCTACTCCAAAATCTTGACTTAGTTGAATGACTAGTCATTATCTAGTTTTCTAAATCTTTCAAAGCATAAGATTATTCTATATTATCTTGTCGTTCTATGTCGAGCTTGAACTCATACTTCTTTTTTTCTCGCTTAGCTTGATGTCCTTTGATGGTTGTTATCGAGTCTGAAACTAAACTTTTGATCTTAGGGACTAGCTTTATGTTATTATACGAAATGACATTACCTATTATTTTCCTTTCTTGAAGATAGGGTTTGCCAAATTTTGGGATTTATTTTCCTATTTCTCACGAATAAGTAAGGTTTCACGTCATTTCTCCATTTTCTATTTATTTGAGTTTTGGGGTGTGACATATGTTCTCATTCAAGAATCGACTCTTCTCTCCCGCGTTCAAGACAACACCGAAGATAAATGTATAAATGATGGACAATCATTTAACATACAAAATAAAATAAGAACATAAGAAGATATAGCCATTCAATCAAGAGTTTCATCAAAATAAAATTTATTCCATCATAAACCCATTTAGTTTAACCCTTGAACAAATCAAAATCAATAGAAAACATGATTAGAGATACACGAGTTTGAAGGGACCATTTCTAAAAACTTTGGTATTCAAGCTTGCTTCTTTGATTGTTCTTCTTCTCTAACTCCAATGGATGATTTCTTGTCTCTAGATGGATGAAAATGGAGGGTGGATGATGAATGAGAGAAGATTGTGTGTTTAAGTGTGGAGTGGAGGTTAGGATTTACAATAATGTCTCCTTAATTAAGTGTTAGGAGGTTATATATAATGTAGTGTGTTGAGGAAGATGAAAGAGGGTGAAAAATGGAGAAAAATCGGACAAAAAAAGGGGAAAAATGTATTTTCCCAAAATAGAGCGTGCCGCCAGCGATCCAACCTACGGTCGTTGGTCTCGGGCAAAGCTTACCACGTAAAAGGCGTATATTGAAGGTAAGTCGAGTATCGTATCGAAAGGATTGTGTCTGAAAACACGAAGCTAGCTCAGCGATAATTCATCATTATTCAACACGAGAAAATTGGGTGAAAGGTTTTAAGGGCTTGAATTTAATCTAAGCGGTAAACCATGCGTAAAATAAAATAAAGCAATAAACACACGGAAGATAAAGCAGATAAGAGAGACTAACCACAGGGATGCATTAATCCTATCCACAACGTATGTTTATCCTGCTTCTATTAGCCAATTTTAATCGAAACAAGATGGAAGATCACAAATATAACCAACAACTTCAATTACGACAATTGCGGCGATGAGATTACGAGTTTTCCCTACCATTCTAGGTGAAAACAAGTAACTCCAAAAGGATCACTAAGAATATGCTTCCTACGAATATCCTATCTCAGCTCGACTCGAGAACATTAGTATCATGCATTCGATATCGATTGACAATTAATACAATTACGTAATTAACCGACAACTAGATATGCATCAAGATTGATCAATCAACACATATAAATACGCACCAAGAATCATGAATCGATGCACGGAAGGTAAATAGCGATATGAAATCACAACATATAGGATCGAATCATGCAAACCCAGGATCGATGCAATTTTAGCTACGCATAATTAAATTACCAAAGCAATAAATAATTAAATAAAACATAAATTAAGATAGATAGATAAAACCGTAAGAATCCACGAAGAACAATTGTAGCGACTTGAATCAGGAAGAAATTAATTCTAATACTAAACTATGAAATTGGAATGAAAATACTTAAAGAAAAAGCTAAACTAAATTAAGCGGAAAAGAACTTGCAAAAGAAAATAAAGAAGAATTTGTGTTACGCTGCGGAATGGTGTTTATAAGCTCTTGCTCTATCTCCCTATTTATAATAAAACATAAGCTCCTTTTTCATAAATTCCCAATCTATTAAACTACGATTCATCCTATTAGACTGATTCAATCATATTACGACTCGGATTAGAAGTATACATGGACTAGGTGTCTCAAATTACTGAAAATTCATGATTTCTCGAGTTTTGCCCTTGCGACCTTAGGTCGCGAGCAAAACTCGCGAATCATCTTTCTCGGCTGCACGCGACTTATTTGTTTAACCGTTCTCTCGTCCGGACTCGAATTACAATCCGTTTGCGCCTACGGACTCCTATTGAGATTCTCTTTAACATAGTTAACTTTGTACATCTATCCTTGTCAAATCCATTTCATCATATTCAACGTCGTTTTCAAGCGATTCTTCGCATGAGCTCGCGTTGGGCTATTGATTCCTCTTTATCGTGATCCACCTTTTGACATTAAAACCTATGCTAAAATGACATGAAGTACAGACGGCATAATATCTTCTAAGGTAAACATAAATATATCAAAAGACAACTCGAAAGATCACTTATCACTTAGAAACGAAGCGAATATAGCCTTTATAAATCATGTAAAATGAGGCTTATCGAATCGAAACAGCCCACCTGACAGCGGACACGCCTTACTGTTCGCCTTGTTTTCGCTTGTTTGGGTTTCGAATTGCTCTCTGTTGTAAATATTATTGATGTGCAGCCCATTTTATAGTCAAGCTCATCCATCTTTGACCTATTCCTATACCTCTATTTAAGTAGAAAATAGAAGCATTTTTTGAGAGCGCCTTCCCAGCCATTTTCAGAAAAAGCTTCTACCGCCACCTCCATTTTCTTCTTTGTGTATTGGAGCTCCTGTATTGGGCGCCCATCAACGGATTAATAGGGAGGGGCGGCGAAGAGAGTGCAGGATACCCGGGGGATGGCGATATGTGAATGCACACAGTGGGTGAGGCGATAGAACGAGACAGAGTGGCGGTGAGATAGGACGGGCGACGTCGGAGGGGGCGGGTGAGAGGCTGCCGTTGCTTGCCTTTGTGGCGTGATTGCGGAGTCGACATGATAGCCACTCCCTTGGTGGAGCCGTGGTTATGTGTGTGCGTCAAAGGAGGAGCCACACCGAGCCGAGTTTATTGAATCCTATCTCTATTTTTCTATTTTCTTGTTTCTTTGTTGCTTCTTTCCTTGTTGTGTGCGGATGTCGAGAAAGTTGCGAAAACGAGTCATTGAGCATTCTTGGGATCGACGGAGGTCTTGTCAGGAAGCGCGACGACGGCAACGAGGTTGTCCGATTTCTAACAATGGTATCGGGCGCATGGTTATCCTCGTCGTTAGTTGGTAAGACGGGTATTTGATCCGAGAATCCCTTCTCGTAAATTGGCTTGAACATCTCTCGTTATTAAATTATGTATTTAATTTAGTATAGAATTGCCAAATTAGTACAGACCGTGATTGAGTCTATGTGTTGCTAGTTCTAGGTACCTATGTGATTAATTTGAGATATTATGTATGAATATGTTTCTCGTGTATCTCATGCCTATGGTCTTACTTGTTTGTTGTTGCTTTGTGACTATATGTAGGGATCTAAGTGATCCATCTTTGTTTTTCGAGCATGCTTAGTGATTTGCTCTAAGGCGGAGCTATGTGGTTAAGTTTTAAGTTTAGGGAATATGAGCTTAGGAATTTGTTTCCTTGTGTGTCTCTGTCGTTGCTCACTTTGAGGTGGAGCTTCTTCCCTTTCTTTATGCTCATGATGGTCTTTGTGATCATACCTTTGTGGTTAATTCTTTGTGGCTTAGTGGTTTGGTGGCTTTGTGCCATCTTCGTGTCTTAGTGATGGCTTTGTGGTTTGGTGGCTTTGTGCGATTTTTACATCTTCGTGATGGCTTTGTGACTTTGTGATATGCTTTGTGTTTTATGATCATGTGATCTATGCTAGCTTAGTGATAGCAATCTTTGTGATATACCGTCTGTGTGATGGTTGTGATGATCTTTGTGATCTTCTGTAGCTTTGTGCTAGTTATCTTTGTGATTGTTTTGTGGTCAACTAGCTTTGTGATGTTTCTTTGTGAGCTTCTAATTGTGTATTAGTTGCATTCATGCTTTGTGATTGCTTTGTGAGCTTCTAACTATGTGTTAGATATCTTTGTGCTTTGTGGGTGTTTTTCTATGTATCTTTTGCGGTATGAACACGCTTAATTTACCTTGGTTGATCTTTGTGATCAAGTATGGATTGCGTGTCCATACGTCTTGTTCACTGATTACATGCGTGTGATTTTGCGGGGGGACACTCGGCGAGGATAATTGTGCGGTTTGTTCTCCGATGCACACAAAGACACGGTTGAGCAAAGGTGGGGATTGTTGTAAATATTGGCCAATGTGCAGCCCATTTTATAGTCCAGCTCATCCATCTTTGACTATTCCTATACCTCTATTTAAGTAGAAAATAGAAGCATTTTTGAGGCGCCTCCGGGCATTTTCGAAAAAGCACGCCACCTCCATTTTCTTCTTTGTGTATTGGAGCTCTGTATTGGAGCCCCCATCAACGGATTAGGGGAGGGGAGGAGGGGAGGGATACCGGGGAGATGGCGATATGTGAATGCACACAGTGGGTGAGGCGATAGAACAGAGACAGTGGCGGTGAGGTAGGGCGGCGGCGTCGGAGGGCGGTTGAGAGGGCTACCGTTGCTTGCCTTTGTGGTTGTGATTGCGGAACCGACATGATAGCCACCCACTTGGTGGGCCGTGGTTGTGTGTGTGCGTCGAAGGAGGAGCCACACCGGTAGGTTTATTCAATCCTATCTCTATTTTTCTATTTTCTTGTTTCTTTGTTGCTTCTTTCCTTGTTGTGTGGGTGTATCGAGAAAGTTGCGAGAACGAGTCATTGAGCATTCTTAGGGATCGTGGGAGGTCTTTGTCAGAAGCCTTGACGGCGGCGACGAGGTTGTCCGAATTCACAACATCTCCGTTTTCCCCACGTCCTCGTATCGAACTTCTTTTCGATATTATGTGATCCTTTCATTCCAAAATAGTTTTCATTTTCCTACAAATTTCCAAAAAGAAGCAAAGTATCAAACTTTCATAAAACACTAGACTTTGCAATATAACTCATAACAAACATGATTTTGTTTAGTGAAATGACATAAATAGCATCCTAAAATTCATGCTTATCAAGTTGGGCGAAGGAACTATAAAAGAAGGAAGAAATTAAAAAAAAAAGCAAGAAATCAAAATAAATAAATAAACGAAGAAATCAAAATACAAAACCAAAAAAAGATAAAGAAGAAATAGTTATCAAAAAAGAAAAGTAAAAAAAATTATAGGGGACCAATTGGATCCCGCCACTCCAAGCCCCTCACTCGCCTCTCTGTCGCCATTTCCCTTTCAAATCACAAAATGAATTGCACTTTTTAAAGAAGTTTATTGTAAAAATGTTCTTATGTGAGGACGCATTTTGATCATATTTAATTAGAGAATTCTAATTAAATATAATTTTTATTTTTTTAATTAAATTTGATCTCTATGCATTTTATATGAAGATGTTCTCATATGATGCCACCTATTTTTATAACCCCAAAACCACAATCGGCAAACACCTCTACCTTGAATAGTGCAATCCAGTACCATAACCTCCACAAGTAGGGGTAAGCAAAATATCCAATAACTGAATAACCGAATCGAACCAAATCGAAATATCTAATTTGGTTCGGATATATCGATTATTTCGGACAATTCGATTATAACCGAAATATATTTCGGTAGTATGGTTTTCTGTCACGCCCCAATTCCTAATAAAATGGAAGCTCGTAAATCGCGTCTCGATTTACGAGCTTCCATTATATTAGGAATTGGGACGTGACAGAATATCGAGCCGAACCTCTCCCGATGCGGTGTGGTTCGAGGGCGAACCAAGCGGAAGCGGTGGGCATGTGATGCCGGGCGGAAATCTGGTGATCGCCGGTGCGGAGGCATGGACAAGGAGCAGCTCCGATTAAGACTTAAAAACGGAGGAGTACATGAATGAATCGAAACGCACCATAATGAGAATGATTTCGAGAATATGTAGGTATGAGACTGCATATTTAAGGAGAGCTTAAAGGATTTGATATGTGCTACTCATACCAACAAGATGCATCTTCTTTTCGGGAGTTTATCGCATAAAAACTCTAAAGTTAAGCGTGCTTGGCTTGGAGCAATTGTGTGATGGGTGACCCCCTGGGAAGTTTTCTCAGGGAGTGTGTGAGTGAGGACAAAGCATACTGAAAAGACTCGTGTTTGTCTGTGGGGTCAGCCGTCAATCCGAAAGTCGGGTCGTTACATTTTCGATCGGATATGAGTTTTTCTACCCAAATATTCGATACCCAAAATTTATATTTATATTAGTTTTTTAATATAAATACTAAATACCAATTACAATTACAAAAAAACATGAAACATACAAAATCAAAAGGTATCTCAGGAAATAAACCTAACAACTTCAAAGACTAAACATCAATACAAGAGAGATAATTAACAGAGCCGATAAGGAAGCCATAACGAATCGTACATGCAAACATAGCATCCGTATTATATCATTTCAAATAAAGAAGCTTAAATCGCCAAACAATGAGTAATCAACATCAGATTGCAATTACAACGAAAAACTAAGTTACACAACACCACATGGTGTGGCATTAGAATATTCGATGAATCCATAAAGAAGCTTTAGATTTGGAGAATATGAACTTGAAACTTATGAACTTTGAACTTTAAATTTCGTGTTTTGAGAAGATTGTAACATTTTTATGAATTGTTCGTATTTTGTAATGTTTTTTGAACTTTAAACTTATGAAGATTGTTGGTAATGAGTTGTTTAGTATTTGGTAATGTTATTTATGAATATTGCAAACTAGTTATTTGTTGAGTATTAGAATGTTTTTTGTACGTTTTTTTTTTAGAATTCAGAATCAGAGCAAAAAATTCGGTTTTATCCGAAATATCCAAAATAATTTTCGGTTATTTTAGTTTGGTAATCGAAATTATTTTGGTTTGGTTCGGATATCATTTTTAAAATTTCGGTTATTTAATTCGAATATTTTTTTGATTATACCCGACCGAATACCCGAATACTCACCCCTATCCACAAGCCGACATCACTCACAATCCATAGATCAACTTTTACTGGAGGTGCTCCTATAAAACAATAACTTTCTTCAGCTTAGATAATTACTAAACGGGCCTTCAAGTTTGCAGAAATTACAGCCTCTTGACTAATTAAATAGGCAATTCGATGACTAACGAGATAAATCAGGTCTTGTTAACTAAAGATGGTCACATTGTCTTTTCATAGAAACTCGAGGGAAAGTTCATATTTATTTTTAGTTTTGGTGCAGTTGGTAGTAGTATTTCAACAAACTCGAGGGTTGATATCAGAATTTGACTTAACTCGACAAAAAGTAAAATAGTCCCCACATACCTAATAATTCATTTGATGTTTTAGTTTGTGAATAGAATTAATAATCGTAAATTAGATGATAAACGAAAAATAAATAAATCAACTACAAGCCTAATCGAATTAAACATTATAAAATGGAGGACTTAAATACAATTAAATTTTCAAAAACTACTTAATATTATGTTGACGAGCTGACGATAAAAAAGAAAACTAAGAATAGTAAAGAAATTTTTAGAAACGAGCTTGAGCGTAAGAAACTTGATATCACTACAAATCGATCTGATATTCAGGTTTTGAGGATATATCATGATATCATACGTTACATTTTGGATAATATCACTTTTCTTTTGTATTGAATTTTGTCCGCTTTTTTATAATTTCCTAAGTCATAACATTACAAACCCAAATACTACGAAAGACCAGAGTCATGACATGAAATGCCTAAAATCTCAAGTGGAAATATACATGGAATAATGAGATGAATTATTTCTCCATTTTATAGTAGAAAAATAACACTACATTTTCATTAAGAATGTGTCATTTGGTGGACCACACAAGTTTTAATAAAATACTTGGTAGATTATTTGAGTGAATAAGTGTAATATCCCGTTTTTCTAAAATAGAATTTTAGAAAAAATTAACTAATTTAAATTTAAGTTGATTCGCTTAGAAAAAAAAATGTGTTTAATTCCAACAATGAATTTTTTGAAAGTTTTAAAGCCAAATAGGATTTGAAATGATTTAATCAAATGCAATTATATGACTATGTGAATTTATTCAAATTCACGTGAGTTTTTTTTTTTAAGATGAACTTGATGTAATTTGATCTTGTAGTCCTAAAGTGGGGCTTGCTAACTTTGGACTATAGGCTATATATATATATATATATATATATATATATAAAGCCCACACCAATATATATTTTAAAATAGGGCCCAATTGTTGATTAAGTTCTTTTGCTAATAAGGGTTGATTAATTTTAATTAACCATTAAAATTAGATGGTTTTGCTTCCTCCACGTAGCCTCTCTTCATCTATAAAATCCACACTCAGCTTCCCATTTCTCTTGCTCCACGTCTGAAAATTTCAGTTTCAGACGCTTCTCTCATCTCCATTTCTTCGATCAATCTCAACAACAAGAGTTTGCACCTGATCACCCATATACATTTCTGCAAATTTCTCAAGCAAAAGGTTCATTCTTTAACCCCTATCAAACCTGCAATTTAATATTCTACCTCAACAACATAGAACAAGCATAACATTCCCATAATGTGTTTTCACCGCAGATAACTAGCATTGATAAACTGAAGTTCTTAATCTGCACATCAACCAAACCAACAAAATAGTCTAATCTGTGAAAACTCGGCTACGCAAGATCAACGCATGGCGTACTAATTTCATAACACAAATGCAGACATGTATACATACAATACCAATTGCACAAACTTACAAATGCTATGAGAATCTGGACTTTATACAGGTATTAGAAGATAAACAAAGCTAATAAGAACATGTTTATATGTATGATAAATATATGAATTACTGGTATGTTTCTTTTTCCTGTGCTTTTGTTGTTGCTGCTGTTTTGTGCTTGAGTGAGATGAGCAGGGTGGCGGCGGCGTTTGCCATCGGCCATCGGCTGATGATAGGGAGAGAGTGGTTGCCGAGGCCATTGGATTCTGGTGGCGGCAGAGCATGGATAAAGGGTAAGGGAGGAGTAGAGAGGGAAGCGATGCTGGGAGTAGGGCGGCGGTGCCGCTGCCGTGACAGTGGTGGCTCGCGGCGGCCTTGTTGCCGGAAATAGGAGAAGTGCAAGAGATGGGTAGAGCAAGATGAGGGGGAGTTAGGAGAGAGAAACGAGGTGAGGCAGCAGCGTCCGGGCTTCGGCGCTGCTGCCGGTGTTCGGTAGACAGAGAGGGAGGAGGGAGCAGAGAGGGGGGCGGTGACGGCGGCGTGAAAACCGAGAGAGGGTCGGCGGCTGCGTGAAAAACAGAGAGGGAAGGGGTGGTTCGATTTGAGCAAGAGAGAGGGACATGGAAGATATGGGGCGAGAAATGAGTGGAGAAGGGACGGTGGCCGACCGCCGCTGCCAACGGCGGCAGGCGGCGGCGGCGGCGTTAACAAGAAGGAGAGAATGGGGGGAGGGAGAGAGAAATAGAAGATGGGTTTCTGGAGTGAGGAGATTCTGGAGAGAGAGAGAGAGAGAGAGAGCCGAAAATAGAGTGCGAGAGATGAGATACGTGAAGGAGGAGGCAGCTGGCGGCGCGACGTCGCCGGATTCCGGCGGTGGCGGTGGCGTGAAGAAAATGAAGGGGGATGTGTGTGTGTGTGTGAGAGAGAGAGAGAGAGAGAGAGAGAATTCTGGAGAGGGGGGGGACCGAAGAGGGGAAGAGAGAGATAGAGATTTGTGGTATTCTTTTATTTATTTATTTTGTTTTCCTTTATTTTATTTTATTTTTCTTTTTGGGCTTTTATTTGTTTTCTATGTTGTTGTTTTTTTTTTTGGGCTATGTTTTGGGCTTATGTTTTTATTTCAAACATGGGCTTCCTTGCTTTAATAAGAATTGGGTTTTGTTTAATTAAATTGAACTAGACCCTTAATGTTTAATAATGAGTTGATCTAACATAATGGATTTCTAAATTAAGTAATTTATTTTAGCCTTAAATTATATCATGTGATTTATTAGCATAATAAGTTAATTGTGCTAAGCATGTTTTAATAAATTGAGGATTTTTATTAAGTGATATCTTGATTATGAGTTTATTTAATTATGAGAATTTCATAATTAATTTAGTTATGCATGTACATATTTTTAAGAGAACTATCAAGTGATTATTTGATTCATGAATGTAAATAAGCGATTTTAGACTTGATTGAGTTGATTGTTCAAAATAATAAATTGCTTTATGTGTAAATTCTTGATGAATTGCATAATAAATATTATTATATGCATATATTAAGTATTTATGTTGCTTGATTATATGTGCATCATGAAATAGTTTATTTGAAATAAATTAAAATTGTAAATACTTTTGTAATAAAAGTATTTTTGGTAGTTTGATTTTTCAAAAATCAAATTGAGCTTTCAAAGTCAAAGTCGAGCAAGGGTATTGTTGGTGCCCTTAGCCGAGAAATTAAATCTCAAGTTTTAATTTGAAATTCTGAAAACCCGGGTGTAGCGAATCTAGTTAGGAACGTGATGACAAATTATGATAGATGTTAAGGTTGGTTTTTAGGACTATAATTTAAGTTGAGAACTTATCTTGTAGGCCCTACAGAAGAGGATACTTAGGATCCGATCAATCATTTCAGTGCTCGATTTTCTTTGCGATAAGGTGGGTTTTATTTTTCAAAGTATGTTACGAGTTATTGAACTCTAAATGTTTATCAAAATGCAAATGAATATCCATGTTATAAATGTTTTTTAACTCTCTATTGTGTAAAGTGCTCATGTTGTTTAACGATCGGATCTTGGCCAGCGTAGCGATTGAATCGCCCTGGTCAGGGTTAGTGTACACACAATGGGGGATATTGTGGGCTGCTCCCACTTATCTCAGACTTTCAGATTTGGGGTCCTCTCGTTTAAAACATGCGTAGTAGTGGATCTCGTGAACGCTCCCACATGTTCACATTGACAAAGAAGCACCAATAGATGAGAGCGAAAATGGATTCATAACTTTTTACGTATGCATAGAATGCTTTTAAATATTTCTATGTTATATCGTTCAAAGCATGGATTATTCTTCTAACAAATGATTTCTGCAAATGTTTTCAAATGGCTAAACCCACTGAGTATATTAGTACTCAGCCCTGCAATTGCTTTTCAAAACCCTTTGCAGATTGAGCGGCTGGTGGAGACGTGCGGGGCTGAGGAATGGTTGTTTATGTTTCTCCAAAGAATATGTTGATTTACTTGGTTGTCTTATCTTCACATGGTGAAAGGCGTTTTCGACCATATTAATATTCTAAGTTGTTTAATCCACGAATCTCTTTCGTCATCGCTCTTATAGCGATTGTTATTTACATAATATATGCTTAGTATGAAATGTCATTTTCGTCTCGGACCTTGAACTTGATCCTGTCAGGGAGATAGTATAAATATTATTTTGGCAATATTTGTTATGTACAATTATGATGTATCTTTTGCGAATGTGTTGTCCAACTCTAAGGGCACATTATCTATTTATTAAAGAAAGGCTAGTAGTGTCGTCACGAGCCCATTTCTTTATCTCCCGGAAACTGGGGTGTGACAGAATGGTATCAGAGCAATAGTTCTTGGCTCTGAGACCACAAGTTGATTGATGTCGAGTCTAGATTTGTATCTCTAGACTTCTAAACTATTCAACAACCCTCACCTCGTCGTCACACTGCCCTCAATAAGGTATGTCAAAAATGTTTTCAAATTGTTTACTAAAATGTCTGTGCGATATGAATATGTGATAGGTAATGTGATAGACATTGAACATGTATTGAAAATGAATATGCATCGAGATTGAACATGTATTGAAAATGAACATGCATTGAGACTGAATATGTATTGAGATTGAACATGTATTGAGATTGAAAATGCATTATGACTGAACATGTATTGAAAATGAATATGCACTGGGACTGAACATGTATTGGGACTGAACATGTATTGAGATCAAACATGAATTGTGACTGAACATGTATTGAGATCGAACATGCATTGTGACTGAACAAGTATTGAGACTGAACATGTATTGAGACTGATTATGTATTGAGACTGAACATGCACTGTGACCAGATCATGTATGGAGACGTTCGTACACCGAGATGGAACATGTATGTAGTCTTAATTTGTTTTGTGATTGAATATAAGCATGAATTTTGAAATTGAAATATTTTGTCATGAGGGACCATGTGTCCTATGATTTTAAATGAGAAACCCTTGCATAAATGCATGATTTATTATCAAGAATTGTTTGCAAACTATTATGTGAGATTATATGCTCCGAGTAGTTGTGAACCTGTCATGATATAGAAGAGATTTGATATAGCAAGACAGACCATAGGAGGACAGAACATAGAATGATTGAACATAGAAAGATTGAGCATAGAATAACTGAACCTAGAATGACTGAACATAGAAAGACAGAACATAGCAAGACTGGACATAGAAAGAAAGAACATAGCACGACTGAATATAGAGAGACAAAGTATAAAATTTTAGAACATAGAAGGACAAAAGTATAGAAGGATGAGCGATCGATGAGCGAGCGCAGGCGCACGAAGGGTTCCATACACTGCTACAGTGCGATGATTTAGATGCGTGGCGAACTTGTACCGATCACGAAAAGAAATGTGGAAGGTCGCTAACACAATTTTACCACAAGTCGACACAAAGGCTATCTGAGAGAAAATCCTACTATATAGTATAGTAGGACAAATGAATAAATCATAACAGTAAATTATTTGTTGTATAACCTTGTCCTCTTTGTTTAAAAATCCTATTAATTTTGAAACCATGTATACGTATGTAAAAATCTTCTTGAAAAGATATTATTCTGCTGAAAACATGAAAGTCCTTTTTTTTCGAGGCATTTGATATATATATAGGATTCATACCTTGAAGTGTGTTGTCGTCTTTTACGCAACACACCTAGTTATTATTGTTGATATAGATATGACATCATCACGTCTACTCATCCAAAATATTACTACGAAATGGTGGAGAGGAGAAGAGAGAACCTAACGAGGTGAACTGAACTACGAGTCACACGGGACGTTCAGCGGATGAAAGATTTCGCAAGCACAACCCACCTACCGTTGTGGCCTTGGTGATCCTCTAGATGCCGAGAGATGGGTAAGAGCTCTTGAAAGGATACTTAACCATATTGGTGTGACGATAAGGAGAAGCTCACATGTGCAATTTTCAACTTGTTAATGAGGTGATTTTGGTGGGAATCGGTCTGACGAACATTAACCCCGAACAATGGGAGGCTTATCGTGGGATGACTTTAAAGAAGTTATATGAAATACATCCACAGGTGCTATAAGAAAAAGCGGGATGAGTTCGGAATTTACGACAAGGAAATATGACGGTCATTGAATACGATCGAATGTTTAATCAACTTTCGCGATATGCTCCGCATCTAGTCGATACGGATGAAAAATGTGCGGACAAGTTTAGACAAGGTCTGCGCCTTGAGATAGCGATCCCTCCGCAAGTCGAGGAGGCGTTGACGTCGCTCGATCTTTGAGCGAGCTCTAAACATAGAGCCATATTACCCCGAGCAAAGGTGAATGTGCCCACACAAGCACCATCGTCTCAAAACCATGGAAAATGAAGCGTAAATGGGAAGATAGAAATGAAGGTAACCCAACAAAAGAGAACAACCATGGAAAAGAAACCAACAACAAGGACAGGGTGAAGAAAAGCCTCTATGTAGAAATTGTCAAAAGAATCACTTTGGTGAATGCAAGATAGGCTCTAACGAGTGTTTTAGATGTAAGCAACCTGGGCATTTTGCAAGAAACTGTCCGAACAATGGTGACAATAAAATTCCGCAACCACATAACTTTGGCCCTCATGGGAGGAATCAAGTACCATTTGGAAATCAGCGGCCAAACCAAAGACAGCCTCAACCGGCTAGAGCTTATGCTCTTAACCAACAGCAGGGAGCTCAAGCACATGAAAACATAGAAGGTATGATCGTCTTAAATTGACGTATCTTCCTAAATTGTTGATTTAGGAGCTTGTTACTCCTTCATATTTAAGTACGCATGTGAAATATAGTAACGGACAACAAAATAGAAATGTCAGTTCTCTGTAATGATTCTTGCAATCAGAAAAGCAAGCATGATGAGGTAGTCTTAACTTAATACTTCAATTTCGAGTGGAGGCTCGACAATGAGATCAAAAAAAAACACGTAAATTGTTCTAGTTAAGGTTACATAAGATCACAATGAACGACAAGAAAAATACGAGAACTAGAAGATAAGATTCGTAGCAGATGTATGAAATTTCGAGGACGAAATTTTTATAAGGAGGGAGGGATGTAATATCCCGTTTTTCTAAAATAGATTTTTAGAAAAAAATTCTTGAATTTAGAATTTAAGTTGATTCGCTCTCGAAAAAAAAAATGTGTTTAATTCCAACAATGAATTTTTTTTGAAAGTTTTAAAGCCAAATAGGATTTGAAATGATTTAATCAAATGCAATTATATGACTATGTGAATTTATTCAAAATCACGTGAGTTTTTTTTTTTCTAAAGATGAACTTGATGTAATTTGATCTTGTAGTCCTAAAGTGGGGCTTGCTAACTTTGGACTATAGGCTATATATATATATATATATATATATATATATATATATATATATATATATATATAAGCCCACACCAATATATATTTTTAAAATAGGGCCCAATTGTTGATTAAGTTCTTTTGCTAATAAGGGTTGATTAATTTTTAATTAACCATTAAAATTAGATGGTTTTGCTTCCTCCACGTAGCCTCTCTTCATCTATAAAAATCCATACTCAGCTTCCCATTTCTCTTGCTCCACGTCTGAAAATTTCAGTTTCAGACGCTTCTCTCATCTTCATTTCTTCGATCAATCTCAACAACAAGAGTTTGCACCTGATCACCCATATACATTTTGCAAATTTCTCAAGCAAAAGGTTCATTCTTTAACCCCTATCAAACCTGCAATTTGATATTCTACCTCAACAACATAGAACAAGCATAACATTCCCATAATGTGTTTTCACCGCAGATAACTAGCATTGATAAACTGAAGTTCTTAATCTGCACATCAACCAAACCAACAAAATAGTCTAATCTGTGAAAACTCGGCTACGCAAGATCAACGCATGGCGTACTAATTTCATGACACAAATGCAGACATGTATACATACAATACCAATTGCACAAACTTACAAATGCTATGAGAATCTGGACTTTATATAAGTATTAGAAGATAAACAAAGCTAATAAGAACATGTTTATATGTATGATAAATATATGAATTACTGGTATGTTTCTTTTTCCTGTGCTTGTGTTGTTGCTGCTGTTTTGTGCTTGAGTGAGATGAGCGGGGTGGCGGCGGCGTTTGCCATCGGCCATCGGCTGAAGATAGGGGAGGAGAGTGGTTGCCGAGGCCATTGGATTCTGGTGGCGGCAGAGCATGGATAAAGGGTAAGGGGAGGAGTAGAGAGAGGGGAAGCGATGCTGGGAGCAGGGCGGCGGTGCCGCTGCCGTGACGGTGGTGGCTCGCGGCGGCCTTGTTGCCGGAAATAGGAGAAGTGCAAGAGATGGGTAGAGCAAGATGAGGGGGGGAGTTAGGAGAGAGAAACGAAGGTGAGGCAGCAGCGTCCGGGCTTCGGCGCTGCTACCGGTGTTCGGTAGACAGAGAGGGAGGAGGGAGCAGAGAGGGGGGCGGCGACGGCGGCGTGAAAACCGAGAGAGGGTCGGCGGCTGCGTGAAAAACAGAGAGGGGATGGGTGGTTCGATTTGAGCAAGAGAGAGGGACATGGAAGATATGGGGCGAGAAATGAGTGGAGAAGGGACGGTGGCCGACCGCCGCTGCCAACGGCGGCAGGCGGCGGCGGCGGCGGCGTTAACAAGAAGGAGAGAATGGGGGGAGGGAGAGAGAAATAGAAGATGGGTTTCTGGAGTGAGGAGATTCTGGAGAGAGAGAGAGAGCCGAAAATAGAGTGCGAGAGATGAGATACGTGAAGGAGGAGGCAGCTGGCGGCGCGACGTCGCCGGATTCCGGCGGTGGCGGTGGCGTGAAGAAAATGAAGGGGGATGTGAGAGAGAGAGAGAGAGAGAGAGAGAATTCTGGAGGGGGGGACCGAAGAGGGAAGAGAGATAGAGATTTGTGGTATTCTTTTATTTATTTATTTTGTTTTCCTTTATTTTATTTTATTTTTCTTTTGGGCTTTTATTTGTTTTCTTATGTTGTTGTTTTTTTTTTGGGCTAAGTTTTGGGCTTATGTTTTTATTTCAAACATGGGCTTCCTTGCTTTAATAAGAATTGGGTTTTGTTTAATTAAATTGAACTAGACCCTTAATGTTTAATAATGAGTTGATCTAACATAATGGATTTCTAAATTAAGTAATTTATTTTAGCCTTAAATTATATCATGTGATTTATTAGCATAATAAGTTAATTGTGCTAAGCATGTTTTAATAAATTGAGGATTTTTATTAAGTGATATCTTGATTATGAGTTTATTTAATTATGAGAATTTCATAATTAATTTAGTTATCATGTACATATTTTTAAGAGAACTATCAAGTGATTATTTGATTCATGAATGTAAATAAGCGATTTTAGACTTGATTGAGTTTATTGTTCAAAATAATAAATTGCTTTATGTGTAAATTCTTGATGAATTGCATAATAAATATTATTATATGCATATATTAAGTATTTATGTTGTTGATTATATGTGCATCATGAAATAGTTTATTTGAAATAAATTAAATTGTAAATACTTTTGTAATAAAAGTATTTTTGGTAGTTGATTTTCAAAATCAAATTGAGCTTTCAAAGTCAAAGTCGAGCAAGGGTATTGTTGGTGCCTTGGCAGAAATTAAATCTCAAGTTTTAATTTGAAATTACGAAAACCGGTGTAGCGAATCTAGTTAGGAACGTGATGACAATTATGATAGATGTTAAGGTGGTTTTAGGACTATAATTTAAGTTGAGAACTTATCTTGTAGGCCTACGAAGAGGATACTTAGGATCCGATCAATCATTTCAGTGCTCGATTTTCTTTGTAATAAAGGTGGGTTTTATTTTTCAAAGTATGTTACGAGTTATTGAACTCTAAATGTTTATAAAATGCAAATAAATATCCATGTTATAAATGTTTTTAACTCTATTGTGTAAAGTGCTCCTGTTGTTTAACGATCGGATCTTGGCGGTAAGCGATTGAATCGCCAGTCGGGGTTAGTGTACACACAGGGGATATTGTGGGTGCTCCCACTTATCTCGGTCGTCGGTTGGGGTCCTCTCGTTTCAAACATGCATGGTAGTGGATCGTTGTGGTGCTCCCACATGTTCACATTGATGATGAAGCACCAATAGATGAGAGGCGAAAATGGATTCATAAGCTGCTTTTACGTATCAAGAATGCTTTTAAATATTTCTATGTTATATCGTTCAAAGCATGGATTATTCTTCTAACAAATGATTTACGCAAATGTTTTCAAATGGCTAAACCCATCGAGTATATTAGTACTCACCGCAATGCTTTTCAAAACCCTTGCAGTTTGAGCTTTGAGTGGAGACGATGCGGTGAGGAATGGTTGTTTATGTTTCTCCAAAGAATATGTTGATTTACTTCCGTTGTCTTATCTTCACATGGTGAAGACTGTCTTTTGACCATATTAATATTCCTAAGCTGTTTAATCCTGAATCTCTTTTGTCATCGCTCTTATAGCGATTGTTATTTACACATAATATATGCTTAGTATGAAATGTCATTTTGCGTCTCAGACCTTCGAACTTGATCCTGTCAGGGAGATAGTATAAATATTATTTTGGCAATATTTGTTATGTACAATTATGATGTATCTTTTTGCCAAGAATGTGTTGTCCAACTCTAAGGGCACATTATCTATTTATTAAAGAAAGGCTAGTAGTGTCGTCACGAGCCCATTTCTTTATCTCCCGGAAACTGGGGTGTGACAATAAGGGTTCCCTATGTAAAAAATGAGTGGTTGATGTTGAATTATAAAAATTAAGTGTGGGTTAAGGAATGATTTTTGGTAAATAATGAATAGTTATAGTAACTTAAAGTACTTTTTAATTAAATAGAACATATATCTTTATATCATTATAGTCATGTTTATGGTTTTTGGTTCAACATAATGAAAAAAGCAAACATTTACAAGCCGATAACTAGAGATCAATTATGACTTTTTGAAATGAAATAAATTTAAACAACGAGTAAAAATAGGTGAAGATTGATTCGTTAAGCATTTCTATTACCTCATTTATCTACGATACTACATTTCATTACAAAATTTTGGATTTCTAATATTTTGATTCTCCATTAGATATCTTCTTAGTTTTATATTTTATTTCTAATATTGATTATCAATCAATTAAATTATAAATATGAATGCATTAAATTCTAATTTATAGTTTTCTCTTGCTCCAAATTATAATCATACGTAAATATAGAATGATAGTTGCCGAGAGGTATTAGTCATTCCATTTTAGTTAATTACATATAGACTCTAACTTAGTTGGACGTATACGCGCGTGATTGCATAAAAATCCGGATTATCATTTTGTTACATAGCTATATCATATTAATATATTTGGAGATAGAAATAGTGATATAATTACAAGTTATAAATTTTATAAAGATATAATAAGTAGGAGAGTCAGAAAAAATTGTCAAAGACCCAACTAATAATGTTAAAATGCAATAAGTAGAATTTCTAAACAAAGTTAAAAGTTAGTGTAATCATAACTTTTAATTATGTCACACTAATAAAAAGATTAACTGATGAGCTGAAGTCTCCATAAGATGAGAAATTTTATTAAATTGATTAATTTTCAATAGTTATTTTCTTATCATTCTTTTAACTAAATGAGATTAAATGATTTTTTTTCAATCTTTTAACTACATGATCTGGATTCAAAATAACTAACTATTGTAACAAATTATATTTATAAATTTAATGGATTTGGATAATGAAAAGTATCATTATACGAGTTTTGGGATGAGAAAGATGAAAAATCATTTTTAATCGGGTTTAGGACGAATATATGTATATATATTCTCGATGAGCTCAAGGGCTAAAACTATTTTTATATCTAAAATATATTACCTCTTTAATTCGGATAATTAACAGTCGTTGCTATACAGGACTGGTGCGAGAACAAATAGTAAAATTACTCTTTAATCGAATTTGAGAAACGCACACACACACATATTCTAGACAGAATGTAATAGGTTTTATAACTTTAAAATTTATATTTTGAATTTAATTTCTATTTTTATAGTATAATCACTTTTTAATCGTATTTGAGATGGTATACATTGTAGACAAATTCAATTGGCTGAAACTATATATATATATATATATATATATATATATATATATATATATATATATATATATATACCTCTTTAATTTTAGGAATTAGCGACATTACTTTATGAGACGATTCTGAGGAACATGTAGTACCAAATATTTGTAACAACTTATATTTATAAGTTTGAATATGTTCGGGTAATAACGAGTATCATTATACAAGTTTGAGATGAAAATTAATCGTAAAGTCATTTTTCAATCGGATTTGAGATGAGTACATGTATATACATTCTAGACTGGTCAAGTGACTTAAAATATTTTTATATCTCAATATATGAACTCTTTAATTTGGATAATTAACATGTATTAGGTTGTGAAAATTGCTGAATCCGTTGAGAAAATTAATGAATCCAACAAAATGGAATTTTCGCCTCTTATGAGATTTGAACCCGGTTGAAAAATTCTCAATTTTTGGATTCAGTAACTTTTCCAACTGATTCATCAATATTCATAGCGAATTCATTTAGTTATTAGTTTTTAGGATAAAAATGGTTTCATTTAAACATCACTCTTTATATAACAATTTTTTGAGAACTAAGAACTAATGTGGTCAGTCCATTTTTTATAATCTAACGATCAAAATTAATTATAAATCGTTTATTATTCTTAAATTTTAATGGTAATTCCGTTTAGCCCTATAATAAAGGGATTTCGTATATTCATTTACGATAATTGTTGTATATGCACAATCACTACGATTACATGCACAACAATATGAATTACATTAACATAACAATGAATTGGAATGTGATAGCATGCACAAGAACTACGAATACATGAACAACAACATGAATTACACAATAACGAAGAATAAAATATGAAAGATCCAGATAGCGAAAATTTAGGGATTTGACTATTTTTTATTTTTATCTAAGAGGTAGTTCCTCTATAACCAATATATACATATATATATAGAGGATTAACGCGTGAGAATCATTTTATCGTGAGAACCAAAATATATGAATTTGCTGTGAAAGTTCACGAATCTGTTGGAAAAGATACATAATCTCAAAAAAAGAATTTTCGCCCCTCATGATTTTGAACCTGTATATAGTTAGGTTCAAATAGAAACATTTTTCACATCTCAAGAAGATGACAAAGACGCTATACGATAAGTCCAACAACTAGCTCTACTATACAACATAGTTAAATTTCAACAATCACTTTCCAACTACTAGTTTGAAATATCATCTTTATAAATAGCAGACTTCGTTAATAGACACAACTAACGAGAAATCCAACAATCAAAGCAAACAAACAAATCTCTAAGTACTCAAACTCAATTATTCAAGAACACTTGAAACCAAACAAAATTTATAAGGTTTCTCTTTTGAAATTCCAAATGTACTTCATATTGTGTCTCTAGGCAGAAATTCTTGAATGTCTAAATCCTAAACCCAAGTAAATACTATCCTTAATCGTTGTACTCTATTATAAAAGATCACTCATTTAAATAGAAAAACAGTGACACTCAACCCGGTAAGTAGGTTGTAAGGTGAAGTTGAAATGTAAGTTCAAGTAAACAACAAAGTGTTAGTTGTCTAAAAGAAGTAAGGTAGGTTATTGGTTTTGGCAAGATAACACAAAATAATAGATTTTTACTTTTTAGCACTTGATCTATAATCACTTTCCTTAAAAGCCTAATACAAGGAATTTATGAGGTTTAAGGAATTAACTTATTTATCAAGTTTGTGGACACAAAAAGTTAGATGTGAACCATGTTAAAAATACCTTTATTTTGTATATACACTTTTTGTCTTTTTATTTTTTCAATAATAAAATAAATAAATAAATTAGTAAAGTTTATTTGGACATACTTATTTTAGTTAGTGAAATAAATTATATCAAGAAGTAAAAATTCAATAACTATTTGTAATACCCCGTATTTCTGTAGCAAAGATTAGCTCGTGATTAAGAGCTTATTAAGAAGGGCATTGCATCCTTAAGAGAGAATTGGTTAAGTTAGAAGCTTTTGCGTTAAGCTTCGAGTTGAGACAATAGAATTTCGGCATAATTGAGGTAGAATCTGAGATAAGATTCTTAGATCTTGTTTAGAATAAGAAGACCTAGATTTAAATAGTTTTGAGATGATAGATACATGCTCAAAGAAGTTTTGATTTCAGAAAATTTAGAATTTCAAAACTTATGTTTTTGTCACGTCGGCGTTTGCCGATTAAGCTCGGACAAAGAGCAAAATTTTTAAAATGGTTTTTAAGGTCAAAAATATGTTTAATTATTATATTTTGATGTTTATAGCAATTATTGAGTTTAAAAGTAAAGATTTAAATAGAGGTTGTTTTATCGGATAATTAGTGTCGATTTCTCGCTATAAAAACGTTGTACACTATTCTACAATATTTATAATTATTTTCTATAACAAAAGTGATTTTTATCTACTAAAGAAAATAAGAAAAAGAAAGGAAATAAATGAGGTTTCTAGAAAAGGGGTGATTAATCACCCTAATTAAAGAAAATCAAAATTAAATATAATTATTACATAATATAAGATAAGAACATTAGACTTTTCAAAGTATAATTTCTCCCTCACTTCTCTCCCCCACTCACGGTCACACACACTCAAACACACATTTTCACACGCTTGAATTTTGAAAATCATGGGAGAAAAATAGGAAGATCCAGCCGTTAAATTTTCGATCGGTCTTCGAATAGAGGTATAATCTCGTACCGAGAACATATCTACGGTTTGAATTTTTTAAAAACATGCTTCTATGCTCTAATCATATTTTCGGTCATTATGTATTAATTATGAAGGATTATGTTTTGTTGATTATTTATGGATATTATGATAGATTCGACGTCTACGTATTGTTTAACGTTGAATTTGTAAAGCATATGTTATTATTTTGTAATTTCATGTAAATTTTGAAAATATGAAGGCCTTTGATCTTGAATATATGATGTTTATATGGTTGAATTGCCTTCATATATGTGTTATTGGATTGATATAAGCGTGTTTGGAACAAGAAAAACGTTTGAAATCGAAACTATGTGAATGATCCCAAAATGGCCGAAACCCTAGGTCCATATATTGTTGGATTTTGATTTTATTTGATCATTTTGACTTCATATTTGGATTCTATGATATGAATAAAGCCTAAAATGATTTATTCGGATTTTTCCGCCGACGTATTCAAAAACGGTAAAATTTTAGTTTGTCGGCAAAATTAAGTTTTCAAAGCCAAAGCTTTGATCTTTATGTTTTATTGATTAAATGATGATCTTTAATGATAGTTGAGCATGTATATAGGTTCGTTGGTGTTAGATGACGTCTCACGTGAATTTTCGACGTTAGACCTAAAGTGACGTCTTAAGGGGATTTTCGGTTATTGATAAAGATTGGATAGTTGAAGTTAGTTGTTGAGTTTTATATACTCATTGAGACATATGATGATGAATTGGTGGAGTTTGGGTTATGTTTGGATGGTTTGGTATTGATTTGGCGATGCGTTTATAAACGTTACGCTGCCGAAATGTTTGATAGAATTTGTTTGTTAATAAGATGTTAGAGGATGCAATGACCCAAGTTTTGATAGACCATAGCGTCTTAGTTTTGATATCGCAAAGATATAGTCGTGTTGACGACTAAAGATGAGTAATGTTCTTGTTTGGTTCTTTATAAGCAATTATGTCGTTTTATGAGGATAAAATATGGATAAAGAAAGAAATGAAATTGGGAATTAGTTCATCAGCTCTAAGGAACATCCAGGTGGGTATAAGTATTTTCTATAATAATATGCTTAGGCTTTTAAATGCTTTCAAATGATATGATATGCTTTTGCATGAAAAAGAATATGAGAATTTATGATATGCATTTAATTGCATTGTTTTGAAAGTTGATTGACTTGCCAATGTTTTGAGCATGAGCATAAGCATAATTCACTACCTATCCAAGAAAAATAAAGAAAGAAAGAAATTACCTACGTCGGGTATGACCGTAGTTGAGATCCTTCGGGACCAACTCGGGTATGTGAAGTTAAAGTGTGTTGAGGAGGAAGTCTACTCCTCAGATCAACACAAAGAAAAATACGTGGATATGAGAAGGAAAAGAAAGATGCATGCAGACATGAAACATGCATATGCATATGATATGATGATATGATGATATAATGATATGAGCATGCATGAACAGATTTTTGAGAAACCCTATGCAAGTAATTTCAATAAAAACCCTGCATAAGTTTATTCTTATGGCAAGTTAAGAATATAGCACTAAGGGCAAAGTTTTAAATGTTTTTTGGCATATACCCACTGAGTGCATTTCTGTACTCACGCCCTGCATATATTTCTAAATATGCAGGTTGAGCTGGAGAGAATCTTTGGAATCGAATCTTTGTCTGAAAGGAGCTTCTCTAAGTAATTTGCTTCATGATAATATTGATAAATGAATGATGTTATTCATTTGATGGTCACATGTTTTTAATACCCAGAGAGTTATGTCTTCACACATAATTCCCAGCTACACTTTCCGTTGCCGAACTTTGGCCATCACTTGTTTATTTGTTCTGTTAGAACCAAGTGATCATGTTCGATGCTCTATCATGTTTTAAATTGTTGATAAATTCACAAAGTTATCGAAGCATGCTTAAACTTGTATATTCTCGATATTGATTATTCGGTTTTGATTATTATCCTCAGCCGTTGTCATTCTCGTTAGACTCTTTCTTGTGGTTGAGAATCAAAATTCAACCTTTGTCAAATTACATTTCACCCTTTTGAAACCATAAATTTTCGATTTATTTATGACGAAAGTTGTAGTCATCTTTTCTCATGACACATGTTAGAGCCATTGTTATTAAAATTTTCTTCTTAACCCATGTCACGGCTTAATTACCTGATTAGGTAGTCGGGTCGTGACACTATTCCTTATATAAATTAGAATTTATCATATTTTAATAATTTTTATTTTCACAATAGATATTATTAAAATACTAAAATTAGTGAATCATGTTGGATTCAGAAATATTTATCAGCACAAAACATTTTAGCCGTTCTTCAGAGTTAAAAATAAAAACCAAAGTTCTCCAAAAGTCAAATCAATTACATATGGATACGAGATAGAAACTGCAATAATAAATGCCACAACTATCAACTCGCAACAAATCACAAGAAGCTAAAACTAGATAGTCAATGCGATGTTCAACTTGGGGATGTTTGGCTAAGCTTATAAAATCTTCAAAATATCTTATAAATTATTTAAAAGTTTATAAATTTTTATAAAGTATTTGGTAAAATAACTTTTTAAACAGTTTATAACTTATGAAAATAAACTCTAATAGCTTATAACTTTCTTAAAAATAAGTTGTTCAACCATAATTTATCTTTTCATAAACTCATAAGCAATAATAAAATTACGAAAATAACCTTATTATGGTTCATTATTTATTACATACATACTAACAATTTCACATCTCGTTAATTTTCTCTTTCTAACTATGGTTTTCTTTTTCTAACTTATAAACTCAACTATCCAAACATCTGACAACTTATAAGCTTTTAAAATATTATATCTTATAAATTTTAGAGCTTATAAGCTCTCTAAAATAAGCTTAGGAAAACACCCACCTACTAGTTGGAAAATACTACTTGATATTTAGTGTATCAAACTGGGTGTTTCACTTTCATTTTTTTTTTTATATTTTATTTCATTTATTGTCTTCAATTTAAAGTTTGTATGCTTTACTTCAATTTTATAATTATTAACTGTAGTTTATTTCATCCAATTAAAGTATATAATATTTTCTATTTCAATTTTAAAAAATAAAAATATGATTCATAATACTATAATAAAATTTTATCTTTATAAAAATATTATTAAAATAATAGATATACTAATGGAACAAGATATTATCAGAAAATCCACCTCTTCAAAATTAGTATAGTGAAACTTTTTATTTCAAACGAGTAGAGTAAACTCGAAGCTGTAGTGGAAAAATTACATACATTAATACTTGGACTATTGGCCTTCTAATATTTGAAGCAATACAAAATTAATTGAATATTTGAACTATAAAAAATAGTAATTAAATATTTGAATATAACAAAATTAATAAAATGTCTTAAAATTTAATTTTCAATCACAAAAAAATTACCTGACTTCTTGACGCCAAAGTAAATTTTAACACAAATACTATATCGAAAACGAGATAGCATCAAAGCAACGGACTGTCTTCTCTTAAATTTTAAAGACAATAATAATTTATGACTGATCTATGCAATCTTTATGTGACCAAAAAACTGACTTTTCGATTTGTTTTATAGTAGTTAATGTATTTAACTATAAACCATGTTAAAAGTTATTGTTGCATATGAACTGTAATTTTCTCTAAATAAAAAAATCCAACATTTGCTAAAGTCAACTAAATTAAATACCGGTACGATATAGAAGCTGCAATGACAAAAGCCAAAACTTTCTACACACAACGAAGCACAAAGAGCTAAAAGTCAATTCGACGGTAGTAGCAGTGTAGCACCCATATTTCAAATTTAAAGTCAACTCTTGTGGTCCCAAATTCTGGTGGATGGATGGATTCCTTCATTGATGATGCAACTAATATTACTCTCTCAAAAACATCCGTCACCTTTCTCAAAACAATTCAACATTTTGTAAGCTGCTCCAAACCATAATAAATGTCTTCCACCAAATACCTCTAAAGCCATCAACTTTCTTCATTTTCTCACTGCAAAATCTGCTACTCGTACACAAAAACATGAAAACATTTCAAAGAGCATACCTTTTTCTCACATATCTTTCTCTCCTCTCACTGCTTCCTTCAAAGGCAGCATCCTCAGCAACAACTGAAGCAGAGGCTCTGCTGAAATGGAAGACCAGCCTATCACCATCTGCTTCTCTAAACTCATGGTCCCTCAACAACATCACCAGCCTCTGCAGATGGACTGGGATCCGCTGCAACGACGGGGGTTCCATCTCCGTGATAGATCTATCTGGTGCAAATCTTGCCGGCACGCTGGACCTGCTCGATTTCACTGCATTGCCAAATGTCACAAGTTTCAATCTCACCAGAAATGCTCTCGACGGGTCGATACCAGCTCGTATCAGCACCCTGTCGAGGCTCGCTTTCTTGGACCTAAGCAACAATCTGTTGGCGGGCCCCATCCCACCGGAGATCGGCCATTTGACAGAGCTTCATCACATCAGTTTCTTCAACAACAGTATCATTGGAGAAATCCCATATCAGATTGGCAATCTGCAGAAGGTAATTTTCTTGGATTTCGGCTCGAACTATATGACAACTCCTGACTGGTCTAGATTTCCCACCTTCCCTTCATTAACTCACCTCAGTTTCCATTACAATGATTTAACATCAGAATTTCCAAATTTCATAACAAACTGTCTCAACCTTACATATCTTGATCTGTCTCAAAACTCCCTGACGGGCCAAATTCCTGAATCATTATTCACCAATTTGGCCAATCTTGAATACCTTAACCTCACTTCCAACAATTTTGAAGGGCCCGTGTCACCAAATCTCTCTAAGCTCTCCAAGTTGAAGGATCTACGCCTCGCGAACAACTTCTTCTCCGGCTACATTCTTGATTCAGTAAGCCTTATTCCAGGCCTGCGAAATCTCGAGCTCTTTAATAATTCGTTTGTAGGAGAAATCCCGCCTTCTATAGGCCGATTCAAGAATCTCCAACGCCTTGATCTTCGAACAAATGGCTTCAACTCCTCCATCCCCCCGGAGCTCGGGTTCTGTAGCAAGCTGACCTACTTATCCTTAGCCCAGAATTCACTTTCCGGATCACTGCCTCCATCTCTATCACATTTGACCAATTTATTAGAGTTGGGAGTGTCTGATAACAATCTGTCTGGTGAAATTTCAACCCATTTCATCACAAGTTGGAGCAAACTGATCTCATTGTAGATTCAAAACAATCATTTCACTGGGGAAATTCCTTCTGAAATAGGCCTACTCACAAATCTCAGTTATCTGTTTCTCTACAACAACTCATTTTCAGGCTCCATCCCACCACAAATAGGAAACCTACAGAATCTATGGGTCATGGACCTCTCAACAAATAAGTTCTCAGGAAAAATACCTCCAACAATCGCGAACCTCACAAATCTCCAAACCCTAAACCTCTACTCAAACAATCTAACCGGAACCATCCCTGCCATCGGAGGTCTGCTCTCCCTTACAGCTCTTGATCTGAGCAACAACCACCTGAGTGGGGAGCTGTCTCCATCCATTGCAAGCCTTGCCAATCTCACAGCCCTAAAAGTGTTCTCAAACAACCTCTCAGGCAGCCTCCAACGAGATCTGGGAAGAAACAGTCCCCGTCTGGCAATTGTCAGCTTCTCAGACAACAACTTCTCCGGGGAGCTCCCGCCAGAGTTATGCAGTGGATTTGCTCTGGAACACTTGACAGTGAACAGCAATGGGTTCTCCGGGCCACTGCCAGATTGCTTGAAGAAATGCTCGAGCTTGAATAGAGTACGCCTGGAAGATAACCAGTTCTCTGGAGATATCTCGGAGGCTTTCGGGCTCCATCCACTTCTCCAGTTCCTGTCTATCAGTAGGAACCAATTTTCTGGGCAACTGAAACCAGAGTGGGGACTCAACAAGCAGCTCACAAACCTCCAGATGGACCACAACAGAATATCTGGAGTGGTCCCGCCTGAGCTGGGGAATCTAGCTCACCTGCGCGTGCTTGCCCTGGATTCAAACCACTTCAGTGGCGAAATCCCTGCAGAGCTGGGCGAGCTGGAGCAGCTGCTGACGCTCAACCTCAGCAATAACGCATTGAGCGGAGAAATCCCTCAAACTGTTGGCAAGTTGACTAGGCTGCAGCGTCTCGACTTCTCAGGAAATACCCTCAGAGGAAGCATCCCAGCAGACCTTGGCAACTGCCAGGGCTTGCAAATCGCCTTGGACCTCAGTAGTAATTCGCTCTCAGGGATGATCCCGCCCTCACTGGGGAAACTCACTTCTCTAGAAGCGCTCAACGTGTCACACAACAAGCTCTCAGGTGGAATGCCGGCCGAAATTTCTGGAATGATCAGTCTGAGAAGCTTCGACTTCTCCTACAATGATCTGTCCGGTCCGATCCCGAGTGGTGGAGTGTTCAGTAGAGCGGGAGCAGATGCATTCAGTGAGAATTCTGGGCTGTGTGGAGCTGCACAAGGCTTGTCACCTTGTAATGCGAAGTATTTGACTCGAATTAGGATGACGATTCGTATTGGTATCATTGTTTCGGTTGTTGGAGTACTGATTTTGGGAGCCATGGTTGCTGCATTTCTCATTCTTCGAAAGGGAGCTGCAAATAAAAAAGATGAAGAAACCGAGAGCGCCACCAAATTCAAAAATTCTGAGTCACTCGTTTGGGTGAGAAATGTGAAACTGGTGTGAGAACTTGTGAACTAAATAATAATAATAATAACAATCATCAATTCATCATTGTTAATTTACTTTTTAGCTTACATTAACTAACTCTTTTTAGCCTTAGTTTGTGTTGGTTAAAAGTAGAATTAGGCCTGACAATTTGTGTGTGTCGGTCGTTATCGTGTCGACACGATAAGGCCAAACACCTAACACGATCCGTTAAGGATCCGTCCGACACCAACACGAACACGACATGAAATGTCTTGATACGGACGTACACGAACACGAATATGACACGATTTTTTCGTGTTGACACGATACGATAACGACGACATGACACAAAACAATAAATTTAAATCAAAATTAGAAAATAAATTAATAAAAAATAAAATTTATAAAATATAATTAAATTAATATTAAATATATATATATATATATATATATATATATATATATATATATTATCGAATTATATGAAAATGACACGATCCGACACGAACACGAATGCAACACAAAAATTATTGGGTTACACGAACACGACACGGATCCGACACGAAATATCGTGTCGACACGATAAGAACACGAACACGATAAGGCTAAACACTAACCCGTTAATTTCGTGCGTGTTCGTGTTGTGTTTTCTTGTCGTGTCGAAAATTGCCAACCCTAAGCAGAACGAAGCTTGCATATGCAATGTGCTGTGTGCAATAAATCCTCAAATTTTGTACGTTCTATAAAATTATCTAATTTGGATGTACAAATTGTTATGATGAGTAAAACACCTTCAAAATAATACTCAATATATTAATAAACTCTCTTAATTAATAAAAGCTTTTTATTCCAAGTTGAGTTAGTTCTAAAAATCATCAATTTTAATAAGATAATATAAAAAAATAACTTTTTTGGAGAATCCCTATATAAATATGTAGGTGCCATCAATATTATAAATCAATATTTCATAAAATATTACAATTATGAATACTATGTTAACTTGTTAAAATGTGAATCTATATTGAAATTTATGATCTTAAACTTTTTCTACATTAAAATTTATACAAGAATTCCATTATGTATCATACATGAATATATTTACTTAGTTATAATGTATTAATATACGTGAATATATATTTAATTAGTTACATTGAATCAGTAGAAGCATGAAAATATTAAATTAGTTATAGTGAATTAATAGATATATGAATTTATTTAATTAAACATACATGAAAGTATTTACTTTAAATACATTAATTATTATCCACCATTTGTTTTACACATTATAACTTGATCAAAAAATATAATTTCGAAATTTAGAAAATACTCTATGATAATGAATTATTAACTTAATAAATCTATTGTGGTCTAGATTGAGTACTACATACTATCTGGGGATCGAGTGCTATGAGAACTTAATCCTATATATATATATATATATATATATATATATATATATATATATATATATATTCAACTTAATAAATCTATTAAATAATTATAGAAATAGATGTACCTCATGGTAATAATAGAGCGATGACCGTGAGCGAAGAATCAAAATATCGCCTTAGATAGCTGACGACGTATGACTCATGCCAATTGCAAAATAGAGCCGGATGGGTGGGGCTTTCGGGTGACACTTTGAGACACAAGTAGTAATATATTTTACTTAAGACTTATTGATTGGTTAAGATTGTGTACCTGATACCTTCATGGATGAGGTATTTATAGATATGGGGATGCCATTGTCCTTAATCAATCTGGATCCTTTTAAGAATATGATACATGCAGATCCTTCGAGACCTACGCCAAGTTTCTCGCGTCTGGTCTCTATCAATAAGAGTCAGATCTCCTTCAGAGATAAGACTTCTTTCATTTACCTCATTCGGTAGGATACGATGTTGTCTTGCTGCCAGAAGCTGGGGTCCGGGCTTTATGCATATAGGCTTTTCGGCCCAGTTTCATGGGCCGATTTCCCTAATAGTTTCGCTGATTTAGCTTTCTTGCATAGGTACGATACACGTAATCAAGCCCCATTTATTTTATTTGGGATGAGTCATAGATAGTATTTATTCTCTATATATATATATATATATATATATATATATATATATATGACCATTTTCAGTCCTTTGATTGTAAAGATCTACGGTAAATTTATCGTTTTGTTGAATGAATTTGTATGCCTAAGTTCAAATCTAATGAGGAGCAAAAATTTAATGTTTTTGAATTCATCAACTTTCACGACAAATTCGCCAACTTTTGCTGAAGTGGAAATTTAGAAACGGCCGTTAATTGAAAAATTGCATAATCGAACCAAAAATTTGGTTATCAGTTAACCGAGTAATCGATTTAATGGATTCGATTTAGTACTCGGTATAACAATTTCAGAACTATCTGTTCCCGATATCCGAATGGGTATATCGAATGACCAAAAATTATTATATAAATTTTATAATCATTATTTCAACAAGTTGTTACTATAGCTTAGTTGGTTTGGGAGTATGCTTATGTGACGACCCGACTTTCCAATGAAGTACGGATCATATGGATCGTCACCGGTATGATAAAGCGTGAAATAAACATAGCTAATCAAGGCAATCAACCAATCAACTACTTAATAACGATAGGTTAAAAGGGATAAACAATCCGATACAACTCAAGTCCTAGAAGGACTTGTCGAAAGGGTTCAGGTTGAACATAACCCAATCGTAGGAAATTTAAAGTACGAGTACGACCTCCAATTCAATACTAAATAAGGTTATAATCAAAACATTAATAATATCGAGTTAGGCGACAAATAAGCATGTGGACATGCATATGACGATGCATGCCCAAGTTCTAGAAACCTTTCTAATTAAGCATCAAAATAGCGCTACTCGCACCACCGCACCCATCATCGATCCTTGCTCAACCCGCACGTCAAAACGAAATGCGGGGCTAAGTACAAAAGTACTCGGTGGACTCGTTGCAAAACATTTTCTTTGTCAAAGTTATTAATCGCCCACAATAGCGCATGGGGATTTTAGTTAAAGACTCATGCCTATCAAATATTTTATCGTTTTCCAAAACGTCGGGCCGACTATTTCATTCACGTTGTTTCCATATCGATCATTCATTCATTCATTCCATTCGCGCACTATGGGTGGCCACCTACACATAGTCGCCGTGACCGATCGAGTAGCTAACCTTAACACACAACACACGTGTACACAATCCGAGTTAGTCCTTAACTAAGTTGGATCCGATCGTTACCCTTTTTTACGTTGGTGGACCAACACATTCACATACAACATTGATATACCAATCTCGGATAGGATAACAACAAAACATAAACATTTGGCGATCAATAACATTTCATGTGATAATATTTCATAAAGCTTTGTAAAACATGCTTTGAGATATGCATACGCTTTCGTTCAAGAAAGCCCACCGCTAATCCAAAGCTTAGTGGTTCTAAATGAGCGGGGTGAGTATCCTTCCTCGAACTACGCCCGATCGAACCCTTCATAAGAAAATAGCCGTTCTTAGGTTCTTTCTATCGATCGATGGTCGTTTATAAATTACGACTTTAAAGTTCCCAATTAGGGTTTCTTTATGATTTTATGTGATTGTTTTAAGATAATTTCTATTATCTTACATTCCCAATGCGAGGCTATATTACCTCATCGTCCATAGGTGAACTTCAATTATGAATTACATAATCCGAGTCTATCCGTGACTCTTAACCTAAGTTTTGTTTTAACGTTATTACGTTATAGGTTATCGTAATCAAATTATGATTGGTAAATTAGGATATTCTCAAGCCACTAACTAGACTTAACAATTATAGTTACGTCCCAGTAGGTTATGTCGACGACTTGTCGTATTAGCATGATAATTAAAAAGGAATATTGACTTACAAATCAGTGGACATATGCCATCATGTAAGTAATTAGTACTTAAGACTAAATGGAGTACTCGAGAATATTAACTCGGCTTTTGAGACATAAGGATCGACATCATGTGTTCGAATCGTTGCTTACACATTACGACATTGTCTATTTAACTTAACTCACGGAGGTTACATATGTCGTATAATCGTTATTCATTATCGAGTTGTGTTTACGCCCGACTAATGTCGTAGTGAGTTGTCGTTATTGAATATTAACGTTGTAGCTCGACTCTTGGTTTTCTAACGTAGGAACTCACGTTTGGGTATCCTTTCATTAATAAAACCCTAATTAGTATCTAACTTCGATTCTTGTTTATTCCATCTTAAGTTATCGAAATTGGTCGATTTCTTTTGGATTCTCGCTCATATATTATTATGTTGTTTACGTTGGGGTTTTGGTTTGTCGGTTCAACATAAACATAAACATTCAACATCGACAAAACCATACACAACATAAACTATGCTAAGCATTAGAAAACCCTAATTTCTAATGCAATACACAATCATTGTGTAAGTGTGCATAAGTGTTTCATTCATCCACTCTAATCACAACCATTCATTCTAAGTTTATAATTAACCATCATAGCATCATTTAACATTAGAAACGAACTCTACTTAGCCATTTCGTTACGTTTTCGATAATTAGCAACAATTAGCATACGTATCCAATAAATTCCAATAAAATCATGTTGTACTCTATCATACTATAGAATTTAATTATCAACTCAATATCATCATATAAAATTTTAAACCATAGGTTAAAATCTTTGTAATTTTGGCAATTTCAAATCAACAAGCTTTGGTGTTCAATAAATTCCACAAAATTATTTTATGCTTATACTATCTACTAAACATGAAATATCACTGTATCATGCATTAAAATTTAAACCCATGCTTTTCATCATCATTAATTTTCGGTATTCACATATATATATATATACATATTCAAATTTCCAATCCTTCACAATATGGTTGTATATGTAATAGCATGTAATATTAACACCAACATTTACCAATATTCATAATATTACACATCCTATTATTTTCAACAATAAAAATCAAATAAAAGACTACATATATATATATAAGCCACGGTTCTTATAAAAAATAGGAGAGGTGTTTGAATAAATTCAAGGTTAATGTATGATGTTCATATCATACCCTAAACACCATATCTCAACTATTTTCAACAAACAAAACCAAACAATACTCTAAAAGTATATAAATATAATCGGTCAAAATAAAATAAAATAGGAGATGTGTTTCAAAATTCCAAGATTTTTATATGATGTTCACATCATATTTTAAACACCATATCTCAACTATTTTTCAAAAATAAAAATCAAACCATGGCCTAAATAAGCCTCAACACTCACGTTTTTTTTTAAAAGTATTCTGGAAAATTATGATATTTATACTAAATGCTTATAATACATTAGCAAGAAACAATATCAAATAATATTCACAAAATCATGCTTTAACATATTTAAAATAAATAAAGCATAAATCGAAAAAATATAAACATGCTCCAAAAATTATGAAATTTTTACAGTAGCCTTAGAACATCATTCTAAGCATTTTTCATTCACGACTCAAGAGCATTTGGAGGCTCTAAAGTCACGAAAATAAATGGGGAGCAAACTAGGGTTTTTAAACCCAAAAATTCAAAATAAATATTCCACTCCATTAGGATGGAAGAGGATGATGAATAATACCTTCCTATGGTCTTAGAAGGATTATTTGAGTGTGGGAGAGGTTGGGGAGGAGGATTTAGTGTTGGGGTTTGAAAAGTGTAGAGAAATTTGAAAATGAGAGAAAAAGTGAGAGGATGAATGAGGTCTGCTCTTGCACGTTTTTCCTTGTTATTGCAGACCTTAGAGCTGTCATTTCCCATTTGGTAAGGTCTTGGTGGTAGTTGAGAGGTGGATTGGTCAAATTACCCGTTTGGTATGTTATCTGACTCTTTAAGTTTTAACGCACTTTCAATCGATTTCTGAACCTTAAGGTTATATCTTATTAAATAGCCTTTAAAGACTTATTTTAATGTTCATAAAAATTTCACGACGTTCGACGTCGTTCGATAAGTCAATTCCGAGTTATCGCGGAAAACTAGATCCCATGATTAAAAATATGCTCATTCAAAAATTCTCTTGAATTTTGAGCTTTCATAAATAATTTGAGTCTTATAAAGCATATTTTATTGATTTAGACCCTCGGTTCGAGTTTGGGATCGTTCGGATCAAATTAGGGTTTTCCGTTATATTTTACCGCGTTCGGTTAAGTTCTTGAGAATTCCTTGAAATTGATTCTTATAATTTCTAAATTCATAATAAATCATTCCTTCATGATTTTGGTTGTTATCACTATTTATTATGATTAGCACGGATGGAAGTTGTTAGGCTCGTAAATAGTGTTTTAAGATCGACCGCAAGTATGCCCGAAAATTCTCATCCTTTGCATTCTCACATGTTTTCGTGTGAGGATTCTAAAATGAAATCCGTTCGTGGAGATTCATTCTCGATCTTTCATTCTATGTTCAAAGCTACTCGAAAAACCCTAACTGGTAGGACTAGTTATCGCCGATTTCTTTAGTATTCGATCTCGAATCGATTCTAATTCATTTCATTGGTTTCCTTAAACATAAATAAGGTCTAAGAACCACAACTAAGTGATTCAAACATCACTAATAAAAGTTTTAAATTTTTCGGGTTATTACATACCATCCCTTAAAAGAAATTTCGTCCGAAATTTGCTAGCCTGGAAAGATCTGGATATTTCTCCTTCATAGCTGATTCCAGTTCGGTGTTGCTTCTTCTTGACCATGGTGTCTCCATAGAACTTTCACTAACGGTATTTCTTTGTTCGCTTGCCTTTGGATACGTTGGTCCAAGATTTAGTAGGTAGTTCTATCGTAACTCATATTGTCATCGAGGACAATATCGGTCGGTGGTATCACATGGCTGGGGTCATGTATGTACTTCCGTAGTTGTGAAACATGGAACACATTGTGCACGTTTTCAAAACTTGGCGGCAATGCAAGTCCAGTAGTGGTCCTATTCTCCGCAATTTCATAGGGTCCTATGAAGCGTGGTCGCAACTTCCTTTGATTCCGAATCTCACGATCCCTTTAGATGGAGAAATTTTCAAGAAGACCTTATCTCCTCTTGAAATGTAGCTACGTGCGGCGCTTGTCGGCGCATCGACTTCTGTCGATCTGGGCCTCCTTGATCCGTTGGCGGATGCGCCGCACGATCTCAATCATTTCTCCCACGAGTCGTCCTAACACTCTTCTTTCTCCCACTTCATCCCGATAAAGTGGTGATCGACATTTCCTTCCATAAAGCGCTTAGACGGGGCCATTCCAATAGTCGCTTGGTAGTCATTATTGTGGCGAATTCCACAGTGGTAACACTTGTTCCCAACTTTCTCTCTATCGAGGACAACGGTCCTCGGCATGTCTTCCAACGTTTGAATGGTCCTCTCGGACCGTCCGTCCGTCTGCGGATGGAACGCGTGCTGAAATGTAGTCGTGTCCCCGCCTTTTGTAAACTCATCCGAATCGGGGCGTAAATTTGAATCTCTATCGACGTGATAGTCTTTGGAACTCCATGTAGACGGATAACTTCTGGACGCATAACCGTGCTAGTCATCGATCCATGTGTTATTGGAATGGGTAGAAATGCGCGCTCTTGGTCGGTCGATCGATGATGACCCAAATAATGATACTCACTCCGTGATTTGGGTAGCCGGTAACAAAGTCCATGGCTATATCATCCCATTTCCATTCCGGTATATCTAGCGGTTGTAAGGTCCCATATGGTCGTTGGTGGAGTGCTTTCACTTGTTGTACGTCGAACAACGTTCCACAAATAAAGCCACATCTCGCTCATTCCATCCCACCAAAATTTCTCCTTGAGGTCTTGGTACATTTTGGTCTTTGCCGGGTGTCGGTATAAGAAGTCTCATGGGCTTCCTTCAAGATTTCGCTCGAAGTTCTTCATCTTCGGACGCACACTCTCCCGCCATACAACAAAACATTATCTGTTGCTTCAGTAAAATTCTTGTGTTTATCGTCCTTGATCTTAGCTCGCATTTCCTCTAGCTTTTGCTCTTCCTCCGAGCTTCTAAGATTCGGACTCTTAAGTCGGGATTGCAATCAATGTTGCAATACTGCCTCTCTATCGTCGAGACGGGCCTACGACTCGATGTTCATCCTCTGGAATTCTTTTATAAGTATTTCCTCATGATGAGAGACATCCCAAACTAGGATGAGATTTGCGACTCAAGGCATCGGCTACAACATTAGCCTTGCACGGGTGGTAATTTATACCACGATCGTAATCTTTCACTAGCTCTAACCATCTCTGTTGCCTCATGTTAAGATCTTTGCTTCAAAGAAATATTTCGTGCTCTTATGGTCAAGATAGATCTCACATCTAACTCCATAAAGGTGATGCCTCCATATCTTTAAGGCATGTACGACCATTGCTAATTCCGGTCGCGTGCGTGGGATAGTTCAACTCATGTAGGCGTAATTGCCTTGGCGTAAGCAATAACCTTACCTTCTTGCATTAGTACACAACCTAGTCCATTCTTTGAAGCATCCGTGTAGATTGTGTACTCTTTATCTCCTCAGTCTTCGCTAGTACAGTCTTTGTCGTCGATAACTCCTTCACCTGAAACTAGCCTCACACTTCGGCGGTCGGTGTACATGATTCCTTTCCTCAACAGTTGGGTCATGGGTCGGGCTATCGTTGAGAATCCTTCGATAAACCTTCGATAGTAGCGGCCGCCCTAAAAACTCAATTTCATTCGGGTTCTTGATGACTCCTATTCTCGAATATGTCGATCTTGAGGGTCTACTTTGATTCCCCGGCGGACACAATGTGACCCAAAATGTTACCGCTAACCAAAACTCACACTTGCTAAACTTGGCGAAGAGTCTCTTGCCTCAATGTTTGTAGTACAGTTCTCAAGTGCTCTTTGTGTTCTTGGTTATTCCTAGAGTATATTAGGATATAGCCTATGAACACTAAGGCAATTTGTCTCAGTATGGGTGGAACACCATTCATAATATCCATAAATCTTGCCGGGGCATTTGTAAGTCAAAAGGCATCACGATGAATTGAAATGACCATACCTTGTACGGAAAGCCGCTTTAGGTACATCCTCCGTCTAATCCTCAATTGGTGATATCCCGACTTTAGATCTATCTTTGAAAAGACTCACCTCCTTTAAGTTGATCAAACAGATCGTCGATTCGGGCAAGGGTACTTATTCTTAAGAGTTATCTTGTTTAACTCTCGATAGTCTATGCACATCCTCGATGTACCATCCTTCTTTTCACGAAAAGGACGGTGCTCCCCATGGAGACACACCGGGTCTAATAAATCCTAGCTCCAAGAGTTATTGCGGTTGGATCTTTAATTCCTCAAGCTCCTTTGGTGCCATCCGGTATGGAGCTTTTGACACCGCGGCGAGAACTCGTTCGAGGTCGATCGTGAACTCGATCATCGGTTTGGCGGTAATCCCTAGTTAGTCTGCGAAACACATCGGGATACTCCTTCACGATCGGACGTCTTCTATCCTCCTCTCATTCGATCTTCTTCGAGGTGACGAGGTAGGCATGGTTCTCGGTCTTGTTCAAAGAACGTCCTTGCTTGTAGTGCGGATATAATTGGAACTCTTCTCCCATGTTGATCCCGTGAAAGTCGGTAGATTTCTCTCCCGGTGTTGGAAGGAAATTTTCTTTCATTACACAAGATGGTCGCACTATGTTCGGTTAACCAATCCATTCCTAGGATTATGTCCACATCCGTCATGGGTATGGCGTGAAGGTTCTCTGTCATGACCTTAAGTGAGCTAGTCCAAGCTCTGGGTTCGAGCATATGTGGGTTACCGTTCTTATGCCTCCCATTGGAGAAGAAATTCTCATGATTTGTTCAAAGCGTTTAGGATCTAATCCTAAGTTCTCTGCATGCTTGAGAAATAAAAGAGTGCGGCGCGGTGATCAAGCAAGAGGATAACGAGTGGTGGAGAGTATTCCATACCGCCAAGTTTCCTTGGTTCCTTGGCGGCTCTTGGGAACTCTCTTTCTGGTTGAGGCGTGAGGCCACCGCTTTCGGGGCGGTTGTTGTTCTTGATAAAGTTGTTGTGGTTCTTCTTGCGTCTTTGTTCTTTATGTTGTTGTTGTGGTTGCGTTGTTGGGGCATCGATCTTGCTGCTGCGGTTGTCGCCATTGTTGTCGTCGTTGCCGCCGTGGTTGATATGGTCGTTGATTCGGCTGATAGTCTTGAACAAGGGCTGTTGTTGGATCGGTTGAGCTTGGATAGCCGGACCGGTTGGACTTGGTTGGGCACATTCGGACGGCCATTTCCTCCTCGGCGTGTCCTGGCGATCCCCAGAGTAGTGGCCCTTCCGCCACACTTGAAGCATCCGTCATTCGTGAATCGCGATGCCCCTTATGACTCCTATGGCACCTAGGGCACATGGGGAGCTTCACGAATTTTGGTTTCCCATGGATCGCGGGTACCATGGGCGTCCATTCCCCCGCCTGCCCGGATGGCACGTTATTTCCTTGCCATGGTCTCCATCGGCTGGCGAGTGTTGGATCCTTGCCTTGGTGGGGTCCTTCCCACTTCCTCTTCCGCGATCTCCTTGGTGAGTCGGGGATGCATGGTGACGACTCTATCTTGAGCGATGCGGCCTCGATATCCAATGCCCGACCGAGGGCCTCACGTGGTCGATCTCGTGACCAGCCAACGACACTGATCTCATGGCGAGTCCCGCCTCAAATTTCTCGATCCTCTTCTCGCCGGTGTCGACCGGTGAGGTGCATACTGTGACATTTCACGAACGCACGGTGTAATCGGTGACCGTGGTCTTCCTCGCGCAAGTTGTAAAACTTCGTGCTCTTTTTCTTCCTGTAATTCTTAGGAATGTACTTCTCACACTTCCTCCTCGAATTCCTCCGGAGAAACCTTCCGATTCTTCCTCATCGGGGTTTTCTCTTCGCCCCACCAAAAGTCGGCGGCGCCAATCATCCGGAAGGCAACGCATGACAAGCGTTCTGTGATGTGCGGTGGAGAAATTGAAGATCCGCTCCAGCGCGAATCCATAGTTCGGCGTCCACGGGATTTCCATCCCATTGAAGGTGGGTGGGTTTTGCACGAGCAGTTCCTCGATCCGCCTACTTGTGGTGGTGGTGGTGGTGGTGGTGGTGGTGTGGCCTCTTTTTCGGGTTATCGCACGGTTCCTCCTTCTCGGCGACATCCTATCTTTCATAAACACACGAAATTAGATCTCGTCTTATACCATCCATCGGGGTTAAAGCATCTATATATATATATCAACTGGTATTTATATACGTAGCAAAAATTTTAAAACAACGTCGAAACCACATAACACCATATTAAAACAAAAGGCTCTCAAGAGCTATCTTCATGTCATATCAATTGCCTCTCACGAGGACTTTCATCGCTTTTAAACTTTACAAAATACTGTGTGAGTATGATGCCCAAAACAAATACCGCATCACTCGTGTACCTCGTCATGGTGCGCACAAAAATCAACACGCCACCGTGATCATCAAAATAGGGTTCATGTCGGACGACTCGTCGTCTCCGCGTGCATCAAAAGATATCTGAGTATATAGACAAAGATAATCTAGTCCTAAGAACTAGATCTATAGTCGCCGGGGTGTAGATCGGGCTCCATGCATCGGTCGGATCGGAAGCATGGGAGCTATCCACCCTCCATCTCGCCATCACCGATATATCGCCCTCGGGGTCTTCCTCCGGGTCTTCCTCGGGGTCCTCCTCGGATCCTCCTCCGGTCTTCCTCGGGGTCCTCTTCCTGATCTTCTTGAGGTCCTCCTCCGGATCTTCCTCCGGTCTTCCTCTTGAAAGATCGGTGCAGGGACAACGGGCTCTCGGATCCTAATGACCTAGCGTCTTCCATAGCCGCTAGGTCTCGACGATCTCGGCCATGACCTCCTCCAGCGGTGGTACGTGGGTGGCGGCGGGCGGATCAGTGGAGGCGGCGGGTGGGGTGGGGACGGACATGGCATGACCGACGGTGATGGCCTGGGCGGGCAATGGTGAGGATGGAATCCTGCTGGTGGTAGGAATGGGAAGGTGAGTTGTCGGGGACAGGAAGGTCTGCCGCCGAACATGCTCCTGCTGCCGCCGGGCAAGAACACCGTCCATCACCGCTAAGCGAGGCACCTCTGGATGGAGCCACTCCAAATCTCGTCACGCCAGTATATTCCCGTGCGGGGAGATACGGTCCGCGTGGTGTAGCTCCGTACACGGTGAACACATAGCTCAGTGGCTAGCAAAGCGAGCAGATCCGCCTCCAGTCAAAGCTCTCGACCCGGTAAATGTAGTCCCCGATATTTCACGGCGTAACCACCAATCGGATGGCGATCTCATGATCGGGAGTACATCGTCATAATGCGATGTACCGGGCATGTCTTTGCCCACCGACGTGTGAAGTGTGCTAGAAACTCGCCAAGGTCATCTCCGCACATCCGGTAGGAAGCGACGATCGTATAACCTCCTCGGGGGTGGCCTAGAGGACGAGAGGGCGTCTAGTCGTGAACACGGTCCGAGCCATCCGAAAAGGAAAGTATCACTATGGTCGACACGGTAAACATAACGGTGTATCTAGAAGAAATGCGTACACAATAAACATCTATACAAGGAAGGTTATAGCAATCGCATTCTTCATGACCTACATGCTCAAATCCTTATGGCATTACTTTCTTGGTTTGGTCTCCGGGAAGAGACGGTATGGTTTCTTAGGGTATATCAGCGATCGAGGCCTAGCCTTCGGGTAAAGGCTAAGTGGTCACCTTATCTTATCGGGTCTTGGATTTCTTATTTCTATTCACATCATAGGATCATGTCGTATCCGTTCTCATTATGCGCTTACAAATCATTATTTCCTTTTATGCTTCCCTATAGTTATACTTGATTCATTTCCTTATTGTTACGATAGAGGCGACAAGTATGACTTTCGGAATTCCTTCGCGTAGAGCAGTTGGGACTCATAATAGTACGAATTTCCAGTTAAGCAGTTGCTTCGTCATTGTAGATTCATCGCATCCTCATCATCGAATCCGTTCGGATTGTGATTCTTAAGATTTCTATGTTCTCGTTCTTTCTTAGTATTTCGTTCAAATGGGGTACTATGTTCTCATACTAAGTTCGGCGCAGAGGGATCATGCGTCTTAAGAGTCTATGTTCTCATGGGGAAAAATACTCATTTATATCATGCTTCTATCATGCTTCGCATACAACAGTAAACACAAATCGCGACACCTTGTGCGATAATCAAGCATTCTCATTTACCAAGTTCTTAAAGCTTGTAACTTTCATTCAAGCTAATGACTAGTCAATTGAAACAACTTTTCAATTTCAAAAATTTCCATTTTCCAAATATTTTTCAATTTCCCAACAAGGCAGTATTGAAATTCCAATTCACATTTCATATACTTCAATCATTTCAAAACAACCTTTAGTTGAAACGGTTACCTTCTTCCTCGTTGAGCGGGGCGGCGATGGAGTGCGGTGCGATGCGATCGAAACCTAAACAATTTCTAGACTCAACTTTCAACTCGTGATTCAAGGAAAGGGTTTCTAGGGTTCGAGCGAACAAGTGCTCGATACCACTTTGTGACGACCGACTTTCCAATGAAGTACGGATCATATGGATCGTCACCGGTATGATAAAGCGTGAAATAAACATAGCTAATCAAGGCAATCAACCAATCAACTACTTAATAACGCATAGGTTAAAGGGATAAACAATCCGATACCAACTCAAGTCCTAGAAGGACTTGTCGAAAAGGGTTCAAGGTTCAACATAACCCAATCAGGCGAATTTAAAGTACGAGTGCGACCTCAAATTCAATACGAAATAGCGGTTATAATCAAAACATTAATAATATCGAGTTAGGCGGCAAATAAGCATGTGGACATGCATATGACGATGCATGCCCAAGGTTCTAGAAACCTTTCTAATTAAGCATCAAAATAGTTGCTACTCGCACCACCTCGCACCCATCATCGATCCTTGCTCAACTCGCACGTCAAAACGAAATGCGGGGCTAAGTACAAAATTACTCGGTGGACTCGTTGCAAAAACATTTTCTTTGTCAAAAGTTATTAATCGCCACAATAGCGCATGAGGATTTTAGTTAAAGACTCATGCCTATCAAATATTTTATCGTTTTCCAAACACGTCAGCCCGACTATTTCATTCACGTTGTTTCCATATCGATCATTCATTCATTCATTCCATTCACGCACTATGGAGTGGCCACCTACACATAGTCGCCGTGACCGTCGAGGTAGCTAACCTTAACACACAATCACGTGTACACAATCCGAGTTAGTCCTTAACTAAGTCGGATCCGATCGTTACCCTTTTTTACGTTGGTGGACCAACACATTCACATACAACATTGATATACCAATCTCGGATAGGATAACAACAAAACATAAACATTTGGCGATCAATAACATTTCATGTGATAATATTTCATAAAGCTTTGTAAAACATGCTTTGAGATATGCATACGCTTTCGCTTCAAGAAAGCCCACCGTTAATCCAAAGCTTAGTGGTTCTAAATGAGCGGGGTGAGTATCCTTCCTCAAGAACACGCCCGATCGAACCCTTCATAAGAAAATAGCCGTTCTTAGGTTCTTTCTATCGATCGATGGTCGTTTATAAATTACGACTTTAAAGTTCCCAATTAGGGTTTCTTTATGATTTTATGTGATTGTTTTAAGATAATTTCTATTATCTTACATTCCCAGTCGAGGCTATATTACCTCATCGTCCATAGTGAACTTCAATTATGAATTACATAATCCGAGTCTATCCGTGACTCTTAACCTTAGTTTTGTTTTAACGTTATTACGTTATAGGTTATCGGTAATCAAATTATGATTGGTAAATTAGGATATTCTCAAGCCACCAACTAGACTTAACAATTATAGTTACGTCCCAGTAGGTTATGTCGACGACTTGTCGTTAGCATGATACTTAAAAAGGAATATCGACTTACAAATCAGTGGACATATGCCATCATGTAAGTAATTAGTACTTAAGACTAAATGGAGTACTCAGAATATTAACTCGGCTTTTGAGACATAAGGATCGACATCATGTGTTCGAATCGTTGCTTACACATTCGACATTGTCTATTTAACTTAACTCACGGAGGTTACATATGTCGATAATCGTTATTCATTATCGAGTTGTGTTTACGCCCGACTAATGTCGTAGTGAGTTGTCGTTATCAATATTAACGTTGTAGCTCGACTCTTGGTTTTTCTAACGTAGAACTCACGTTTGGGTATCCTTTCATTAATAAAACCCTAATTCGTATCTAACTTCGATTCTTGTTTATTCCATCTTAAGTTATCGAAATTGGTCGATTTCTTTTGGATTCTCGCTCATATATTATTATGTTGTTTACGTTCGGGTTTTGGTTTGTCGGTTCAACATAAACATAAACATTCAACATCGACAAAACCATACACAACATAAACTATGCTAAGCATTAGAAAACCCTAATTTCTAATGCAATACACAATCATTGTGTAAGTGTGCATAAGTGTTTCATTCATCCACTCTAATCACAACCATTCATTCTAAGTTTATAATTAACCATCATAGCATCATTTAACATTAGAAACGAACTCCTACTTAGCCATTTCGTTCACGTTTTCGATAATTAGCAACAATTAGCATACGTATCCAATAAATTCCAATAAAATCATGTTGTACTCCTATCATACTATAGAATTTAATTATCAACTCAATATCATCATATAAAATTTTAAACCATAGGTTAAAATCTTTGTAATTTTGGCAATTTCAAATCAACAAGCTTTGGTGTTCAATAAATTCCACAAAATTATTTTATGCTTATACTATCTACTAAACATGAAATATCACTTAGTATCATGCATTAAAAATTTAAACCCATGCTTTTCATCATCATTAATTTTCGGTATTCATATATATATATATACATATTCAAAATTTCAATCCTTCACAATATGGTTGTATATGTAATAGCATGTAATATTAACACCAACATTTACCAATATTCATAATATTACACATCCTATTATTTTCAACAATAAAAATCAAATAAAAGACTACATATATATATATAAGCCACGGTTCTTATAAAAAATAGGAGAGGTGTTTGAATAAATTCAAGGTTAATGTATGATGTTCATATCATACCCTAAACACCATATCTCAACTATTTTCAACAAACAAAACCAAACAATACTCTAAAAGTATATAAATATAATCGGTCAAAATAAAATAAAATAGGAGATGTGTTTCAAAATTCCAAGATTTTTATATGATGTTCACATCATATTTTAAACACCATATCTCAACTATTTTTCAAAATAAAAATCAAACCATGGCCTAAATAAGCCTCAACACTCACGTTTTTTTTAAAAGTATTCTGGAAAATTATGATATTTATACTAAATGCTTATAATACATTAGCAAGCAACAATATCAAATAATATTCACAAAATCATGCTTTAACATATTTAAAAATAAATAAAGCATAAATCAAAAAATATAAACATGCTCCAAAAATTATGAAATTTTATAGTAGCCTTAGAACATCATTCTAAGCATTTTTCATTCACGACTCAAGAGCATTTGGAGGCACTAAAGTCACGAAAATAAATGGGGAGCAAACTAGGGTTTTAAACCCAAAATTCAAAATAAATATTCCACTCCATTAGGATGGAAGATGATGATGAATAATACCTTCCTATGGTCTTAGAAGGATTATTTGAGTGTGGGAGAGGTTGGGGAGGAGGATTTAGTGTTGGGGTTTGAAAAGTGTAGAGAAATTTGAAAATGAGAGAAAAAGTGAGAGGATGAATGAGGTCTGCCTTGCACGTTTTTCCTTGTTATTGCAGACCTTAGAGCTGTCATTTCCCATTTGGTAAGGTCTTGGTGGTAGTTGAGAGGTGGATTGGTCAAATTACCCGTTTTGGTATGTTAATACCGACTCTTTAAGTTTTAACGCACTTTCGATCGATTTCTCGGAACCTTAAGGTTCTATCTTATTAAATAGCCTTTAAAAGACTTATTTTAATGTTCATAAAAATTTCACGACGTTCGGACGTCGTTCGATAAGTCAATTCCGAGTTATCGCGGAAAAACGGCGTCCGGCGATTAAAATATGCTCATTCAAAAATTCTCTTGAATTTTTGAGCTTTCATAAATAATTTGAGTCTTATAAAGCATATTTTATTGATTTAGACCCTCGGTTCGAGTTTCGGGTCGTTCGGATCAAATTAGGTTTTCCCAGATATTTTACCCTGCTCGCTAAGTTCTTGAGAATTCCTTGAAATTGATTCTTATAATTTCTAAATTTATAATAAATCATTCCTTCATGATTTTGGTTGTTATCACTATTTATTATGATTAGCACGGACCGGAAGTTGTTCCGCTCGTAAATAGTGTTTTAAGATCGACAAGGCAAGTATGCCCGAAAATTCTCATCCTTTGCATTCTCACATGTTTTCGTGTGAGGATTCTAAAATGAAATCCGTTCTTGGAGATTCATTCTCGATCTTTCATTCTATGTTCAAGCTACTCGAAAACCCTAATCCTAAGGGACTAGTTATCGATTTCGATTTCTTTAGTATTCGATCTCGAATCGATTCTAATTGTTTCATTGGTTTCCTTAAAAATAAATAAGGTCTAAGAACCACAACTAAGTGATTCAAACATCACTAATAAAAGTTTTAAATTTTTCGGGTTATTACAGCTTAAATCTTTCCGCTTTGCAAGAGGTTTTATGTTCAATTATGCTTCAAAGCAATTTTTTGCATTTTTTTTTACTGGTAATAGATAAAAAATAAATAAAATAAAATTGAATATACTATAAGTTGCTATCATAGTTCAGTTGGTTATGAGAGACGTCTAAAGTTTATCTTCTCCGGAAGGGATTGCGAGTTCGTATCCTTGTTGAAGCATAAATTAATAATTGAATTGTTAACCGATTAACCAATCGGTTATATCGTTCGGTTAACCAAATACTGAAATAATCGATCTATTCGGTTTCGGTTATCAATATTTTATATAACCAAAATCGAACAGATTTCCACCCTTAACTTTCGCAGCAAATTCATACAGATTCATTAGTTCGCAGTGTATACTATAAGAGAGGTTTCACAAGAACCATACCATATAATGTATATAGATATATAGGGATTGGTTATAAAGAAAACTATATCTTAGATAAGAACTAAGAACCAATATTCATCATACGATTAAATAAGATTGGACGACTCGTGATTAATTAATGATAAAAAATGATCAAATCCCAAATTTTTCACTATTTAGAGATCCACATCTCGAAAATATCTCACATTTCATTTGGAGATCCTTAGCTCGAAAATTTTTCACATTGCATTCTTCGTTGATCGTATAATTCATATTGTTGTTCATGTAATCATAGTTCTTATACACGTGGATCTTCGTTGTTCTTGTGCATATGAGATTTTTCACATTCCAATTTGTTGTTCTGTTAATGTAATTTATGTTGTTGTTCATATAACCGAAATGGTTGTGCATATGGGAACAATTATCATAAATAAAGTACAAAATTCCTTAATTATAGGACTGAAAATAGCCATTATAATATGAGGATAATATATGATTGGTAACTAATCTTGACCATTATAAAATTAAAAGAACTACATTAATTCTTAATTAAAAAAAAAATAGAGTTCTCATTTAACCAACTCCGTATATATATATATATAGGATCTATTAGAAATCAATTTTAACCATCCATTTTTTCAATATAATGGTTACATTTTTTTCCTCCAAATTTATATTTTTAACATATAAAAATATCTGAAATACACAAAAACAATTGAAAGGGCAAAATAGTAAAAAAGAACATTAATTTTCTGGCGCATTATCTCACCTCTTCCACCAAAAACGAAACTATCTAATTAATCAACTTCCTCCAAAATCTCAACCAAAAAATAAACCCTACACATAAACATAAAGATCACCGAACTTTGTTCCTAGGGACAACCCAATGGTTAAGGTGGGTTCCAGTGGCCAAGAGGTCACGTGTTCGAACCCCACCAAACGCCTCTATGGGTTTGAGCACACACACCGGTTTTTCAAGTGTGGTTTACCTCCCGTGTGGTTTGCGGCTATCGCAGAACATGGGTATTGGAGATAATCGCAAAACATCTCAAGATTTAGTTGACTAAGTTAAATTATCGATTTATTCTTTGTATCATTAATTGATACATTTCCATGTATGTAAAGATAGGTTTTGTAACTATTTAATCCTCCGAATGAAGTGATAGGGCAAGCCGATATTTCTCAATTATCTACATGGTATCGGCAACTTTGGCACGAAAACCTCTTTCTCCATCTTTCTTGTCGGCCACGGCTTCTTCCTCCATCTCTAATGATACCCTTCCCTTTGCCACTCTTCTTCATATGGTCACCATAAAATTAACCTCCTCCAACTATCTATTGTGGCGCAACCGATGGTTTCCATCCTCCAACGCCAAGATTACCTTTTATATCGATGGCGGCGTTTCTCGCCAATTCCCTCATCAAAGACGATTCGAAAAGACATCCCAAATCCTGCATTCCTTACTTGGCGTACAATAGATCAACGCCTTCTCACGCTACTTTTGTCGTCGCTCACGGAAGAATCCATGGGTGAGGTCCTTGATGCACTACCGCCCGTCTTTGTCGGGACGCCATTAGAATCGGCCTATAGTCACTCTTCCAAATCTCGTGAACTCCGACTCGAGGATGATCTTCAACTTATGAAGCGTGGATCTATGACCGTTGCTGAATATGGTCGTAAGTTCAAGTCTTTGTGTGATCAATTGGCGCCGATCGGTCGTCCGCCGATGAAACGGATAAATCACATTGGTTTCTCCGCGATTGGGCCTAACTTTCACAAGTTTCTCGCCACTGCATGGCTATCTCACCCTTCCTATGTTTGGAGATTTATTATCCGATGCGTGCTTTTTCCATGTTCCAACACTCCATGGAGAACTCGGTGCCTCCTCATTGCGTTGTTGTTTACTCACCACGCAAATCCATGTCTTCAACGAACAACATGTAGCAACTTCTCATCTCGGCGATCGCGTGGCTATCAAACTAAGGGTCGGTCTTTCAACTCTGGACCATCTCAAAAATTTCAACGTCCAAAACGCCCTCCACACTGCCAAATCTGCCGCACGGAGGGCCACTATGCTGATAGTTGTCCAGAAAGATATACAAAACAGAAAGCACCGTCAGCAGCCCATCTCGCCGAGGCCTTCCAGACAAGTTGTTCTCTTAAGGACACAAATGCTTCAGACTGGTATCTTGATACAGGTGCCACTGCCCACATGACCCCTTCTCCTGATGCTCTCTCCAGTCACCGCACTTATTCTGGTAATGATCAAGTACTTGTTGGTAATGGTGCTCGCCTTCCTATATCTTATGTTGGCAAATTGAACTTGAATCCTCATATTGATTTACTGGATGTTTTGGTAGTCCCTCATATCACTAAAAATCTCCTCTCTATTAGCAAGCTAACGGCAGATTTTCCGGTTGATGTCCTCTTCACTGATAGCTCTTTTGTTGTTCAGAATCGGAAAACCAAAGCTCCCATAGCCACCGGTCGTCGTGAAAATGGGCTCTATATTCTGGACCGTGGTCACTCCACTTTCATTGCTGCCTTGCGGAACAAAAATTTGCGTGCTTCCTATGAATTATGGCATGATAGATTAGGGCATGTTCATTTTGATGCTATCAGTTTATTGAATAAATTAGGACATTTACAAGTTTCCGCTTTACTACCAAAACCTCATGTTTGTGAATCTTGTCAACTTGCCAAAAGCAAACGGCTATCTTTTAGCTTAAATGATAAACGAGCCGCTAATGTTTTGATTTAATCCATTGTGACTTGTGGGGCTGCGCTACCGTTACATCACCTTCGTTATCGCTATTATGCCATTTTATCGATGACTTCTCCCGATTTTCTTGGTTGTTTCCGCCATCGCTAAATCAGATTTTATGTGAATCTTATTCAATTTCTAGCATTGGTGGAAAATCAATTTGATCGGAAAGTGAAAACTTTTCAAAGCGATGGCGGCACGTAGTTTACAAATAATTGTAGAAATTATTATTTCAAAATAAGGGCATCCATCACATATTTTCTTGTCCTCATACACCAGAGCAGAACGGGCGCGCTGAGCGAAAACATCGGCATATCACTGAAACGGGACTTGCTATGCTTTTTCGGGCTCAAGCTCCTACTTCTCTCTGGGTTGAAGCTTTCTCAGCTGCAGTCTACACTATAAACCGACTTCCATCATCCATCTTACAAGGAAAGTCTCCTTTCGAGTTGTTGTTTCATTCTGTGCCGAATTACAATAATTTTCGTCCTTTTGGTTGTCGGGTTTTTCCGTGTTTGCGCAGCTACGCAGAAAACAAGTTTTCAGCTCGGAGTAGGCCTTGTATATTTGTTGGATACAGCTCCCGTCATAAAGGTTTTCTGTGCCTCGATCCTGTCACATCTCGTGTCTTTGTCTCCCGCCATGTGCAATTTGACGAGGCTTGTTTTCCATATGCTGATGATCGATCATCCTCTACTCTCACAGATATCATTGAATTTATTGAGCCTGCTGTTCCTACTTTATCCACTCCCTCTGAGACGCCAGGCAACTCCCTGCCATCGCATCCATATAACCCCCCACGGGCGCCTTGCACTTTATGTCTTTTTCCTGAGCAGAAACAACAACCTACTCCCGCTGTCCCCACATCCGAGTCTTTGCCTCACGCACCTCCACCAGCAGAGTCTCTTCCCGCTGCACATCCGCTATCAACACCTATTAATCCGCCCCCTACTACCTTCGACATCCAATGCAAACACGGTCTCGTTCCGCATTTTAAGCCACGCCACATAGCGTACATTGCAACCACTCCGTTGTTTCAAGCTCTTCAAGTCACATCGTCCCAAAGGGTATCAAGAGTGCGATTAAATCTCCACATTGGACAAATGCAATGGATGTCAAATGAATGCTATTCGCATGAGGTCTGCTTATGTTCTCGCCTCGTCCGCCTAGAGTTAATGTCGTGGGTTCAAAATGGGTATTTAGGACAAAATTTTTAACCGATGGTTCTGTTGATCGCTACAAAGCCCGACTTGTAGCACAAGGCTTTACTCAGCTTCCAGGTTTTGATTATTCTCATACCTTCAGTCCGGTTGTGAAAGCATCCACAGTTCGTATCATATTATCTCTTGTTGTTATGAATAAGTGGCCTCTACATCAACTCGATGTGAATAATGCTTTTCTATATGGGAATCTCTCGAAACCTGTTTATATGGAACAACCTCCTGGCTACGTTGATCCCTCTCGGCCTGATCATGTCTGCCTCTTGAAAAAGTCCCTTTATGGTCTCAAGCAGGCCCCCCGTGCTTGGTACCAACGTTTACATGACTTTCTCATCCTCAAAGGCTTCACTGCCAGCCGTGCAGACACTTCTCTATTTATCTTTCGGAAAGATTCCTCTGTTATATATTTATTGGTGTATGTTGATGATATTATCCTTACAGGAAATTCTTCCGATCTCTTGAAGAGTTTTATCTCTTGTCTTAATCGCGAATTTGCGATCAAAGATCTCGGCAAGCTCACTTATTTTCTCGGCTTGGAAGTTACTTATACACATGATGGCCTCTTCTTAAGTCAAGGTAAGTATGCTCAAGACATTCTTTCTCGATTCGATATGCTTGATTGCAAGCCTGTTTCGACTCCTTTGGCTCCGGGGGATTCTTACACTCGAGATGGATCAAGATTTCGGACGCCACTCAATATCGCTCGATGCTTGGGGCTCTTCAATACCTAACAATCACCGTCCCGATCTCGGTTTTACACAACCACTGAGCCGGTTCGCAGGCTCCTACCACCGCTCATTTTCAAGCGACTAAGCGCGTTCTCGCGATCGTTAAAGGTTCTCTTCCTATGGCATTTCCTTCACTAGAGGTTTGAATCGCTCTTCTTGCTTATTCGATGCAGATTGGGCACGGTGTCTGATACTGCCGCCCACTTATGGTTACTCTATCTTTCTGAGAAATCTTGTCTCTTGAGTGCCCGAAGCGACCTCCGTTGCTCGATCTAGCTGTGAGTCCGAGTATCGCAATGGCTACTCTTCGCCTCGAGATAATTTGGATTACAAACTTACTCAAGGAACTCGGCGTCCCGCTACCTTCGCCCCCTGCTCTTTTATGTGATAATACCAGTGCTCTTTTTCTAAGTCAGAATCCAGTTGCACATAAACGGGCGAAGCACATCGACATTGATTATCATTTCGTAAGAGAGCTTGTCACATCCGGAAAGCTTCAAACTTGTTTTGTGCCATCCTCGTCACAAATTGCAGATATCTTCACCAAAAGTCTTCCTCGTCCGCAATTTTACATTTAAGGTCCAAGCTTCGTAGGTGCTCACCCCACGCCACGCTTGAAGGGGGTATTGAGATAATCGCAAAACATCTCAAGATTTAGTTGACTAAGTTAAATTATTGATTTATTCTTTGTATCATTAATTGATACATTTCCATGTATGTAAAGATAGGTTTTTGTAACTATTTAATCCCTCTGAATGAAGTGATAGGGCAAGCCGATATTTCTCAATTATCTACAATGGGGTTTACCCAGTGCGCACCTAAGGTAGCAACTGCGGGTTCCCCATGATACCAAAAAAGATTACCGGACTGCTATATACGAAAATACATCGAAATAACATTGAATTGTCGATATATTGAATCAAACAATGTTTGAGAAATGCTTTCAGGTTTCATATAGGAATGCTTTTGCACTCTAGTTAGTTATGTTTTAGGTTTGTTGTTGTATAAGTCTCAAAAATATGTAGAAAAGATTTCGTCTTGTATTGAAAAAATATGAAATTTATATACAATTGTTTTACATTTGATGCGATTGATGTACAATGCATTATTTTCTTAATTCTTTTGGATTTTTTAATAAATTATTTTTTTGTAGCAGTTTGAATATGCTTTTATTTTATTTATATATAGTTTTATGGTGACTTTGTGCATAGTTACTTATTTTGTTTGTACGGTGTGCTTTCAGATTTTATTTATGAATGCATTTATATTTTAGTTAGATATGCTTTCATTTGTTATTTTATACGTCTCGGATTTTATGTATGAAAGATAAACTCACATTCATACATAATAATTTATAAAAGCATTCATACTATGAATGCTTTTATAAATTGTTATGTATGAATGTGAGTTGATGCTTTCATATTTCATATAGGAATGCTTTTATACTTTATTTAGATATACTTTCATATGTTATTGCAATAATATGTAGGAAAGATTTTGTTTTCCATTGAAAGAACATGAAATTTGTATGCGTCTCAGTAATATACTTTGATTGATTGTTTGTAGGAAGAACTAAGTTTAAACATGATATGCAACCAAGAAGAGAAGATGATTATGAGAGCAACCTAGGGGATAAAAGAGCAAGAGTTACAATTGGGAGAGAAATGCATAGCGTCAGCATCCATTCTTCTTAGAAACCGTCGCCTTTCTATTAGCTATAACGTCTGCAACTTTTGTTATGTAGTAGGATTCATGTCTTCTTTATTACAGTAAACATAAGTAAGATTCATATCTTCTTTATTACAGTAAACATACCTCCTTGATCTTACTTTTCCGTCAACAAATCTTTTAATAGGATCAAGCCGAGTGTCAAAACCACATGATGCAGCATAAACTTCATAACAATTAATACCTTCCTCTAATGTTTTGAATATTCGTTCCACAAATGGCTTCAAATTAATGTCAAATGATTGGATATTATTCGCCACCGTTCTCACAAACTCATTTCAATTGTTAAACAAAAGAATACTAGCAAAATGCTTTTAAAGCATGATATACTATGCTTTGGTCATGAATAAATATACAAAAAACAAGACAAATAACTTACTCTTTGAATGATCAACTATTAGCAATATCCATGATAAAAAGTTTGAGTTTTTTTTTATAGATGCGGTAATGGATATCGTGTATTTGATACAAATCATTATAAAACATTAGATATATAATGATTACAAAACTGAATATCTAAAAATAAGTAATTACTATATGTTAAAAACAACAATTACAAAAATACCCTGTTAAAAGGCAGACGGAAAAAATGTATATAAAGGTTTATTTTCAACCATAGATTTAAAAATATCAAAGGCTGTAATTGGTTTCTAGTTACTATTTTAAAGATGGTTTCTATGTGATCATTAATATACATAAATGAGAACAAATCGTATCCATTAGATTTGAAAATCACACGATTATTTTAATTGTGCATCTAAATTCATTATATGCATATTTTTGTATATAATTTTGCATTTGTACATCCGCGTCATAATTTGTGTATTGAATCTGAAGGGTCTGTATTAATTTATCAAAGATTGATATTTGTCCTCATGTTTATATTATAAAGAGTGTCCACACGATAACTACTATATATATATAGGGAGTGAATCAAATGAGAACCACATCTTTTTTGCGAACTCTACGAACCATGCATAAGACGTTGAAGATGATGCACAAAACGGTATAAAGTTGTGCATAACGAAAAATTTCTAAAATTATTTTATTGTGCAACAATTTTAGAAAGTTTTCGTTATGCACAACTTTATACTGGATTGTGCATTATCTTCAACGTCTTATACATGGTTCTCAAGTTCTCAAAAAGATGAGTTCTCACTAGATCCAACCCCTATATATATATATATATATATATATATATATAGTTTGGTTCACATAAAATTCATTCATTAGATACTATATAATTCTCAATCTTGACCATTGATTAGGTATGTTAGAGGGTATGTTAGAGTTGGTTAACTCTGACTAAGTCTCCTCAATATAAGGAGTTAGTTATTTTTAGTGTTTTGCTTTTTCTTCTTTTGGTGTGCGACACGACATGTTTCGTGGGATGCGATGGTAACACACTCAAGAACACGTAAAGATCGCTAGAGATCAGGGTGGATTAAGTCAGCTGTTCAGTTCCTATTTTCCAGGAGCAAGTTAAGCCACTATCTACCACGACTTAGTCACATCCTTAGTAGGCTAGATCGTAGTCCAAGACATGCAGTCGAAGGCCTCTCAACTCCTATAAAAGGAGAGGCAAAGCGACAGCAAAAAGTGTGCAATCTTTGAAGAAGTATCTGAAGATCTGTTTATGTTGTTGAGTCTGTTTTAGTAACATTTTCAATATCACACGAGTGTTTTAACTTCTAATGGTGTTAGAAGGTTGTCATTTTTAGTACACGAGTGTTGTGAAAAAATCTTTAGTATTTTTCATATATCTTGATAGATAGCTTCTCAGCTTTTTCATAGATCTTGATCGATAGTTTTAGTACTCAACTTTTCGACTTTATCTTGTGGTAAAGTAGTGAGTTTTTATAACGTTCACTGTAAAGTTTATAGTGAATAATTTCGCCATATTGGCATCTATATATTATAATTTTAATCTGTAGAAAAAGTTACTTCGGTGTTCTTCAAGTTTTTAATTCCGCTGTTTTACTCTATGTGTAGATAACAATCTACATAACAATTTTGTGTTTAGACGAAGCAACACTTTCAAGGTACATTTGGATGGATGTACTAGATTAAAATCACACGTATTGATGATTGAATTAGCATACCCTTAAAATACACGTGTAGGGCCAAAAGTAAATTTTTTGTGATGATTGAGTTTAGTGGTTTCGGTAGGTCAGATACCTAACCGAGCCGAGCCGAACATCGCCAAGCTCGAGCTCGGCTCGTTTAAATTTTATTCGCCCGAGTTCGGCTCGAGTTTGAATTCGAGCTTTAAATTGAGCTCGAGCTCGGTTCGTTATAAATTTTTGAGCTCATGAGCTACTCGAATCGGTTCGATAACTACTGCTTATGAGATATATTCGAACTCGAGTTCGAACTCGCCGTGTTCGACTTTGCTCGTTTTGAATCGGTTTGATAATGTGTTATTTGAGATCGAACTCAATTCGAGCTCGAGATACCGATATATATGCTTATTTGTTGCTAAATAATTATAATTAACATATATTTTATAATTTATTATTCATTTTAATTATTTAAATATGTATAAATAATCTATTATTTTATACGTTCGCGAACATGTTCGATTATAGTTCGCGAACATGTTCGAATCAAGGTTCAGAAACATGTTCGAATAAGAGTTCGCGAACGGCTCGTTTGAGTTCGAACCAAACATGTTCATGAGCCCACGAGCCGAACATCTCTAAGTTCGAGTTCGGCTCGATAAACTTATCGAGCTCGATTCGAGGCTCGAGTTCGCTCGCTTACAAAACGATCGAATTTCGAACGAGCTTTTTTCGAGCGAGCCCAAGTAGCTCACTAACGGTTTGGTTTGTTTACGCTCTAGTTTCGCATAAAATATATTACTATTTTTGGTGAGTAAAATATTATTTATGCACTTTCATAAAAATATATTACTATTTTTCATACGAGAAAATACCAACGTTTTGCAGTTAATTATATAAGTGCATGCTAAGTATATAATTAATGTATGATGAATTAAACATTCAAGATAAATCATCGAGAGGATTAAATTCAGATTTTCCAACAATTGATATTAGAGTATGGGACAGTAATTAGTAAATCATTCCACCACAAGATGACAAGAATGGAGTCTGATCGACAACCATATCAGTAGCCTGTGGGCCAGGGTCGCCATTAAATATAATTTTGAATCCTAAATTATATGATAATTGAAATCATGAACAACCCTTATCTTATCAAATCTGTTCCGGGGCCGGAAAGTCGACATGGTTTTCCGAGATACCACATCGATTTTACTCGTTCATAAAAAATAACATGGATCCCACATCAATAAAAAAAGAAATGCAAATTTCTGAAAATTAAGAAAATTTCTTCCCCAACCCTCTTCGTCAAGAGTTTTGTATGCTCGGATCTCTCCGATAAATTAAACACACACTATACGTAAGCAAATTTGACGAATTATGTTTTGAATTGAGCAACTTCTCAAATTGATTGATGTAAAGTATGCTGCCCGTATCTCACAAACATGGTTCAGGTGGTTAAAAATGCTAGTCTCAAAAGAAGCGTGATTGGAAATTTGCAATTGAAGACAAATAGAAATTTAAACCAACAACTATTAGTAGAAATTTTTTTCGAAATGAAAGGAAAAAAGAGGTTATGGCAGAGGTACAGATACTGAATATTTTTGTCAAGGGTGACTTACTTTCTAGTCTAAAAGCATTCAAATAACTTAACGAAAGGACTGTATTTTTATTCCCAAAATAAATAGGTGGAAGACGAGAAAAGTAATCATAGAACGTAAACCAAAATGGGTGAAAAAAGAATATTGGATGGCTTTCTGGTGCAGATGAGATAAACTCCTTCTTCATAGCGTGCATATACTATATTATTATTCACTTTGTACGCATAAAGTGTATTATAGGAAGGGTTGTAATGACTAATGAACCATGCTACTCGTGAACTATTCATAGTTCGGCTTGGAAAAAGCCTAGTTCGTGATTTGATTACAAAATAGCAACTCATATTTTCCACAAAAGTATATATGACAGGGCCACCAACTTTATACCTTACTAGCTTATAGATGATTTTGGGTCATCAGGAGATTAACCATTTCAAGTAGCGTTATCTATCCTATTTTTCACACTTTTTTTTTCTTTCCATAAAGCTCGTATTTTTTAAAACGGTATTCATGCCTATATAAAGAGAGGGGGATTTAGCTATACCTTCATCAAAGCAAGCATGGCATCACCACACAAAGCATTTTACTTCTTTCTTGAAATCTCTTTGTTCATTTTGTTGTCCCACATGAAGGCAGCAGCCTCCACAACAACAGAAGCTGAGGCTCTGCTGAAATGGAAGAACAGCTTATCACCACCTCCATCTCCTTCTCTCAGTTCTTGGTCCCTCAAAGACATCACAAACATTTGCAAATGGTCTGGCATTCGCTGCAACAACGGTGGCTCCATTTCTAGAACTGATTTGTCCCAAGCAAACCTTGCAGGCACTTTGGACCTGCTCGATGTCAACTCATTTCCAAATCTTACAAGTTTCAACCTCAGTGTAAATGCTTTCAATGGGGCGATACCAGCTGCTGTTGGCAATCTCTCCAGGCTGCGATCGTTGGACCTCAGCAACAATTTGTTGGAGCACTCCATCCCATTTGAGATTGGTAATTTGACTGAGCTTCACAACAACAATATCATTGGAGAACTCCCATATCAAATTGGCAATCTTCAGAAGGTACAGTTTTTGGATTTTGGATCTAATTACTTGGAAACTCCTGACTGGTCTAGATTTCCCACCTTACCTTTGCTAACTCACCTTAATCTTTACTACAATGAACTCACCTTGGAATTCCCAGAATTCATAACCAGCTGTCCGAACCTTACTTTTCTTGATTTGTCTCTAAACTCCTTGACAGGCCAAATTTCTGAATCATTCATCAATTTGGTCAAACTCGAATACCTTAACCTCACTTCCAATGGCTTCCAAGGGCCCTTGTCACCAAATCTCATTAACCTCTCCAAGCTGAAGGATCTTCGCCTTGCGAACAACTTCTTCTCTGGCAACATTCTTGATTCAGTAAGCCTCATTCCAAGCCTGCAAATTCTCGAGCTGTTCAATAATTCGTTTCGAGGAGAAATCCCGCCTTCTATAGGTCGACTCACAAATCTCCAGCGCCTAGATCTTCGAACCAACGGCTTCAATTCCTCCATTCCCCGAGAACTCGGCCTGTGTAACAAGCTGACCTACCTAGCCTTCGCCCAGAATTCACTCTCGGGGCCATTGCCTCCATCCTTATCAAATCTGACCAATTTATCCAAGTTGGGACTATCTGAAAATAGCCTGACTGGTGAAATATCGCCCCGTTTCATCACAAGTTGGAGCAAATTAATCTCACTGCAGATTCAAGACAATCATTTCACTGGGGAACTTCCATCAGAAACAGGCCTACTCACAAACCTCGAGTATCTGTTTCTCTTTATGTTAGGGAGCAGGATGGGGAACGGGTCGAGTTAGAAGAAGAAGCTGGGCCTCGGCCGTTTCAAGTTTATCGTAGGCGGGGACGGGCTTAGGCCTTTGGGCCGTTCTATTTTATCTCACAGTATTAGTTATTTTATTCTAGTTTATGTGGTAGTTTATTTTTGGTAAACCTCTTAGCAGTACTATAAATAATTGTTAATTAGGGTTTGAGGAGGATTATTGAGGTATTAATAAAATTGAGCCCTAGGCTGGTGGACGGCTTTGCCGTTGGAGTTTCTTTATCTTTTCTGCTCCTAACAATTGGTCCGACCTGCCGGATCCCGTTCCTGCGTGCATGATGACACGATCTACCACTGAACGTTTGGAAAAGCTGGAAGAGGATCAATCGGATATGAAGAAGGCGCTGGAGGAGATGGCGGCAGCTTTGACAGTGATCTCAAAAGCGATCGAGGCTTAACGGTGATCGGCGCGACCCGTAAGGTCCGGGGTAATCGATCCGCCGTTATTCCTCTCCAAAGCAGCCGACGGAGGTGCGGTTGCCTCCTTTCACGGCGTCCGATCCCATTGGGTGGTTGGCCCGTGCAACCAACGCTCGAGATTCACAAAGACAAGCGCGAAAAGAAGGTGTCGTTGGCGGTGGTTGCCATGGAGGAATCCGCTCATCATCGATAACGTGGCTTCGCCTCGCAAACCAGACTCGTGGGAGGAGTTCTCGGCGCCGATCCGATTGACACGCGATTCAAAGGGGTCCTTTGAGCGATTGGCCGACGTTAAACAATCTGGTTCGGTGGAGGAGTATATCAATTTATTTGTGCAGCTTGGTGGCCAAGTTCCGTGTCTCACTGACGAACACTATTTAGGGTATTTCATGAAGGGTTTGACGGACTCGATGCAGGCGCTTTCAGTTATTACGGCTAGTGATTTGGAGACAACGATGGAATTAGCAAGAGACGTGGAAGATAATTTAGCACCGCAATCGTGAGGACGAACGAGTGGCGGAATTGTTAGTGCCCTTCTCGCTAGCTCCTACCGAGACCATCATTTAGCACCGCCTCGGAGGCGGAACAAATTCGAAACCGGAGCGGACCGCGATTGGAGTGCGGGCAAGGCAAGCACCCTTGGGCAGCTCGGGACAGAATTTAACAAGCCTCGCTACACTCGGTTAACTCCACATGACTATAACGATTTACTGGCGAAGGGTTATGTTTTCACTGAAGAAGTCAGACACTCCGGGCATGAGTGCCCGTTGAAGCGATTGAGGTTTTATTGGCAGAGGAGGATGAGGTACTGACTTCGCCGAGCAGAGTTCGTGGAAACAGCGGAGTTAGCCGATCCAATAGACGCCGACGATGAAAAGGAGGGGGGAGAAGGATCGCTTCGATGTTCTCCATGGCAGAATTTCAAGCCCTAACGATGAGATTGCGAGGAGGACGCAAGGACGCACGGTAATCGCTTTTAATCGACGGTGGGGCGATCACAATTTTATTTCGACTTCCTTAGTACCTTTGCTGCACATGAAACCGGATAGGACAGCCAAGTTTGGGGTTCAGCTCGGCGACGGAAGGCGTCAAGAATCTGAGGGGGTTTGCAGAAACATCTCGCTGTGGGTGCAAGGGTGCGAGATAGTCGCTGATTGCTATGTGTTCGCCCTTGGGGGTGTTGATATAATTATGGGAGTGGCATGGTTGGCAACTTTGGGGGATGTGAAGGTGAATTGGGAAACCATGTCGATGACTTTTGAATGGAAGGGTAGGAAGGTTGTTCTGAAAGGGGATCCTGCGTTGTGTCGGAGTCCGGTGGGGCTGAGGGCGCTGACAAGAACGCGAGACGTCGAATTTTGGGCAGTGGTCATGGATGGAGAGCCGATTAAATTGGCGGATTCTGAATCCCCTCGAGTGGCGCAAGTTCTACAGCAGTTTGAGGAAGTTTTTGGAGAGCCGGAGGGCCTTCCGCCTAAGCGCGCGTCGGATCATCGAATTGAGTTGGTTCCAGGGACGGGACCTGTATCGGTTCGGCCATATCGGTACGGCCACATGCAAAAAGATGAGATTGAGCGACTAGTGGCGGATATGTTGCTAGCCGGAATTATCAGGCCAAGCTCGAGCCCATTCTCTAGTCCGGTTTTGTTAGTCAAGAAGAAGGATGGCAGTTGGCGGTTTTGTGTAGATTACAGAGAGCTTAACAAGGTGACTGTTCCGGACAAGTATCCGATTCCGGTGATTCAAGAGATGCTCGATGAGTTGGCTGGCGCAGTGGTGTATTCAAAATTGATTTGCGTCGGCTATCATCAAATAAGAGTGGCGATTCTGACGTGTCTAAACCGCTTTCGGACACACAGGTGGGCATTACGAATTCTTAGTAATGCCGTTTGGTTTAACTAACGCTACCGCTACGCTCCAATCGGTGATGAATGATTTATTTCGCCTTATTTACTAAAAATTTGTGTTGGTTTTCTTCGACGATATTTTGGTGTCTGATCGTTCTTGGGAAGATCACCACAACCATCTCGACTCAAGTCCTTCGATTCAAGGAAAACCAATTTAAGGCTAATCGCAAGAAGTGTTCATTTGGGTGTGTGCAGTGGAGTACTTGGGGCACATGATCTCGGAGGTCGTGTGGCAATGGATCCAAATAAGATTAGTGCGGTGGTGGAGTGGCCTCGACCACGCTCGGTTCGTGGAAGTGCGTGGTTTCTTGGGATTGACCGTTACTATAGGAGATTCACAAAGATTATGGGCTCATTCTTGCGACCACTCACTTGCTCTTTTGAAGAAGACAGCCTCGGTTAAGTTCGAATGGTCTCAAACAAATGACCGGGTTCGAAAGATTAAAGAAAGCTTTGACGAAGCTCCTGCTCTTGCTATGCATTTCTCACAACAATTTGTAGTGGAGTGTGATGCATCGTGCAATCGGAGTGGGTGCGCTTTGATGCGTAACCAACGTCCTATTGCCTACTTCAAGAATCGTTGTCGGAGAGGACACTAGCCAAGTCGGCGATGAGAGGAAATGGTAGGGCTAGTGTTGGTCAGTGCAACATTGGCGAGGCATATCTATTAGGTAGGCGATTTGTCGTGCGTCTCGATCATAATAGTCTAAAGCATTTATCGTCTCGTAAAATTGCAACACCAGACAATGTATATGGGTGGTGAAATTGTTGGCTACGACTTTGTTATTGAATACAAGGCGTGAAGCGCCAATCTGTGGGCCGATCGCGCTATCACGGAGGGGCGAGAGTGGTGAGTTGGGGGCTCTTAGCGGACCGGAGTGGGTGGATATGCAGGAGGTCTTGCGAGAACAGGAGATGGATGAATATATTACGGGCGTCGTGAAAGCACTGCGTGAGCAACCGGGAGGCCGAGTGGGGTTTGAGATACGTGGTGATAAGTTGTTTTATAAGGATAGGGTGGTGCTGGCTGCCAATTCAGCTTGGATTCCTAAGCTGTTGTACGAATTCCACGACTCTCCAACTGGAGGTCATGCCGGGGCATTCCGAACTTACAAAAGATTGGCATTGAGCGTGTATTGGAAGGGGATGTTTCGGCGAGTGCAGGAGTATGTAGCTAAATGCTTAGTCTGTCAAAAATCAAAGTATGAGGCTATGTCTCTGCGGGTTACTGCAATCACCGCCAATTCTGAGCTAATATGGGAGGATTTATCAATGGATTTCATCACATGCTTGCCCAAGTCCCGGGGGCAATCTGCAATTATGGTAGTGGTTGACAGGTTGTCGAAGTATGGCCATTTTGTGGCTCTTAAGCCTCCAATAACCGCGAGGTCAGTGGCGGATTGGTTTATTCGGGAGGTGGTTCGTTTGCATGGAGTTCCGCGATCGATAGTAAGTGATCGAGACCCAATATTTATGAGTGCTTTCTGGAAGGAGTTATTTGCACAGTCTGGCACTCAACTTAAGTTCGATTCGCTTACCATCCGTAAACCGACGGGCAAACGGAGGTGTTAAATAGGTGGTTGAAACATACTTGAGGTGCTTTACAAGTGAGCAGCCGAAACAATGGACTCGTTGGCTTGCGTGGGCGGAATATTGGTACAACACTGCCTATCAGACAGCTGCTCGGATCTCTCCCTTCGAGGTGGTATATGGTCGCCCACCCCCTACGATACAACGGTTCTTGCCTGGCGAATGTCGTATAGCTGCTGTGGCTGAGGAGTTAAGTAGTCGGGATGCAGTTTTGCGTCGTTTAAAGGGAAATTTAGTGCGAGCGCAACAACAGATGGTGAAGTTTGCTAATAGGCGACGGAGGGATTTGGAGTTTAAGGTGGGTGATCGTGTGTTTTTGAAGGTGAGACCATATCGCCAAACATCCATGGCTAGTCAGACTCATCATAAGCTTACTGCGAAGTTTTATGGGCCATTTGAGGTAGAACAGCGAGTGGGGCCGTCAAGATATCATTGAAGTTACCTGCTTCAGCGAATTCATCCGGTTTTCATGTCTCTCGCCTTCTGCAGTGGTGGGGAGCATCCGGTGGAAGCAGATCGCCCGCCAGCTTGGAGATTCCGTGAGTCCAATTTTGAGCCGTAATCGGTTTGGGCGTGAGAAGTGTGCGAGAGGAAGGAAAGGAGGTGACTCAAATTTTGATAAAATGGGAGGGCATTCAAGATGAGGCGACTTGGCTGGAGGTGGAGCGATTTCAAAGCGTTCGGTTTCAACCTTGAGGACAAGGTTGTTTCAAAGGAAAGGAGTTGTTAGGGAGCGGGATGGGGAACGGGTCGAGTTAGAAGAAGGTCGGCCTCGGCCGCTTTCAAGTTTATCGTAGGCGGGGACGGGCTTAGGCCTTTGGGCCGTTCTATTTTATCTCACAGTATTAGTTATTTTATTCTAGTTTATGTGGTAGTTTATTTTTGGTAAACCTCTTAGCAGTACTATAAATAATTGTTAATTAGGGTTTGAGGGAGGATTATTGAGGTATTAATAAAATTGAGCCCTAGGCTGGTGGACGGCTTTGCCGTTGGAGTTTCTTTATCTTTTCTGCTCCTAACACTTTAATAACTCGTTTTCAGGCTCCATCCCACAAGAGATAGGAAACCTACAATATTTACTGGCCATGGACCTTTCAACCAACATGTTTTCAGGTAAAATACCTCCAACAATTGGAAACCTCACAAATCTCCAAGTCATAAGCCTTTTCTCAAACAATCTGACCGGGACCGTTCCCATCATTGGTGATCTGATATCCCTAGTTACTCTTGATCTCAGTACCAACCGATTAAGTGGGGAGTTGTCTCCTTCCATCTCGAGCCTTGGTAGTCTGACGACTCTAAAGGTGTTTTCAAACAACCTCTCAGGCAACCTCCCGCGAGACCTGGGGAAAAACAGTCCCCTTTTGGCCAATGTTAGCTTTTCATTCAACAGCTTCTCTGGGGAGTTGCCATCAGAGTTATGCAGGGGCTTTGCTTTTCAAGAATTTACAGCGACCAGCAACATGTTTTCTGGGTCACTGCCGGATTGCTTGAAGAATTGCTCGAGGTTAAGTAGAGTAAGGCTGGAAGACAACCAATTTTCGGGAGATATTTCAGAGGCTTTTGGAGTTCATCCCCAACTTAGATTCCTCTCTATCAGCAACAATCAGTTTACGGGCCAGCTGACACCGAAATGGGGACTGAACGAACAGCTGACAAATCTTCAGATGGACCACAATAAAATATCTGGAGAAATTCCGGGTGAGCTAGGGAACCTGACGCAACTGCAAATCCTTTCCTTGGGTTCAAACAAGTTGACAGGTGCAGTTCCGGAAGAGCTCGGAAAGCTACAAAAACTGTTCAATCTCAATCTGAGCAACAATCAGTTGAATGAAGGATTTCCGCAAGCCATTGGCCAATTGACAAGCCTACAGTTTCTTGATTTGTCAGGAAATAAACTCACAGGCAGTATTCCCCAATTCTTGGGGAATTTTAAAGGCATGCTAAGCTTCAGCATGAGCAACAACCTTTTATCAGGGAACATCCCGTCCGAGCTTGGAGAATTGATGAAGTTACAGTACTTATTGGACCTCAAAAATAATTCACTTTCAGGGATGATTCCATCATCTTTGGGGAGGCTTAAATGTTTGGAAATTCTCAACTTGTCACACAACAATCTTTCAGGCAAAATTCCGGAAGCTTTATCTGGAATGATTAGTATGACAGAGTTCAGTTTCTCCAACAACAAGCTGTCTGGTCCGATCCCCTCGTATGATATATTCTGCAAAGCACCTGGAAAAGCATTCGCTGACAACGCTGGTGATAGGATACGGCCCAACTACTAGGCCCAAGCATCAGGCCCAATATAAATGGGCCTCGACACTAAGCTCGGCCTACACAAGTTCGGCCCAAGAAGACTCCTAAACCAACTACAACTCAAATCACAAGTGGAGACGTAGAAGATTCGGATATATCCAAAAGAATCCTATTGAGAGAAGATCTCGTATTAGAATCAATCTCAAAATAACGGTGTATAAATAGAGGCTAGATTAGACGGAAAAGATCATCTACACTCTTTGTAATCGCTTCTTACACATTCAAATACACATACACTCTTTTGCTCCGTGGACGTAGATCTATTTTAAAGATCGAACCAAGTTAACTCCTCGTGTTCATTGCGCATTCATTACCCTGCTAAATTAAGATCGATCAGCTGGTCTGTGCGGAGTCGCAGAGGGATTGCCTCTCTGTGACGCGAGGTCTTCATTTTCCAAGTCTGGAAACAGGGAAAAGCTTCTTGTTTCTGTCATTGTTCCAGTTATTAGTCTCATAGTTTTGGCAATATTGATTGTTAGATTTCTCATTCTTCGAAGGAAGAACAAGCTTGAAGATTCTGAATCACATATTTGTGAAGCAGAATGGAAAATCCCTTTTGGAGAACTTGCCCGAGCAACAGAAGATTTTAGTGAGAAATACTGCATCGGAAGGGGAGGAGTTGGAGGTGTTTATAGAGCTGTTTTACAAAGTGGAGAGATTGTCGCAGTCAAAATGTTCAGAATATCAACCTCAAGTGATGTACCCCTAACAAATCTGCGAAGTTTCCAGAATGAAGCTCGAGCACTGGTTGACGTGAGGCACAGAAACATAATCAAGCTCTATGGATTCTGCTCCACACAAGAGTCATTATACTTGGTGTATGAGTACGTAGAGAGAGGTAGCTTGAGACAAGTGTTGTGTGATGAAAAGGATGCAGTCGAACTAGACTGGGCTACAAGGGTGAAAATTGTGAAAGGAGTGGCACCTGCGCTTGCATACCTGCATTGTGATTGCTCCGTATCAATTGTACACCGCGATGTATCAACCAGCAACATTTTACTAGATTTAGATTTCGAACCAAGGCTCTCAGATTTCGGCACAGCAAAATTACTGGCCTCCGATTCATCAAATTGGACAACAGCAGCCGGCACCTATGGATACATGGCACCAGGTAATGAATCATCTGCATTTTGTGTTTGTATAAAAGATTATGCAACAATATAACAACTTTTTACATGATATGCAGAGATAGCATTTACCATGAAGGTGACAGAGAAATGTGATGTATACAGCTATGGAGTGGTGGTATTGGAAATTATGATGGGAAGGCACCCCCGAGAGCTCATATCATCACTACCGAGTGATTTGGATATGCCTTTGATGGACGTGATCGATCAAAGAATATCACCTCCGAGAGGCCAAATAGCACAGGAAGTGGTGTTTGCAGTCGGCATTGCATTAGCATGCGTGCAGACCAACCCAAGATCGCGGCCTAACATGCATGTCGTTGCAAAAGAATTGTCAGCTCTTGCTCGAGTATACTCGCCAGGGCCGCTGGGAACCATCAAAATAAACGAACTAGCTTGTTTTTGGACAGTCACAGAAGAAGAAATTAAAATAATTTAATCTTAGGTTCTACTTCTTCTACAGCCTAGCTAAAAGAGTTTGATTTTGAGTAACCTTAGGAATTTCCTACCAGCTTAGAGCATGTATTAATAATGTTAAGCTCCTTTACATAGAAAATGTCTATTTTTCAACCAAAGCATGCATGCAACAGTTACGGATTCAAACAATATGTATCGTAAATACGAGATTCAGTAAACAACTCAAAGAATGAATGGATCGTATAGCAAAATTAGGATCAAAAACGGGAGTAGATGAATATGTTCAAATTGTAATTTACATAATTAAAGATGGACAGAACGGAACTTTATTCAAAAATTTAGGTTTGCAGAATTTACAATTCGACAACATGTCGATGCAAAAATGCAATCAAGAAAAATAACATTGTATGAGCGAGACAGAATCTAAGGAACCAAATAATTGCACGATTGAATGTAAAAAGAGTTACAAGAAAACCCAATTGCAGTTGTGAATTTACAAAGAACATATTTCCCAAGGGGCGAACGCAAGAGTGCCAAAGATAAATTTACAAAATAAAAATGTGTTGGAAATTATGCAGGTTTACCAGCTTCACTTGACCAATTTCTTCTGTCAAATTGCTGACATCATATTGTAGAAACTCAGTACTAAGATTATGTGATCTAGCGTTTAGCATTTGTATTTGATAACTTGTTATACACATATTTGAACAATCACTTTTTTTTTTTCAATTAATACATTGTAATTTTTTCATAATTTGAATTTTCTTCAAAATTAAATCTAACATGGTAGTTTGATAGATTAATTTGAGTGAGATGATGTTAGTGTTGCACCACCTACAATCAAAATAATATTGCCTTGCATATTAAATACTCTCTATGTCAGGTTATTATTGATTCATTATTTTTGGATATGCGGATTAACCAAGATTGTGTTTTGTGTGGTACAAAATTCGAAATGTTTTTTTAATGTAAACTTCATTCCATTTTTGATATGTGCCATAACCCAAAAAATAATATTGACCAATATTAGAGGGACAGAGGGAGTGTAAGGATAGGGTCCAAATACCCCTTAAGGTATATTGCGAAAAGTAATTATGTCATCATCGTTGTTCAACGGGCAATTTACAACCTTTATGTTTTTAATATTCGGCAATTTCCGCCATCAACTAATGGAATGCTAACAGTCGTTAACGTATAGGAGAAATGAAATATTAGGAGATTTTTGAATTTGACTCAATAGTTCAGAGGAGTATTTACACGTTATATACAAAAAAGCTTGAGAATATTAGAGGGGAAAAAAACATTTTCAAACGTAATATAAAAAGTTAATCCATAAATCTTGATTGATGGATGGTCATGATTGATTTTCAAACATAGTAATGTTTTTTGTGCATATAATTATATTTTTCTATGATACTGCACTTTACGCATATAATAATGATTTCTCTATTATACTCCCTCCGTTCAATCCAAGATTTTTTTTTTTATTTTCGGTACAGTTATTTAGAATAATGACTAAGGTGGTTAAATGTATAAAAAGTATGTAAGAGAATAGTATAAAGTATTCAAAGTGATAAAAAATAGATATGACTCACACCTGTTAAAACAATAATTATTTCTTAAAAAGAAAATATGTTAAATTTAGTAAAATAGCTCGAAAAAGAATACAAGTCATCTTAGATGTGACGGATGAGTAATATTTCTATGTATATAATGAAGCTTCTTATATAGTGATACTTCTATATCGAATTCCAACTTTTGCGCATTATCGTAAATTTGATCCAAATTTTGAACTGTTTCAATACCCAACATTATAATGTGTAACAAAATTAGTTTCTTCTATTTTTGAGCACGCATTTGGAGCTTAGATTTCGACACTCATTCGATATTGAACTCAAAATTAATTAAGGGCTACTGAAAATTCAGTGTCTTGGTTGTTCCCGGCATAGAAAGATTTAGCTCCATCACACTGACTCTCAAAATCAATTACTCAATCGTCAAACATTCAAATAACATATAACTTCCTATTTTAATTAATGAAAACTATAATCACAATTGTTATAACTCCATGTTATCGTCGGACTTTCAACAATTCCGTAATTGAGTCGGGAGTTGGTGCGATGAAGTTAGATATTTATGATGAATCAAATTGCAACTACATTTGACTATAAAATTTACAGTACGGGGCGACAAATCAAACAATGAGTTTCAAAATCTTCAATCAAGTTTGAATTTCAACAATAGATGAATGTCAAAATCTCAACTCTACACATATGTTAAAAAATACAAAGAACAAATTTGCAGTGTTATAGATGACGTACTCCGGATAGGTTTTCAGTGTTATAAAGAAAACAATCTTTCATATATACGCAACCATAAAATAGATAGCTGCCACTTTTTAAAGATTAATTTGTGTAGTTAACTTTATTTTATGACACATTCATTGTATTTGAATCGATAAGAAAATTATGGTGTCCTAGTAGAAAAGGAACTGCAGTTCTATTTACTGATGGCATTTTGGGGAGGGAAAAATGTCTCCAGTTTTCAAGTTTCAAGTCTTCCACCAAGGACTTCATCTTTTAAATTAGCAAACAAGATATTCCGCTATTATCACATTTTTTATCACGTATAGCAAATAAGTTTTTAAGGGATTATAAATTATAAGCATTCTATCAGCTCGAAATACGAAAAAAATCCTCCAGAAATGAGACCATTTGTAAACGAGATACCAAATTTGGCATTCGTCCCCTGTCTGCTGGATAAAGAAAGCCAAAGGATAAAGGTGAGACCATCACATATCAATATAGTCACTAATACTCTATCGCTACATGTAAATTGTGAGACTAATCTTGCATTCGTATATGTATGTGTATATGTATAAAAAAATGATCAACTTATAGAATTTGACAAACTAGGGTGACCAAACATAAAAATGAAGACCGGAAATTCAAAGTTGCCGAGGAAGACAATTTGACTCGAAAGCATACATAAAATTCTAGTAGCAGTGAAACTGCAAGGAAATTTAGTGAAAGGAAATCACCTGTTTATCATGTTTCATAAATACCCCATCCATCCATACCTGCTGATCATCACATTCACATAGAAAAACCTTAACCTATATTGTTTAGCTTAGCTCGATGATGCGTTGTAAAGCAATATATATTATATGGCTTGTTTTGATGAGTATGCACCAACAAAGTTTTAGGCTCTGCTCCTTTGCCTCGGCGAGACAGCTGCAGCTCGACACCCAACAGAAGCTGGCTGAGAGAAGGCTCAAACGCGACGGTTTGGGGCCGCCAGTCAGAAACCCGAGCAAGAGGTCAAATCATCCTATTCCTCCGGGAGGAGGGAATTGGGTGATAGCCGCCTCGGCGCCCAAGGCATGAAGAGGCCGCCACAAACTTGATATAAGAAAAAAATTTGGGTATGCAGGAGATCAATAAAAAGGGATAGATGAAGATCAAGTCGATTGGAAGCTGTTCGTGTGGTGGGTGCTCTTTCTCCTAGGGTGAGGGTGACGGGTTTACGCACAAGTTTTTTTTTTTTTTTTTGTCAATTAATACAGAAATTTTAAAGGCTGCGTCACGGTGGACTCGAACCCGAGACCTTTGGCATCGGGCATTAACCACTCTACCATTAGATCAACACATACAAGTTTTTTATCGAAGCCTTCTGTTGTTAGTTTAAGTTGTTCTTTTTATCGTTAAGGGTCCGTCCGACTTGTGGATAGGACCCCTAATTTTGTTTCGTTTCCGCCGCCAGGTCGGTTTGGCTAAATTCCTTTTTAGGGCTTTGCCCATACGTTGATTTGTGAGTAATGAAGTTTATTTAAATAAAAAAAAAGTAATTTAGAAGATTAGCCGCCCTAGCTATGATTTCTTCTATTTATTTTCGTTATTAATTCTTGAATCTGGAGTACAAAGTGTCAAGAACGGCTGATGATGCAAACTGATTAGACTCTTAACATTCACCAACTGTAATATCATTACAATTTAAATTGTTCGATTCTTTTATAATGCTTTTCAGGTTTCAGAAATAAAATAAATTATGCAAACTATCTACAGTTTTGATGTCTTTTTCTTTTCATATTCTTGAATATATTTGCTTTTCATTTATTTTCTCGAGGAAAGTTAACGTGAGAATCATTTTTATTTTGAGAATGTGAGAACCAAAAAAATGGTGAATTCAATGTGAAAGTTGATGAATTCGCTGAAAAAGTTACTGAATCCAAAAAAATTGAATTTTCGCCTCTCATGAGATTCGAACATTAGGTGAAAATTCCAAAATTTTGGATTCAGTAACTTTCTCAGCGGATTAATTAACTTTCATAACAAATTCATTTTATTCGTAATGAATTTTTGTGGTTCTTTGTTCTCACGTTAAAAATGGTTCTTATTTGAACCTCACTCTATATATAGGAGGGATCAAATAGTACTAGAGTCTGAGATAGTATGTAGTACTCAATCTCATCCACTCATCTCATAGATCCTATGGTTGAGAATTTTTTTCGGACTTTTTAAGCTTAATTTCGTTGATTTAGCAACAATAAGGGTATATTGATAATTTGAGTTGTTATGTGATTGCGAAAAATAAACCATGCATTTAGTTGAACTGATTTATCCATTCAAATGAACATAAAAATGCAATCAGTTGAACACAATAATGCATGTGGTTGGAAGCTCGCATCCAGGTGCGTTCTTTGCTGCGTCTCGCTCGCTCATGAGCTTGGTTAACAACAATGTATTTTTACATTTTGTTAAATACATGAACATATTTTGTCTAATGCATAAACATGTTTTATTAAATGCATGAACGTGTTTTGTTAAATGCATGTTTGTGTTTCGTGCCAACATGTAGTTTTATGTTTTGTTCAATGCAGTTTTATATTTTGGTAAATACAGTTTTATGGTTTTCGACAACAAATCTCTCATCCATCATTCTTCGTCAATTAATTCGTTTCATTTCCCGATTACCGACGAATTCGTCGTGAACCACCGTCATAGTCACCACCTCTCTCGATTCTTCAATCATCTATCAAATTCATCTTCTATTTTTTCTCAAAATCCATCAATTTTGTTCTCAAATTCTTCTTCTTCTTCTTCTTCTTCTTCTTCTTCTTCTTCTTCTTCTTCTTCTTTCAAAATCTATTGTTTGTGTACGTTGATGTTGTTGTTCGTCGGTGTTACCGCCGTCGCTGTCCGCTACCATTGCCGTCGTCGTTGGCGCCTCGTCCGCTGCCGTCAAGGATGAGAAGAAAATGGTTGTTTTGATTTCTTCTCATTTTGCCACTTGCGGAAAAAAAAAAGAGTTGTCACGTGTCGACTTTTGTGCGGTCATGTGTTCAAAATATGTGGTCTAGATTGGGTACTACATACTATCTGGAGATCGGGTACTACGGGAATCCAACCATATATGTATATATATATCGTAAAACCTAAAAACCAATGCACTTTATAAACAAAGTTAATGTACTTTACGTATAAAGCTAATGCACCATTCATCTGGTAAAAGATAATATTATTCATCAATATTTCGTAATGCAGTAACTTTATACATAAAGTGCATTAACTTTGTATATGAAGTGCATTGGTTTTTAGGTTTTTACGGAAATTAGGTTTTTATTTGATCTCTTCCATATATATATATATATAAGGAAGAGTTACCGTGAGAACCATTTTTATCGTAAGAACCAAAAAATATTGAATTCACAGTGAAAGTTGATGAATCCGCTGGGAAAATTACTGAATCCAAAAAAATAGAATTTTCGCCCCTCATGGGATTCGAACTTGGGTGAAAAAATCTGAATTTTTGAATTCATGAACTTTCTCAACGGATTCATCAACTTTCAAAACGAATTCATTTGGTTCTTAGTTTTTTGGATAAGAATGGTTTTTATTTGAACCAAACTCTCTCTCTCTATATATATAGAAGATGGATCAGGTATGAATGATTTTTTTTTGAAAGAAATAAGAATAAATCTAAACCATTGATTTTAGTAAATCAATTGATACAAGATTTATTTTTGTTGTGCTACAATTTTTTTTCTGTGTCTACACCAAAGGTTAAATAAGTAATTTTATTTTTTAAGAATCAGTTATTTTCCTTAATTTAAGGGAAAACAAGGTTTTATAATTATTTTTCGGGATTTATTATAACTTATCCTTTAAAGCATTATCTGCGACATTATTTCAGTTTCAATACTTAATATATACAAAATCATTTGTGATTCAAGCTAACAAATCTATAGAAAACTTAGGTAAAATAATATATATATATATATATATATATATATATATATATATATATATATCATATATGTGGTTCTATATAACACTGGTATAATAGTTTCATAGCATTTTTTTAGTCATTTGTTGCATATGAATCAGTATTATATAGATTTCATATATATATGCATTTTTAAAGTTCGAATTTGAATAATTTATTTCTCCTTATGCTTATGATTTGGATTTCACAAAGAAAGTACATGAAATCTATATAACACTGATTCATATGTAAAAAGATTAATTGTACTTCTTTATTGATGTAAGAAAACTGTACAGGTTATCAATATACTTCCTCGGACCTTTTATACTGTTCCCTACTCATTTTTTCTTATTTTTTAATAAATATTATAGTTTTGTGATTTGAATGTAAAATTATGATATACTTCTACTTTTATATCGTAGTAATTAATAAAATTATAATAATAAATTTATATATTTACTTTTATTGTATGACAGATTCCTTGTATTTAAAGCGATAACTGAAAAAAAAAATTATGTTGTCCTGTCATAAAGGAAATGCACTTTTATTACCGATGGCATTGGTGTGGGGAGGAAATTAAGAATGTATCGAACTTTCTAGTCTTGCGCAATATTTATTAATTTGGCGAAGAAAAACCATAGTTTTTAATTTTCAAGTTTTATGAATGCTTTGAAGTCTTAACCAATTTGACTTGGAAAGAAACGGTCAAGTCTTTTTAAGTTTGATAATGCTTTTAGTCAGATTTGAACAAGATTGTCTCCCGTGAAATGCACGCAACTCATTTCATATTTTATAATGTTCAATAAATTTTAAATATTACGTATAAATATAAATACTATCAAAATATAATCAAGTCTTTGAAAATTTTTATAATGCTTTTAGATTTGAATTTGTTCACCCTTCAAGAAGTTTGCGTCGCTTGGCAGCCCTGATTGAGTCTTTTTCAAATTAATAATAGTTTACGGTTTTTCTTTTTCAAAATATTCTGCTACCGTAGGTATTTATCACGTATATCAAATAAGCCGTTATGGACTTATAATTAAAGCATTTCCTTGATATAAATGAAAATTTCCTCCAACTATCAGCGAGACCATTGTGTAAAAGATGTGACCATTTGTGAATAAGGTGAATTTGCACTTGAAATCTTGTATCTCATCTTTTAGTGTTCTTTAGTCTTTTTCCATATTTATATATATCTTCACCTTCAAGTTACGAGTACAACTTTGAAATTATTTATTAGGGTTGGTTATTTCAAAGTTACGAGTATAACTTTGAAATATATTATTAGCTAGGGTTCACGAATACCATTGGGATTATAATTATTATTTTTAAGATTTAATTTGCATTTATGTAAATTTAAAATAATTGAATCATTATTCCAAAATTATGACATCGCTTTTACCGAACTTCACGTTTTTGAAAACCTATCAAAATGGCCAGTAATTCTATTTCTATATCGCTACCCCACGTAAATTGTGAGACTAATTTTGCATTCATATATGTTGAAAGAATTTATCAACTACAATAGAAATTTTGACAAGGGTGACTAAACTTAAAAAAAGAAGACCATAGCCAAATCAAAGTGGCCGGACTCGAAAACATTCATAAAGTCGTAGTTCCAGACGAAACTGCAATGAGATTTAGTGAAAGGAAATCATCAATAAATCATGTTATTTAAATACCCCATCTATCCATAGTTTAGTTTAGTTTACCTCAATGATGAGTTGTAAAGAAATATATATTATGTGCAGTGGCGGAGCTAGGAAATATTTCCTGGGGGCCCAATTAATAATAATTTTAAAAGATAATAGAATAATATTTTAAAATAAAATTATAAAATAATAATAATTTAAATAATATAATGAGTTTATTATAATCCTTTTAGAAATTTGATTGATAATATTAATTCACATATAAAACTTTATTATTTGCATATATCTTTTATTTTATCAATATAAAATAAATTATAGAAAAAGAAATGAAATAGCATTTTATCGACATAAAACAAATTATAGAAAAAAGAAAAATAAAAGAAAGATAAAGGAAAATAAGTATAGGAAAAGAAAAAGGAAAATATGTAGCTAAGAGGTACCGAACCACGATCTCCTAAATGAGAGATGAAAATCATAACCTATTAGACTACAATAGATTTAGTTATTAAATGTTAAATATCTATAGAGAGAGCATACATGTTTAGTTAAGAGTTAATTCATATATATAGTGTTATTATTTACATACATATTTTTATTTTATCAATATAAAATAAATTATATAAGAAATAAAAAAGATCCCAAAATAAAGAGAAGAAATAGAATAGAGAGGAGAAAAAGCACAAACTAAAAAGAAAGAAATAGAAGAGAAAAAAAAGTAAAGAAAGAAAGAGATGAAAAAAAAGGAAGAGAAACGTCAAGAAAGAGAAAAAAAAGAAAGAAATAGAGAGAGAAAAGGAAGGAATGAAAGAAATAGAGAGAGAAGGAAAGAAGAAACTAAAAAAAAGGAAAGAATTGTGGAAGCCGAGTATCGAACTCGGACCATTCAAATGAAGAATGATTCTCTATCCATTAGGCTACACCACCTCTTTAAAATATTTTTATATAGAAAATATATACCTATTTTTTCCAAAAAATTGGGGGGCCCAAGTAATGGCGGAGCCATGAAATATTTCCTGGGGGGCCCAATTAATAATAATTTTAAAAGATAATAAAATAATATTTTAAAATAAAATTATAAAATAATAATAATTTAAATAATATAATGAGTTTATTATAATCCTTTTAGAAATTTGATTGATAATATTAATTCACATATAAAACTTTATTATTTGCATATATCTTTTATTTTATCAATATAAAATAAATTATAGAAAAGAAATGAAATAACATTTTATCGACATAAAAAAATTATAGAAAAAGAAAAATAAAAGAAAGATAAAGGAAAATAAGTATAGGAAAAGAAAGGAAAATATGTAGCTAAGAGGTCTGAACCACGATCTCCTAAATGAGAGATGAAAATCATAACCTATTAGACTACAATAGATTTAGTTATTAAATGTTAAATATCTATAGAGAGGCATACATGTTTAGTTAAGAGTTAATTCATATATATAGTGTTATTATTTACATACATATTTTTATTTTATCAATATAAAATAAATTATATAAGAAATAAAAAGATCCCAAAATAAAGAGAAAAATAGAATAGAGAGGAAAAAAGCAAAACTAAAAAGAAAGAAATAGAAGAGAAAAAAAAGTAAAGAAAGAAAGAGATGAAAAAAAAGTAAAGAAACGTCAAGAAAGAGAAAAAAAAGAAAGAAATAGAGAGAGAAAAGGAAGGAATGAAAGAAGGAAGGAAAGAAATAGAGAGAGAATGAAAGAAGAAACTAAAAAAAAGGAAAGAATTGTGGAAGCCGAGTATCGAACTCGGACCATTCAAATGAAGAATGATTCTCTATCCATTAGGCTACACCACCTCTTTAAAATATTTTTACATAGAAAACATATACCTATTTTTCCAAAAAGTTGGGGGTCCCAAGAGCCCCCCAGACCCCAACGTAGCTCCGCCTCTGATTATGTGGCTTATGTTGATGGTGATGCATCAACAAAGTTATACGCCCTCGGCAAGGCAGATGCAGCTCGACACCTCGAATTAATCCGCCTTCCTATGAGAAGCTGGCTGAGAGAAGGCTTAAAGCTGGCGGGTTGGGGGCTACAGCCATGACCCTCGGTGGGGGCTGCGGCCTCCTCATGCATAGGTGATAGCCCCTCTAGCCCAAGGCATGAAGAGGTACGCCTACAAACTTGAAATAACTGCATGGAATTAAATTTAAAAACCAGTGTAGCATCCCCTAATTATTTTTTATGCATCTGCCACTGTGCCCAATCCACTAAACGATTCTAGACAGTGGCGGATGCAAAATAAAGTCTTAAGGGACTATACTATTATTTAAATTTGCAGGCAGTCATTTCAAGTTCGCAGGGTCATCATCGTGCCTTGGGTGTCAAGGCAGATATAGCCAAGGTTTCCAGCGAGTCGGCGACCTACATGGAAAAAAATAAACAGACAGCTGGGGACTTCAGCCCAGCCTTGTCTCGCTGTGCGTTCGCCAACAATTCTAGTTGTCATTAGAGGCTCAAAAGTTTAGGATATTTTAATTATTATGCTAGTTTGCATGCATATTTCCATATTTGTGTATTTAATTGCTTGAATGTTTTGAGATAATTTGATGGTTTTGCAGATGGTTGTTGTGTTGAGTTATGTATGTCTTACGATTAGGACGGAGCTAGAATTTAAAAATGAATGATATTCATGTTTTTAGAAACAAGTTTGGACTGTATTCTATCTTGCCCGAACGATCATCGCCGCCTGGCTCTGCCTCTGGTTACAACCTTATGATGCAGCGGAGCTTCGCCAAAAATACAGAAACAATCGTTTATTCATGGAGATTTACCGAATACTCAAAAGAACATAAAGATAAAACCCTAATTTTCATTTCAATAACCAATCCCTTAAAATCATCAAAAACCCGCCCCCAATAGATACTAAAGTCCAGCAGTCCCAAACCATAAGGAAATAATAAGTCGTCAAAAAAATATGAAAACTAATTAAAATAAGCATAAAAATATAAAAATTAAAATAAGCATAAAAATATAAACAGAATAAAATTATATCTTGGGCTTTGTCACTTAAACTGGGTCGAAATTGTCTATAAAATGCTATTGCAGCCTCATCTCCATCACCTTAATTTAGGATCGTATTCATAGGATATTTCTTCGAGCGAGTATACAAGCTCCATTTTTGCATTTTGAGCAAGCGAGGCTCCCAGTTTAAACACGTACGAAAGTTTTATTGATTAAACAGTTTAGTTAACTCAATGTCAGTACGTTGGAAGCAATGGATATTCTGTGGCTTATAGTTTCCAACAAATTCAAGGGAAAAGCTTCCAGTTTTGGAGGAAAAACTAATGTATTTGCAGTATACTAGAAACATTTGGAAACTCAACAGCAGAGCACCCAATTAAGTAAAATCCCACTGTATGCTTGCCTTAGGCCACTTTTGGTAGGTTAGTTAGGTTTCGTCTAGTTAAAATGTACTGTTCAAATGGGTTTTGTAACCCACCACTTTTGTGGGTTACAAATCTTAAAGAAATAGTGTAAAATTGAGCTACCAAATAGCAAAATCTACCAAGCCCGTCATTAAAACACGGGTCGTAAGGATACGAAACAGAGTTACCAAACAGACGCAGGATATTAATATGGGCTATCAAACAGACGCATAACTTTGTTATCCTGACGAAACAATTGTTACGACATCCATGACTCAATTATACCTCTAATGTGCATGGAAAGAAAGACCACACACACCTCTCAGCCTTCTCGTATAATTCTCATGAGTATATTATGAAAATGAAAAATTATAATTAATGTATATACTCTTATCCAAGTAAAAAAAAAATGCATCTTGACTGTAACTCAGAAAAAAAATTCAAAATAAATGTTATAATATCAGATATGATGTTACCCTGCATGTCCAACAAATCTGTATATCATTATCTACATCAATGTTGGATGCCTTTAAAGCTTTCAGTATGAAATCTTGACGAAAATTGGAGACCAAATATAGGTGTAATAAGAAATTATATTAGAAAATGTGTTGTTATTTACTTATTTACATGTTTTAGAAAAATCAAATATATATGTATTATAATGAGTATTATTCCATACTCAACACATGTATTTAATAAAAAATATATATATATATATATAGAGTGAGGTTCAAATAAGAACCAATTTTAACGTGAGAACTAAGAACCATGCATAAGACGTTGAAGATGATGCAGAGGATGGTATAAAGTTGTGCATAACGAAAACTTTCTAAAATTATTTTGTTGGGCAACAATTTTAGAATGTTTTCGTTATGCATAACTTTATATGTTTTATTCATCAATTTTATACATTTGTGCATAGTTCTCATGTTCTCACAATAAAAATGGTTCTCACGTTAACCCTTCCATATATATATATATATATATATATATATATATATATATATATGGTTGAGTTCCTTAGTACCCGATCCTCGTGTAGTATGTAGTCGGTGACTTGAGCGGACATTTCACATGCTGGGGCCCAAAAGAAATTTTATAATAAAATAAAAATAAATAATATTGTTTAAATTACATTACAATATTCAAAAATAAAAGTTAAACACAATCACATCATAACATTTCATTTCTATTCTTCATCTTTTGAAATCACTGTATAATAGTTTCATTAGTGATATTGACGAACACATCCTTCTCAATTATAAGAAACTAAGCAATCATTCAGTAGTTGGTCTCTCATACGATTGCATAGAGAACTTTTGATGAATTTCATTGCTGAAAAACTTTTTCTACTGAGGCAATTGCAACTGGTAAGATCAATGACAACTTAACTAATAAATAAACCAATGAAAAACCTTCATGTTTTCTTATAGAAACCATCTGTTGAGCAAGACTTCCAATCTCTGATACTTGTGAAAACTTTTCATTTATAAGCACATCGAAAATAAATTTTTCAAGTTGATTTTCAAGTTCATACAAAGTAACTTCAGAAAATTCAGATGAGTAACACCTTACAAGGCGAAGCAGCTTCTCCGATTTAAATGCAAAAAATTGACCTCATTGTTTCTCTTATGCAGGGAGAGAAGACAAAGACTCCTTTTGGATTTCTTAACTAAACAAACACAGAATATATACTACAAAATAATTTATCAAATCTCTTATAAAGCCGAATAAAAAGTCTAATTATGGAAAGTTAACTAAACAAACACAGAAAATATATAACTAAAGTTATTATATTAAAACTTAGAATATGCAAAATAAAACTGAAAATTAATGAAGAAAAGCTTAATGTGCTTCGTGAGTCAGAACTAGTTTTTGGCTTTTTGCTTGATACAAGATATTTTTATTTATTTGTAACATTGAAACTGTGATACAGAGAACATGTAATTTTGTAGTCACATATTTTTAACTAGGAGAAAGGTTAAGCTTAGACAGTAGCAAATGAAACAATCAAATGTAACAATCCAAATCATGATTCTCAGCAAGAAAACTAACTAAAATTACATAATAACTAATTTAATTTGATAATTTTAGAAGCAATCAACACATTCAATAACCGAACAAACAACGAGAAAAAGAGACGAATATGGTTTATGTTGCAAACTCCTCAAAAATTAGAACAAAACTGTTAAATTCAAAAGTCACCGGAGTCGGAGGATCGCCGATGTCTATTCCCGGATGAAAGATGCCAGAATCTTTGTTGTGGGAAGAAAAAGGCAACAAGAGACAGAGAGAGAGGATAATCTACTGGGTGAAGCTCCAAAAAGATGATATTTTAGATATATTCAATAATATATTAAAAATTATAACTAAAATATGAAATTACTAAAATACCCCTACATTTTTTCAAAATTGCTGGGGGGCCATAGGCCCTCCAGGCCCCTTACTACCTCCGTCCCTGTATGTAGTACTCAATCTAGACCACACAATGTGTTCATGTGGACAACATAGATAAATGACACGTGGCATGACATCTTTTTATTTTTTTATTTTAATTTTCGTTTAAGTGCAATATAGTAATTATTTATTCTTCTTCTTTTTCTTCTTCACATCTACTGTAAATTATTATTGTTCCTCGGAGAATAAAGAGAAGTAGGTGGCAACGATGTGCGGTGGAGGCGGTCGTGGTGGCATCAATGGCGCGGTGGAGATAGTCACGATTGTGGCGTTCACGGCGGTAGCGGTTGGGTAGTGGCTATAGTTGGAGCTACCTGAAATTTAAGAAAAAAGAAGAGGACTTTGATATAAGGTTGAAGGATCGAGATGGAGGATGACCATGGTGGTGTTTAAGGTTAAGTTCGTCAAAAATCGAAGAAGGATGCGGTGGTTTACGGTGGAGTTCGCAGAAAATCGGAGAAGGAGGTGGCGAGATGAAGCTCCCAACAAAGAATATGCATACTAATACACATAAATTTGCATAACAATACACATAAACCTGCATATACATAATACTATATAAACATGCATATTACAAAACAGAAACATGCATACTATTAAACAACAACATACATACAACGAAACACAAACATGCATGCTTTAAAATAAGAAACTCGAAGGTTTTTCATTCTCAATATCTCTCTCTCTCTCTCTTCTCTAATATGCACAAACATTTTTCTTGTTGATAATTTATTTTCTATCTTGTTGATCATTTGTTTTCTTTCAAATTATAAAGTTAGAAGTAATCTATCTAAACAAGAGAATAGATTCTGGATAAATCAATCTAATATGTATTTTTTTATTCAACATTATGCAGTTTTGTTTTCATGCGCATGCAGTTTTTGGTTTTAAAACATGCATGATTTGTTTTTCTATATCACATAACAAAAAAAATTGTGTAACTTTGTGTTCAACCGCTGTAGTTTTATGCATAACAATATGCAGTTTTATGTTCAATTATATGCAGTTTTATATTTAATTACATGCATGATTTAATTTTCGGTATTACATAACAAATCAAATTACTAATCTACCTCATCATGAGCGAAATCAATGAAAATAAACTTAAAAATCCGAAAAATCTCCACCATATATAGGATCTATGAGATGAGTGGATGAGATTAAATACTACATACTACCTCGGACTCGAGTACCATTTGATCACTCATATATATATATATATATATATATATATATATATATAGAGAGAGAGAGAGAGAGAGTTGGATTCAAATGAGAATTATTTTTATCCTAAAAACTAAGAACTAAATGAATTCGCTATGAAGATTGATGAATCCGTTGAGAAAATTATTGAATTAAAAAATTCAAAAAATTTCACCTGGTTCGAATCTCATAAGGAGCGAAAATTTTATTTTTTGGATTCAATAATTTTCCCGACAGATTCATCAACTTTTATAATGAATTCATCATTTTTTGGTTTTTATGTTCTCACGATAAAAATAAACCACACATTGTAGCCACGTGGATAGCATGGACAAGCGACACGTGGCATAAAATTATTTTTATTTTTATTTTTTTGAGGGCAACACAGCATTTTTCCTTCTTCTCCTCTGCAACTGATATTGTTCGCCGGAGAAGAATAGGAAGCCGACAACAACAATGGCACAATGAAGGCGGTCACGGTGGTGACTGTCACGACGGCGACAGTCGCGGTAGCTTATCCCTGTCTGAAATTACAGAAAAATCATTGATTAATTACTTAAAATTGAAGAAAAATAAATAGAATTTTAAGAGAAGATTGAGGTATCGAGAGAGATGATAGCTATGGTGATTTTTATGACGAAGTTCGTCGAAAATTGGAGTATATAAGAGACGGTGGTTTACGATGGAGTTTGCCGGAAATCAAAGAAATAAGTGAATCGGAGAAGGAGACGACGAGATAATGTCATCTACAAAGAATATACATATTGATACACATAAACTTGCATATGTATAATAATATATAGACATGCATATTAAAAAAACAAAACATGCATACGACTAAACATAAATATGCATAGAACGAAACACAACCATGCATGTTTTAAAACAAAAATTATCATTTTCGATATCTTTTTTCTTTCTTCGTCAATATGCATAAACACTTTCTTGTTGATCATTTGTTTTCTTTCGAATTATGAAGAAACTAAAAGTAATTGATCTAAACTAGAAAAGAAATTATGGATAAATCAATATCACATGCATTTTCATGTTCAAAATTATGCAGTTCTTTGTTCAAGCTATGCAGTTTTTTGTTTTAAAACATGCATGTTTCGTTGATAAACCTCATTTTTACATAATTTATAAGGCCATATTTGTTCAGTTTATAATTGATAAGTGATCTTTTGAGCTATCATTTGATATATTTATGTTTACCTTGAAAGATATTATGCCGTGTGTATCTCGTGTCATTTTAGCACAGGTTTTGATGTCAAAAATGTATATCACAATAAAGATGAATTTTGGCTCACAACGCTTCGCGACTTATTCTCGTGACGAATACCCACGATCAAAACATGCGAGTAAGGGCGGAAAAGCCTCGCGACATTTGCTCGCGATAAAAGGTCGCGAGCCAAACTCGCGAGGAAGCACGGACGCAGCCAGAAGGGATCATTCGCAACATTCCATTGTGAATCTTGCTCGCGAGCCAGTCTTGTGAGCCGACGCGGCCTAAGGTTGATATATTCGTGCAGTCAGAACACGATGAAAGACACCTTAACTTTGAGACGAACAGAAGGCCTGACAACCCTTCCACATAACATATTTTTATCTTTTCAATTCCTTTTGCATTCACTTTTCGTTATAGCTTTTAGAATTAATTTGATTTCAGTTTTACCTTTAGATTCTTGCGAGAGTTCAGTTTATTTACGGATTCAAGTTGCTACATTGTTCATCATGGAATCCTACGGTTTTATTTATCTATTTCAATTTATGTTATCGTTATTTAATTCTTGCTTTAGTATTTTAATTATGAATAGCTAAATTCCGTATTGATCCTAGGGTTTGTATGTCTGACTAAATTCGTATGATTTATTTGTTGATACTGTTTTGTCGTCCCATTCATGATTTATGATTCTTGGCTATAATTCTCATGTGTTGGTATCTGTCCAATATTAATGCATGCTAGTTATGTGATTGATGTCTTGGCGGAATTAATTACATGATCGATATCTTGAATACATAATACAGATTTTACCTTGAGACCTGGCGGAGATAGGTGAACTGTAGGAGGTTATTCTTTGTGTGCTTTAGGTAATTAGTTTACTTCTCTTGAGACCCGACGGAGATAGAGTTTAAGCTAACCTACTACTATAGGTTATCTTGGAGGAAACTATAGTTACATTAATGATCGTTCATATGAATGTGGATTAAATTGGTAAACAGATTAATAGGTTAAATTGTGTGAATCTAGTTAGGTTAAGTATATATCTAGGGTCAGTCTCTCATATATGATTTATTCCTATTTCATTTCGAGTCTAGTTTTATAATCTTCTCTCTTGATATTTTGTTATCTGAATAATAATCAAGATTCTTTGTTAATTATTTGTCGTGTTCTCGAGTTGCAGTCCTTGTGGATACGATATATATACTTGTTGTTTTACTATCATTTAATTGGTAGGAAATTAAGCGATCATTCGTTTTTCTGTATCACATAACAAATCAAATTGTGTAGTTTTGTGTTCAATCATATGTAGTTTTATGTAGAACAATATGTATTTTCGTGTTCAATGACTATACAGTTTTTTGTTTAATTACATGCATGATTTGATTTTATGTATCACATAACAAATCAAATTACTAATCTTCACTTATTGTAGCGAAATCAACGAAATTAAGTTTAAAAGTCAAAAAAAATCTCAACCATAGGATCTATGAGATGAGTGGATGAGATTGAGTATTACATACTATCTCAGGCTCGGGTACTATTTGATTCCTCCTCTCTCTCTATTATATATATACATATATATATATATATATGAGATGGATCAGGTAGGAATGAATAATTTTGTAGGAAATAGGAATAAAACTTGGCCTTTGATTTGTTGGATCAATGGTTGAGATTTAATTTCGGTTGTGCTACAGTTTTGTGTTTTGTGTGCTACGCGGATTACTATGCAGCACTAGAACTCTTCTTGTGCTACGCTGCAATGAAAGATGTGCTAAACTAATATATTTAACATATGTGCTACGAAGAGATGAAATATGTGATAAACTAACATGTGCAACATAGTAATTCTGATTGTGCTACACAAATATGAAAGATATGCTAGACTTACATATCCATTCCTATTTCCTACACTTATTTCCATTCTCACATGACCCATCCCATATATATATATATATATATATATATATATATATATATATATATATATAGGATAAGAGTATACAAAGTATAGTCTTTTTAAAGATTTATGAATGGGTTCTAGTCCTCTTTTATGAATGATTTTAGACTAGAAAATTAATCACCCTATCATAAAATAATGAATTGCAGAAGTCCAGAAATGGAAAAACGGGAGTGGGGTAATACTGAATAATATATAACAATAACGCGGGGGCTGGGCTGGGACAGTAATAAGCATAAATCAAAATGGTGTGAAATAGAATTATTGGATGGCTTTCTGAGTCAGAGGAGATAAACTCCTGCGCGCGGATGTTACTTTTCACTTTTTTTTTTGTCAATTAATACATAAATTTTAAAGGCTGCGTCACGGTGGACTCGAACCCGAGACCTTTGGCCTCGAGCATTAACCACTCTACCACTAGGCCAACACACACACACGTTACTTTTCACTTTGTTGTACGCATAGTGTATTAGAGTCAAGCTCGAGGCTGCCAATACTCGAATAACTCATCTCGTTAACATCCATAGGTATAGGTGTAAAACCTACAAATAGCGAAAGAGGCCGCTCGATTAAAGAAGTCCATTTAAATTAATGAATTTATCTCTTGGAGGGTGTTTGGCTAAGCTTATAAGCTCTTCAAAACAGTTTATAAGTTGTTCATGAGCTTATAAGCTTATGCAAAATGTTTGGTAAAATAAGCTCCTAAACAGCTTATAAGCTGTGAAAATAAGCTCCAACAGCTTATAAGCTTCCTTAAAAATAAGTAGCTCAACTCCAATTTATTTTTTCATAAGCTTGTAAGTAACAGTAAATTTAACAAAATAACCTTACTATGATTCGTTATAATCTACATATATACTATCAACTTCACTCTCGTCAATTTTATCGCTCTAACTATGATTTTCTCTCTCTAACTCACGATTCGTTCTCTAGCTTATAAGCTAAATTATCTAAATACTTTGACAACTTATAAGCTTTTGAAACATTATGTCTTATAAGCTCTTTAAAATAAGCTTAGCCAAACACCCTCTTAGTCTCCCCCACGCATTTCATAAGGACATAAAATATAACGGACTCAAATACGAGATTCAGCACAGCCCGCATGGCGACACCAGACAAAGCATCATCCTACTTTTCTCTTAAGAAAACCTAAGATTGGCTCAAACTCTTGCTACTTTTGCTAGGACAGTTGCTGCTAAAACTTTCTAGTTAAAAAGCATTCATCAAACATTAAAAAAGTACTGGTACTATTTTTTATTTTTTTGGTATCACGGGTCATGTGCAATAGCCTGCAAACCACACAGGATAGGTAAACCACACTTGAAAAACAGGGTGTAACAAGCTCAAACCCATAGAGGCGTTTGATGGGGTTCGAATCTGTGACCTCTCGGCTACAGGAACCCACTTTAACCATTAGGCTGTCCCTAGGGGACAGTACTGCTGCTATTCTTCCTTAATAAAATGGTGCAAGAGTAGAAGCATCCTTAAAACATTCAAAAAAAAGACTATACTTTGTCACATATGACTGAACCAAACCTCTTAATTGTTTACTAATGATGAAATTATAGGGAATTTTCTCAATTTGATTGTAGAATTGATCTACACTAAGTTTCTACGACATGGCCACCACCTCTTGACCTCACTATAAAATTATGATATACTTCTCATCTTTCTCTTATATCATAGTAATTAATAAAATTATAAAAATAAATTTATATATTCACTTTTATTGTAGGATACATTCATTGTATTTACAGCGATAACTGAAAAGAATATATATTTATGTTGTCCTTTCAAAAAGGAAATGCACTTTCATTGCCGATGGCATTGGTGTGGGAAGGAAATTAAGAATGTATCGAACTTTATAGTCTTCCAAAATATTTATGATGGGATATGGCCCAACCACGCAGGCCCACTGACAGGCCCAAACGAGTTGGGCTTGACATTAGTAGCGGCCCACGCGGTTAAGCCCAAGGCCCAGCCTTCAAACTCTAATCAGCCCCCAAACCCTAATCAGGCGCCACCTTGCACAGAAGGCCAGGCGTCCCTACAGGCGGAAGGCTAACAGGCCCTATGGACAAGAGGAACAGTCCCTACACACAGAAGGCTAAGAGTCCCTACATGGGAGGGATCAGTTCCCGCCTTAGGGGCCCTCATATATGTATAAATAGGAGTTAGATCGAAGGTAGAAGGGTTAACAACTTCTCGAATACTAAGAGCTTCTAGCTATACTCACTGTAATCAAAAACATAGTGAAAGCATTGAGGAATCACTCATCCGTGGACGTAGATCTCATTAACGATCGAACCACGTAAAAGCCTTGGTGTTCTTTACTGCTTTACATAAATCTCGCATATCTACATATATTAGATTTATCATTGGCGCCGTCTGTGGGAAACTACGAACAAAAAAGCTTCATTTTTCTACAAATTAATGGCAAGGACACGTGCAACCGCCGTCGATCTTGGCAACAACACGGCGAGGGCGACTGGTGGTCACCAGCGCCAGCGAAGGAGATCGCAGACGCCACAAGTGGTCACACACGAGGGCTACATGGAAAACGTTCCATACACCTGGGATGCCTCCCAACGGAGGAAGATGCCGACCTCAGCGAGGACGAGCAGACGATTCGTTCGTCCCACGAGGCCCTTGGCCGAGCTATGACCGAATTCCTTAATGCCAACCTTGGCCAATTCCAAAGCTTCCTCAACCAGAGGACAAAAGGAGCGGGCCCCTCAAGAGCCCCCGAACTGGCTACCACGGGCACTCGAAGTCGTTCCCCCCTTCGAAACAGCCAGCGTTCACCTCGGCGTGATAGCCGAGCCGCCACCACCATTCGCCCCCGCGCCATTCGCGGAGCAGCTCTCCACCTCGTCATGCCGACCAGAGAGCCGAGCAAAACAGGAGAGAAGAAAGGCGGAGCAGAACTCCTCCTCGGAGAGACGATAGACGCCGTTATCGGTCTCCCACCCCTCCAAGGAGAGATGGCAATGATCTCCCGGGGTTCGACCGGAGCGGAAGAATAATCTCTCCTTTCTCCAGAGAGATTCTGGACACGCCCTTGCCCCAGCGGTATAGGGCACCCAACATCGCCGCCTACGATGGCCTCGGGGACCCCTCCGACTTCCTTTTCGCCTACACCACTAACATGGCGAATCAAGGAATGGAAGATTTCCATATGTGCAAGATCTTCCCCGAGGTGCTGATCTCCAACGCCCGACGCTGGTTCACCTCGCTCCGCCAAAATAGTATACACTGCTTCCAGGATCTCATGGATCAGTTTAAGTGGCGTTTCTATCAGAAAATGCCACCCCAAAGAGCCTCGCCGACCTGCTCACAATCCGCCAAGGGCGGGACGAGACGATGTCGAACTTCGTTTCGAGGTTCATCAAGGAGTCTCTCAAAATCGATGAGAGCAACGATTTCTATATCATCAACACGTTCAAGAATGGGATCCGACCCGGCGCACTGAACAAGGAGATCACCCGTGAGAAGCCGGAGACGGCTAGTCGCCTTTGGAACCTGGTAGACAACTTCAAAAGGAGACGAATCAGACCGAAGAAGAGGAGACACAGGACGAGCGGAGGACCGAAAGAAGCCGGATGACCGAGGTCGAGACGCTGAACGCCGAAGTGCCTTCGAGAGAATCAGGAAGGGCCATTTGGAGTCCAGGCTCGGACCTCGGCCAGTCCCTGGCGACAAAGCACCTCATCTGCTCAAATCGAGAGCGGAGATATTCGAGCTCCACACCGAGCTCTTCCCAAAGCCCCCTCCTATGAAAGGAGGATCCAAGAAGAGGTCAACGGATGAATATTGTGACTATCACCGGGGGTATGGTCACGATAACGAGGATTGCAGAAACCTAGGCTCGCAGATTGACGAGCTCATCAAAGAAGGAGCCCTCAAGAAATACCTCGGCCGAGCTCGGCTAGGGAACAAAAAGCGCAGAGGGAAGAACAACGGTGGCAACAACTGCGGGCCGACCTTGACGGTGACCCAGCCTGAAGATGACGAGGACGAAGGTCCCAACACTATGGAGCAGGTCTATGCCATTACCGGGCCTCAGAGGAACGACGAGGTCGTCGTTAAAAATGAAGCTCGAGGTCGGCCCCGAGGAGCCAAGAACAAGCGACTCGGGCGGGTGAGGACATCGTGTTCTCCAAAGATGACCCGGTGCCCAGAATCATGCCCCACCAAGACGCCATCACGATACAAGCCATGGTGGGCAACAAGAACGTCCACCGGTCTACATTGACATCGGTGCCTCCGTTAGTATTATCTTCCGTAGCCGCGGATAAACTCGAGTCGGAGGATTCAACCACACCGCACCATCCCAATCTGCGGAGCTTCACTCAGAGACAGTTCAACCCGAGGGCATCATTACCCTTCCGGTTACCGTAGGGCGAGCTCCCGTGTCGGTCACCAAGGCCATTCAATTTTTCTCGTCCGAGCTCCTTCTCCGTACAACATCATCACGGGAGAGGCGGCTCTATGCCACTAAGGCCGTCTCGCTGGGTATACCACCTCACCGTCAAGATACCCACACCGGTGGGAGTGCTAAGCATCGGGGTGACCAAGCGGCAACTAAAGAGTGCTACGAGTCTCAACCCAAGATGTAGCCCGCCCGGCATAGCATTACAAAATCCTCGAGCCGCCACCTCGGGACGACGACCAAGACCTCCAACTATCGACGATGACCCTCCAAAGTTGTCAAGGTCGGCGTCCGTGGTCCAACTGATATTCGGCAGAGTGTCATGCAGCTTCTGAGGGAATACAGGGATGTGTTCGCGTGGTCCTCACTCGACATGACCGGAGTGTCACCCGAGCTCATAACTCATCGCCTCAACATTGACCCGGCTACAAAACCAGTTCGGCAGAAGAAGAGGGTGTTTGCGGCAGAGTGCAACCAGGTCATAAGAGACGAAGTGACTCAACTCCAGAAGGCCAAGATCTTGTTCGAAGTCAAGTACCCGACCTGGATGGCTAATCCAGTCGTGGTTCGAAAGCCAGGAGGGGGATGGCGCATGTGTGTCGACTACACCGACCTCAACAAACATCGCCGAAAGATTGCTACCCCTCCCGACATTGATAAGAAGGTGGAAGCCTTGGTGGGCTATGAGACCTTCGTTTCCTAGATCTATACAAAGGTACCACCAAGTCCTAATGAGCCGGAGGACGCCCCAAAGACGGCATTCATCATCGACTTCGTGTCTTTGCATCTGGGAAGATGCCTTCGCCTGAAAAACACCGGGCTACCTATCAAAGAATGGTGGGCGCCATATTCAAAGATCACATTGGGCGGATCGTCGAGGTCTCGTCGACGACATCGTGGTCAAGAGTCATAAAAGCAGAGCTGCGCCGGCGACCTCGAAACTATCCTTCACTCCTCAGTCGGCCAACCTCAAGCTCAACCCCACGAGTGTACATTCATGGTGAGGACGGGAAAATTCACGGGATCTGGGGTTTCTCAAGAAGGCTCAAGGCAAATCCCACTAAGGTGAAAACAGTGCTTGACATGCAAGTGTCGAAGACCATCCCGAGATCCACAAACTCATTTGGGTGTCTAGTCGCCTCAACTGAGATTCTTATCTCGGACTCACCGAGAAGCGACTTCCTTCTTCAAGATCTTGAGGAGAGCTCCCGGCTTCGCTGGCGGGAGGAACACCAGTCGCCTTCATGCAGGTGAAAGAGTATCTGCCGACCGCCCACCACGACCGCCCGAAGGCGAGCTCCTCTTTGTACTTGGCCGTCTCTGACGAGGCAATCAGCGCGGTGTTGGTCCGGGATGAGGTCGGATGACAACTCCCCATCTACTTCATCAGCCGAGCTCTCAAAGGACCGGAGACAAGGTATACCAGCCTCGAAAAGGTAGCACTGGCCCTAGTGAACGCTAAGCGATGCCTCCGACCCTACTTCCAAGCCCATTCCGTCTGTCTTGACCGACTTACCCTTGAGACAAGTCTTGTTAAAGCGAGTCATCCGGACGTATAGCTGTGGGCACTTTGGGCTCGGCGAGCACGACATTTCGTTTCTCCTGTGGCCGCCATAAAGGCCAAGCCCTCGCTGACTTCCTGGTGGAGGCCAAATTCACCGAGGTCGGCTCTGCCAGCGAGGTCGCCCCAACGCCCGCCCCCACAGCGGAGGAATCTGTCCTCGCCCGCCTGATGACTGCTGGCAGATGTACGTGGACGGGGCTTCATGCAAGACGGCGGCGAGCGAGCATCCTTCCTCGGCCCGACAAGCGAGAAGTGACCTCGCCCCGGTTTACTTCCCGACCACAAACAACGAGGTGGAGTATGAGCGATCTCGGACTCCGCCTCGCAAAGGAATTGAAAGTGGACAAGATCCGGATCTTGGAGATTCCAGTCGTGGTAAACCGGTCTGGCGGATACGAGGCCAGGAGGATCGAATGAAGCAATACCGAGAAGCGAAGGAGATGTGATCGCTCCTTTTCCACACGTAAAGGTGTAAGTATATGGTAGCGAAGCATCGTATCCACGAGATTGTATCACGAAAACATAGAAGCTAGCTCAACGACAATTCATCATTATCCGCACGTAATTTGGGTGAAAGGTTTAAGGCTTGGAAATTGATCCAAAGCAGCGAACCAAGCGAAATATAAAATAAAGCAATAAAATCACGAAGATAACTAATAAAGAAAGACTAACCTAGGGATGCATCAATCCTATCCACAACGATGTTTATCACGCTTATTATTAACCGTTTAAATCCGAGACAGACGGAAGATCACATATATAACCAACAACTTGATTCACGACAATTGCGGCGATTGATTACTAATTTTCCCTATCACGATTCGTCTAGAGGAAAATAAGCAACTCCAAATGGATCACTAAGAATATGCTTCCTACGAATGTCCTATCTCGATTCGACTCAAGGCTTATTCGTATCATGCATTCAAGATCGATTGACAATTAATCTGATTCGTCATTAGCGGCAACTAGATATGCATCAAGATTGATCGAAATCAACACATATAAATAAGCACCATGAATCATGAATCAATGCCGGAAGGTAAATAACAAAAGCGGGACTCACAACATATAGGATCGAATCATGCAAACCCTAGATTAGAGCGGAAAACTAGCAGACATAATAAGCGGAATAAAATACAATTTAACCATAAAAGCAGAAATTAAATATATAAAACCCGTAGGGAAGCATTGGATGAACAATGGTTGGTCTTGAATCCAATCCCAAGCGAGCGAGCGGAAAACAACGGAAAACGATTGGATAAAAACATTCCGATCGATAGCGAAACGATAAACTAAACTAGAACAAAGCAAAATTAAAGCTAGAACTAAGCGAAGCTAAAACAAAGATAAAGCGAGGAAAACTCTCTAAAACGTGTGCAGGGCGTGCAGGGGTCCGATGGGGCGTAAGGGCTCTTGCTTTATAGAAAAGGTGGAAACCCTAATTTTATCCTCCGTCGTCGCACCACGACCGGTCCTGCGATCGCTAGTGAGATCGCTAGGTATGTCTCTGGCGCGTTCTTCTCGCTTCGCTTGCCTCCTTCGCTCGCGTTGTACCTCGCGACCGGCTAGCGATCGCTAGCAATTATGAAATGGTCACGAAATCGTCCGGTGAGTTCTCGGCTAAGCTTCGTCAGCGGGCACATGGTTGCGATCGCGACTTCTTGGGTTCTCGCTGTTTTCTAGCGGCCATCCTAGCGACCGCTAGGGTGGTCGCTAAAACAGTCGAGCTGTAATACTTTCTCGCGTGCGTCGTTCCTTGCTTGATTATCAACATATAAACCTACAAAGCGTCGAAGGAATACCCAAGCGTTATCTTCTAGAAATAGATAAAACATTAAGAAACGATACGAAACGCACATTAAACGAGCTAAACTCATCTTCAAATATCAATTATAAACGTGTAAAATGCGCGTTTATCAAGATGCTGACCTCATTCAGGTACTTCAGTGTTCATCGAATCCCACGAGGGGAAAATAGCCGAGCTGACATCCTCATAAAGTTAGCTGCGTCATCAACAAGTCCACCAGTGGAGGAGGTTCATTCCAGAAGCATCGCGGAGTCCCACATCGGCATCATCACCGAGATAGAACCGAACTGGATGTCTCCCATAAAGGCCTACCTGGAAGATGGCGCTGCCTCAAGATCGGCTCGAAGCCAAAAGATGATGGCGAAATCCCAAAAGTACCTCGCATACGAGGCGCTCTACAGAAGTCCTACCTTCAACCCTCACGAGATGCCTCGGGCCGGAAGAAGGCGACTACGTGCTCAATGAGATTCACCGGGGTCTTGTGGAAGCCACATCGGGTCGCCAGATCTCTCAAAGAAGACGCTGAGTCGGGATATTCTTGGCCACCTTCGTCCAAGATTCGGCCGAGCTCATCAAAAATGTCCGGTGCCACCGCACTCCACGGTCAAAAGCTACCCCGGACCGATCGAGCGACTGCGAGGCCGTGGCCTTTCATGCGGTGGGGATCGACATCGTTGGCCCGTTCGACCGAGCACCAGGTCAGCTTCAATACTTAGTCGTAGCTGTAGATTACTTCACAAAATGGGTCGAGGCTGAGCCGCTTTCGAGCCGCACGAGCAGGAAGATTCAGACCTTCGTGTGGAAGAACATAGTCGCCGCTTGACATACCGCACATTCGATCTCGGACAACGCCACCCGGTTAAATCGACAAAAATTTCAAGGAATGGTGTGAAGAGCTCCGGATCGAACAACGTTCACCTCGATCGCACACCGCAGCGAATGGTCGGGGCCAGGTGACGAACCGCACGATCGTACAAGGATTAAAGAAGAGGCTAGACCGAGCTAAGGGTGATTGGGCTGAAAATCTCCCCCAAGTCCTCTGGTCCTACAGAACGACACCTCGGACTTCGCACGGAGAAACCCCTTTCAGTTTGGTCTACGGGACCGAGGCCGTCATACCGGCTGAGATCGGCGCACCAAGCCCGTGCATTATTCACCTCGACCAGACCGGGAATGAGGAAGACCTGCGTGCCAACCTTGATGCTCTCGAGGAGAAACGCGAGCTTGCCTTCATAAACGAAGCCAAATACAAGGGCCAGGTCGCACGATACTACAACAAAAGGGTCAAAGCCTCCGCACTCCAAGTAGGCGACCTCGTCCTACGAAATAATGAAGCCAGTAGAGCTGAGCGTCTTAACAAGCTAGATCCGACATGGGAAGGCCCATACCGCGTTCACGAGGACCTCGGCAAAGGGGCTTACAAGCTAGCTCACCTATCCGGTGCACTTATCTCCCGAACCTGGCATATCACTCATTTAAGGAGGTACTTTACATAGCTTCGATTTCAGATCAGCGCGATGTTAGTCCCCTTATTGCTTTACCGAAGTGTGATGTTATTTACCTCTCAATAAAACGTTTGTTTTTCTGGAATAATATTTCACTTTGCCTCGTCTTATACATATGTGAACATCTATTTTGGATATACCACATTTAAACCTTCACAAGGGGACGCCCTTACGAAGATGAAAAACCCACTAAGTAGGGTACTCACTAAGCGCCGCGCTCACAAATTACTCATTAAATTGAGCGTCTAAGTGCAAGGCATACATGCAACTCATTAAATTGAGCGTCTACATGCAAGCATATAGATCACTCATTAAGTTGAAGTATCTACATGCAAAAGACATCCGGATCGGATCTCGTCAATTATGCCCTTTATTTGGGAAGATATACACTTTTGTATCTGATCTAAATACATTTACGACCAAAAGCGAAGTCCTAAGCTATGTTTGTACCTCTCGAGGGAAAATATACACTTGAGCGAGTCTAAATACATTCGACTACATACAAAGTCTAAGCTATATCAAACTCATTCGGGCTTCCGAGCTCCACCTCGCCGGTCTTCTTGAAGCCGCACCCTTAACAAAATCTTGGTCGGCGGTGCACGCTGAACGAACTCGGTGCCTTCAAACCGATCGACAAGGCGGACTCACCGCGGCCTCCTCCGTAGCGCTCGGCGGGCTCGAGGCACCCGACGAAATGGTGACTCGGGACCACCGCGACCGCTCAGTGCACTCGAGCCGGCGCAGGCGGGTTCACCCGAGGCGTTCCTATACCGAGGTCATACCTCGGCCCCTTGAGCCCGACGCCGGGATCACGCCCGCCCCGACCGCCGCCCGCCACGCCGACTGATGTCTGGGCGCCCGACCTACCGAGGACCGCCTCTAAATGCTCCTCTCATTTGGACCCATCGACCAGAGCACTTGGCGTGATCGAGCGTAGCCCTCTCTCTTGAGTTCTTCTATTATTGGACCGGTGGAGCCCATGTAGGCTCGCTGCGGGGCTGGGGCATGCGTCGTTTCCGAACGACCTTGTACATCTGCATGTACTTCATGATGGAGTCGAGGCAGTCTTTAAACTTTTTACTATTAGGCCCCTCCTTATCCCTCAGCACCATGCCCTCTGCCAGCAAGCTCTGAACTCGATCGTCGGCTCCTGATATGGTAGTTCCACCGGATCGGTGGATTACCTTCTCATACTCTGCATGCTCTTCCGAGATCCGAGCTAGCTCCTCCGTCGTCGGCGAGCCGCTCTCGCATTGTATCGGCCGTCCTTGGATCACATCGGCGGATAAGTCCGCCCTGGACTTCGAGTTGTATGATTCTTAACTTTAGCGCCTCGTTCTCGGCCGTGAGGCGGGCCACTTCTCGATCGACCTCTTGCATCTTCTTCTTCAGGTCGGCGGATGATGCCGAATGACATCCATACTCGTCAAAACTCGAGTCATTTCGGACGATCGACTCCTCCAAAATAGCACCTCTTCATCCTTCCGGCCAAGGCACCTCGGACCTCTTTCGGCAGTCGACAATTCATGATCAAGTCCAAGGTATTGAGATGCGGAATGCTATAAATAAAGAGACAACACACATTTCAGAAAGTGATAAATTTTATTACTCAAAAAAGTTGGAATGTTTACAAGGCTGAGGGTCCTATCGACCCCGAAAAATTAGCCTATTACATTAGGTCCACTGACCTCAGGCCCCATGCCGGGCTCGCCGGCCTCCACTTGCACTTGCTGCTGCTGCGGCGCAAGACCCCCTTCGGAAGGAAGCTCCGAGCTCGGCTCCTCCTCCCCCGCCTCCTCCTCCTCCTCCGCTTCGGCGCGCACCTCGGCAAGAAGCTCCTGGAGTTCAGGATCTTCATCCTCCTTGCACTGGGCAACGGCCTCCGCCGTCGAAGGGAAGGAGGCTGGGCCTTGAGCCTCCGAAGGGAAAGACCCAGCCCCGGCAATCACTCGGGCATAGTTCTTGTTCATCGTCTGGGTGGCGACCTCGACCCAGCCATGTTTCACTTTGTCGAAATCAGGCATCTGGGCCGCCAACCCCTCCAGGTGGTCCGACACCACCTTCGTCCGAAGTACGGCGGCCAGGTCGGAGATAAAGGAGGAGAAGGTCTCCGATTCGATGAGTTTGCTGGTGAAGGCCCTTAACATCGGCCCTTGACCCTCCAGCAAGGCACTCCTCTCCTCGGCCATCTTCCTCTTCACCTCAGCCGCCTCCTCTCGCGACTCCTCGAGCTCGGCCCGAGCCATTTCAAGCCTATGCCTTTCTTGAGGCGGTCTCGGCGGCCTCGGCGGCCTTCTTCGGTCTCGGCGCGGCCTCTCGGCTGACGTCGGCCCTCGCAGCGGCCGAGCGCGGCCTCAGATAGCGATCTCTTGCGGTCTCGGCAGCAGCCCGCTCCCTCTCCGACGCCTCATACCGGGAGACGCCCTCGGCAATATACCCCGCAATGTGGTGCAGCTCCCCCATCATTGAATTGACATCCTGAAATTCAACATGGTCAGGAATGTATCGCGAAGGAAACATCAAGAAATATAGAAGAGACCTATACCTTGGGAAAGGATATGGGGGAGCTGGAAGTCGGCGCCTCGTGCGGTATCCGGGTACGAGTGTCCGTCCTCGGCTGGGGTACCGTCACCAACAAGCGGAAGTCGTCCACCACCTCGGGCGCCTTGCCGCTTCACCTCAGGCGCCTTGCCGCCTCGCCTTCTTTCTTGGCGCGATCTCGGCGACTTTGCGAAGTCGCCTCGGCGCATCCACCGCCTTCTTTGGAAATCGAGCTTCCGCAAAAAGCGAGATAAGGGTTGATGAGCACAAGAATAAGGAAGTACACAAAATAAGGATAGTGGGGGTGCCCTACCCCGATCCGACCAGTGCCCGAGGAGCCCGGACCTATAAACGCGCTCGGCCGGCGTTGTTGGTCATCCTCGGCGAAATCAATGGAGATTATCTCGCCGAGGTCGTTCAAGATCTTCTCCTTGGGGCCTGGGGCTTGATTTTCCGTCCTTCATCGCATCGAGGCCCCACTCATACCTCGGATGCCCCTCACCCGCGGGAAGAAGTACTGTACGCGATGGGACACCTTCGAGGAGCCGCTATCTTAAGCCTTCCGCCGGAGGCAGATAGTACACCCTCTTATGGCCTCGACGCTAAAAAGCGCATCAAGACCTCGAAGGACAACTCCCCAACGCCATAGCGGGACAGCCCTAGCCCCACCACCGACCTAATGGAATTCGATGTCAGTTGACATATGGGGATCTGAAAGTATTCTTGAAAGCTAAGGAAAATTTGGGCCAAAGGAAACCTAAGGCCAGCTATCAAGCTATCTACATAAGCAAGTAATAAATCCTCCTGAGGCCATCGCCTCTATCATCCGGTCATGGCGAGCACCACCACGCTTCCTCCGGAATAGGGTATTCCTTCGTTATCTCAAAAAGCTCCTCCAGCGTCAACCTCGACCTCGCTACACCAACCCTCAGTTCGTCCCATACCGATGATACCGGCGGGACCCTGCACTAAGCCCTATGGACCTACCCAGGCGGTTATAGCACATATAGTCCTTTATATCGGAAGGCACACGGCCAGAAACCGAGGCAGAACCAGAATTTTCAGAGCGAGAAGGAGAAGATGAAGAATACATACTTACTTTTCGATGAGATGTTTGGCTCCTTCAACAAGTTCAGAAAAAGTGGGAAGATTTTCGAAAAGTATAATCTCTGATGCAAAGTGTGGAAGAAGAAAGTGAACAGTTGCCTTATTTAGGCCTATTTATGGGGCAAGTGGCGCCTAAAACGGCCGTTTCAACTTCCACACGTGCCTACCCGCGATTGGATGTGGAGTTCACGCGCGCACGCGGTTCGAGCGCCCAACTGCCGCCTGGCGCGTATGACGTACTCTACGGTAAGACAGACCGCCAGTCAGATCGTGTGATGATTACGTTGACCTCATACGGCTCGGACCTCGGACCTCGTCCGCTTCCACATCCAAGAAGGTGGCGCGCCGGTCGGACCTCGGCATCCTCCGAAGAGCGGTGCGGCTCGGATCGAACCTCGGTGGCACTCGGGGCGAACCTCGGTATCATCCAAAGCATGATATCTCTATCAAGCTCGCCACAGTGTCGGACCTCGGCATCCTCCGGAAGAGGCGGTGCCGCTCGAGATCGGACCTCGGTGTAACTGTGACAGAGCCCTATCGAGGTCGGACTTGACTTCCTTTCGCGATCAGACATTTGTCAAACGACCGCGACTCGGCTCGGTCCCCAACAAGCGGCGCGGACATTACTAGCGGCCAGCGGTTAAGCCCAGGCAACAACCTTCAGACTACACGCGTTATGTGTAGTCTATGGACAAGAGGCATCTCACACGTAGGCTAGAGTCCCAGGGAAAGTGGGGCCTCATATATGTATAAATAGGAAGATCGAAGGTAGAAGGTTAGCAACTTCCGAATACTAAGAGCTTCTAGCTATACTCATCGTAATCAAAACATACACTACTATAAAAAGCACGACTTTTTAAGCGTAGTCTATACCCACCATAAAGTAGACCACGCTTTTTAGCGATACCCACCATAGACCACGCTTTTACGCCGTAGTCTATACCCACGCACTACGTAAAAATGCGGCGACACACCACGCTTTTTAAGCGTGGTCTATACCCACCATAGACCACGCTTTTACGACATAGACCACGCCACGCCGTAGTCTATACCCCGAACTATGAAAAATGCGGCGCACACACTCGCTTTTAGCGTAGTCTATACCCACCATAGACCACGCTTTTCGACATAGACTACGCTTTTTCGCCGTAGTCTATACCCGCATCACTGTAGAAAAAGTTCGCTCACCACGTTTTTATGCGTAGTCTATACCCACCATAGACTCACGCCGCACATAGACTACGCTTTTCGCCGTAGTCTATACACACGCACTACACATAGTTCGCTCATACACTACGCTTTCTATACGTAGTCTACGCCCACGCCGTAGTCCATCTACGCACTATAGACACACACCACGCTTTCTATACCCACCATAGACTACGCTTTTTTGCCGTAGTCTATACCCACGCACACACAAAAATTTTGCACATACACTACGCTTTTATGCGTAGTCTATATGTATTAACTACGGTTTTGAGTTTATTTACTACGGTTTTAATGCCAAATTTACTACGCTTTTCTATTACAACCCGTAGTCAATTTAATAACAACTACGGTTTTCAATTTCAACCGTAGTTAATTTCTTTATTTAAACCTGTACAATTAATAAAGCACAAGCAAATGAGATTAAAATATACTTGCGACTACGTTCAAAATCACTATTCAAAAATATACAATATGTTTTCATTACAGCTACAAAATCACTATACAAAAATATACAATCTGTTTTCATTACAGCTACAAAATCACTATACAAAAATACTATCCACATCACATAACAAAACAATAAGACCGTATCCCCCATATCACAGTACAAAATAATTCAAAATATCAATAACTTACAACTAAAACATCACAAGACTATATGTGAAGAAGCATGAAATTTGCCCATTCAACGCGAACTTCATCAATGTCCTCTTGAGAGTAAGACCGATTTTGAAACTATTAACAATTCAAAAATAGAATATTAGCACTCTTGTATGAAAAAAATGATTATATTAAAGAATTGAAATGGAATTATCTTACATGTGAACGTAAAGAAATGGAACCAGTCTTCATAACTTCTTCAATTATATCTTTCATGAAGCGTAGTACAAAGAACCCGCATTGCTTGGAATCGGGTTGTCTTGGACACTTTTTAAAATATCAAATATTAGCAACATGTAGATGTATATGAAATCCAACATAAAACAAATGTGATTTGATAAATGAAAATATACCTTTACAATTTCCCAACTTGGTTGCTTCTTCCCTCTTTTCTCCAATTTTGCATTAAACATAAAAATTGCCCTTCAAGCAATTAATAGTAATTAGATACTACCACAAATACACACATTTCAAAGTACAATACACAATACACAGTATCAGTGTCCCTTTTCACAATAAACCAGAATAATGTTTGATATATGCGAAGGTGCTTGTGTCACTACATTCAATATTCATTATAGACATCAAATACTAAAAGTGAAGATATGATATATGAATTTTTATTTTTTTTTATTTTTTGTTGGTGGTGTGGTGCCCATGTTGCAAGACTTAATATATAGTGATAAAGTTGAAGATCGTGAGCTGTGGACAACCTCTCCGAGTGCCATCTATACTTTCTCGACGCAACCACTTCCTATATTTGTGAAAGGTCGAATCGATCCAATATTTGCCTCTAACTTTCACCTTTTTCTTTATTAATATACGCTTTTGCTATCATCATTCCAAATATTTTTAATGTGTATTCTACCTATTATTTAAAATTATATTATACATACAGTATTACTTAGCCGGATAGGAAAAAGAAATGTTTAGTCGCTCTTCTGCCCACGTGCAAGTCATCACCATTCACCACTTCTAAAGTAATCAGTGTCTATAGATATAAGCGAGTAAAGCTATCCTCATCTCATAAACTAAATTTCAAAAGATTACACTAAAGTTTAAAACTGAAACATGCATAAATGGTTCGATCCTCTTATCGTGGTCAGACACAAAATGTAAGATTCGTATATGGCAACAGTGCCATAAAACTTATTCTTTAGGACCTTCAAATTCATAAGATTATGCAAATTGAGATGAAGGACAAATCATTGAGATTGCTAGTCTAAAACACGATGACATATCCTTGTGAATGCGAAGGCTTAGCCACGTAATGATAATAACATTAATTTGTCTACGATGGCATGTCGGTAACATATAAATGGGTGGATTCTAAACTCCAACTATAAGACTAAAACAAGCTGCAAATTCTCACAATTACTTAATAAGATATATAGTACTACATATCCACAAACTTTCTTCGAGTTCATATAATGATACGTAAGAAATCAGACGGCAACGACCACAAACAACGGAAATCAGTGACTAAAAATGTGAGATCATATCTGAAGACAACCCTCCTTAGAATTACAAGTCCTTGATCACTCTCGTATTTCACGCAAAAGCACTCAATCGGAAACAGCACACCAAGCAACTACATAAATAGCAAACGAATGCAATTCAAGTTTAAAATCTAAGGAGTACGCACATGAGGGCAGATAATATCATATTGATGCTTCAAAGTGAAGAGACAATCAAAGTCTATAAAATATCCAGATACTAGGTTTTCGATTTGGGAGCCCCTAATCTAGCAAATAGTCATCCAAAACCCAACAAATAATTTCCAATTCACAAAAAGAAAAGAAGGAATTAAAGGGAGTCAATCTTACGTGTTGACAATATATTTCCAGTTATCATCACGAATGCGATGACTAAGAGGGTCAAGAAGATAAATCGTTTCTCCATGAGGATCAACTACTATAAGAATCCAATGTTCCCTAATCCATAGAAAACATATAATATTAGACATGTTGAGAAAAAGAAGATAATGGTGATGAACTAAGATTTAAGACTTACCCTACATTGCACGGTACTATCACTAATTGATTTTGAGATACACCTCAAACCTATCGCCAAAGCACGTGTTCGTGCATCTTGATCGCCTTGGGAACATATGATATCTCAAATGGATTCACAAACCGCGATCGACCAAGTGTAGTTGTACTCTCCTTGAACTCTTGGAATAAGTGACTAACAAATAAATAAAATGTATTAAATAAACATATACTTAACATTGCAAAATAAATTTTGAAAGAGTAAATTCTTACCACATATAAACCACAACGCAATTTCCTGGAATTGGCTCTAAATCACAAAACTGGATGATGTCTTCAAGATGTACGAAAATCTCAAAGGGCTTACCAAAGATTTCATCTTCAAATGGAATTAATATCCCTTTCCCATCCGTCAAAGTTTTTCAACATGTAAATCTGACACTTTCATGGATTTAATGCAAAGTGTCAAAACACTTCACATTTCTCTCCTTAACAACTCTTTGCCGTACTTTTGTTTTCTTCGCAGAAAAGACACCCTAATTTGCATAAGCATAAATGTAAATAATAATAATAACAAATAATCATCATTGTCAATCAATACGTTCACACACGGTTCTAAGTCAGCTAAATATATCTGACTAGAACAAATAAATCACTATGACTAACAGGTTCATAATTCTAGTTTGTTAATCAATGTGCACTGTCCACGGGTCACAAACATCTACATATATCAAACTAAGGTTGGAAATGGAAGAAAGAAATGTTGCTGCTAGTTTACATCTAATTGTCTCATGATATATTCAGTAAACTTGCAAGTTTTAACTGCGTAAGGTGTGTTTTGTATGGCCTAATTATGAAATGTGAAATGGTGTTGCTCAGTAACCTGGTATTGTGTAAATGCAAAAAAGGTAAGTTATTGATTACAGAAATGTTGCAAGAACAATGTCTAGGTGAATATCCTCTTTATGAAGTTATTGTGTAAGAACTTTCTAAAACAGCCTGTAGTCGTGGAAGATGCTACTGCTTATGTTGATTATGTTGCACTGGAAGATGCTACTCAGGCACTGAAAACAATGAATGGGAAACGGATTGGTGGTGCTCATATACGTGTGGTTTATCTCAGATCACAATCTTCCAAAAGAGTAAAGTTATATTATTTGAGGAGATGCTATGATAATTATTATTTGAAGTATCACATATTGGTAGCTCGTAGGATGCTTTGTCCTCCATCTCGTATCTAATTTTGGTTATTTGCTTCCTATGTTTATTTTATCACCTAATTTGGACTTGCTCGCAACTAATCGGCAGGTCGAACCCCGACCAAGATGGTCATTCTCAATTTAAACCAAGAAACTTGTCAACAGATGTTACCTCACATCGAAACAATGATCGCATTCATGCGCTCACTTATTAAGGTAAGCCTCTTGAATAATCTTTAAGTAGCTAAATTTCCGATCTAATGATCGGGCTTTAGTGTTCCAAGTACAAAGATGTAGCATTAACGAGTTGTTGTGTGACTCGTGGTCCGCTCAAATTTTAAATTTTGAATGTAAATAATATATACTCAACAGATTCTACCACTATATGTAAGATTAAACAAGTTGCTACCGCTCATCGATTTGCAATCATGATCGTACAAAAGTGATTTCATGCATAAAGATATCTTATTTCTAATTACTTTATATTAAATTTGCTGCATTTGTTGAGTTCATTTAGTAACATGTTATGTTCGTTCGTTTTCATTTATTCTCACGATGGCATTCATAATAGTTTTCACCGTCGCTTATTTTTATGTGAGTGCTAACTTAGACAATTCTAGCGAAGTATTAATGCTAGACATTGTTCTTGCAAAACTTTTATGAAGACAATGAACACCAAATAATAATAACAAAGAAGCATAAGTTTATGAAGTAATAATAATAATAACAAATAATCATGTTAAACTAAAAATAATACCATAACGTATCAACTTTCTCAATCAAGATCACTTGGCAATCATCTTCCTTCTCATTCTCCTTCACTTTCTCCTCGAGGTCTTCATCCACCTCAAAATTCACTTGTTTGATCGAACAACTTCCATTTTCTTCATAATCTTTACGGTCTTTCAAATTTTGTAATTCGCTTCAAGTTTTTTCACTCTATCGTGTAGGTGACATATCATCATTTCTTGTTGTTCTCCGATTTTCTTATCTCCCCCCTTCAACTTACCTTGTCTATGCTCCTTGGATTTTTTGAAGAAAGTAGTAGGAGTAACATAACTACCTACTCCCGCACATGCCTGTATGTTCGCGCTTTTGTAATGCACACGTAAGCAAATCTTCTCCCAAAGTATTAGTCTTCAATTCACCTTCTTCCTTTAGGCGTATGCAATCATCCTTTAGTATACAAATGAAGATTCGAGCAGCTTAAGTTCAAGCGCGCTTAGTATATGCATGTATTATAAAAAATTTATGTTATAATAATAGCAAGATTATTACAAGATATCATCATCATAATAGCAAGAAAATTTTATAATGCATGTATTATAAAAAAAGCATGGAACATCTTACAATCCTTTGCACATTTGCTTTAATTTATCGCCTTCTATATCGCCTTTCTTTGAATTCGGCTTTCTTCCACATGACACCCTATCTACATCATCCTCTCCACATAATTCATCCTTCTACAATAATAAAAAAAGTATGTACATAGGATATGAAGCATAAAGGAGAATGTATCAACTGGTGTTCGAAGAAAATAAATAAGAAATGAACGAAGTAAGGAAAAACTACCATTGTTTTCATTGAAACCCGCATAGCCTCTTCGTGAAAGTCTATGTGGGTAAATGTTCTTCTTTACACTTTCATTTGCTCTTCACTCCATTTCTACAATATGAAGTGAATTCATCATTAAAATACTGTACTAGAAGATACTTTCTACATAAAGGCGCTTCGTTGGTGCCATAAGGTACTATAATAGTTAAGTAAAATAACAATGACTCCATCCCACTTGCTTCAAGAATCAAGATTAAAGAACAGGATAGTCCAGCTGCATTTCTACTTGGAGCTTTATTCGTACAAGAGTGAAGAGCAACTTGAAATAAACTACAACTTGAAGCCATGCTTGCCGACTGAAATAAACAAGCTACACTGCCAAGCTAGGCAGTGCATTAGCATGAAACTGTAATCCTAATACTACAATGATGCAGAAGGCACGTTCTATGTTCTGTATTCATGTTTTTTCAGCGCATCATAGTCCCACCGATCTATTCTTCCCGAGAAAAGCCAATGAGGCAAAAGCGCATCAAAAGTGAGCGATAGAAAATTGAGAAAAGCCAATGAGGCAAAAAAAACAACTATAATACCACCGATCTATTCTTCCCGATCTTGCTTTCTTTTATACGTAATGTATGTTGATTTCACATTAAAACTATCACATAAGTCATTTGCTTACCTTAAAACCTTCATTACTCTAGATAGCACAAATTCAAATCCAATCTTCACGTAGAATACCACCGCATGGGGTGGATCATTCGGCCGAGGGATTGTCTATGTTGGGAAGAATGTATTTTTTATATAATTTAGACTTCCACTGTCGCCACTTTGTGCCTGCAGATTCTTCACATCCTGCCCTCCAAGTCTTTTGAACTACATATGCTACCTAATAAACCAAAAGAGAATTTGCTCAAGTTATTCCATAAAAATCGTGCAATATTAAATAAATATGCATAAATATTAAGGCTACAATTATTTGAATTTATATATGATCAGCAAGAATAATTTAAACAAGCATACTTACATTCACATGCTCCCAAATAATGTCTTTCACTTCTTTTGGCACCATTTTCCAAGTCTTATAACTTATCTTCACCTCTTGTCGAGCAAGAAGACCAATATAGCTTTGCATTTCATTTGCAACTCGACCAATTGGTTGTCCTCGCACATTAAATTCAACAACTTCTTTTATCCTTTCGCCCGCTTTGCAAGCTCACCAAACACACATTTCCTCTTGTTGATTGTGTTTCTTTGGAGTCCAATCCACTGTTATCAGCATCATCGGTAACCATGGTAACCACAAGACCTATTGAAAAAAATATCAATACAAATAATTAGCTTACCATAAATAAAATAAGCAATGTACAATGCAAAACACACAAACATGGGATTGTACCGCTTTAAGAGTTCAGATTGTTAACCCAAATTCCATCACAATCTTGACGAACACATGATGGTTCATTTTCATCACGGTCATCATTCAAATTCATTTGTGGAAGCTCATTATTGAAAGCTTGGTAACTAAGAGCAATATCTTCCAACTCGCACCACTAATCATTTCACGGTACTCTTTATTGGGACATGAGAGTACCACAGCCATATAGGATCTTGAGGGTCTTCAACGATAACACTTGTTTAGCTTGACATCCTAATATAAACGAATCCAGTTTGAACCCAATTCTTTTCAAGTTCACTAAGGTAAACGAAGATCATCTACTCACGCCACCATTATTCTCAACCCAATCACACTTAAACACTACCATCCGAAATGCTTGATAATCAAGCTCCCAAATTTCCCGAATTACCCCATAGAACGTCATATCTGTGACAATTGGGTTTTTATCCTTGGCACTTGAAACCTGCATTGTCTTTGCAACTAAGCTGACTCCAGAATTTTGAACAACTCGTAGATTATCGCGTTCTTTTGTATTGTAAGTAACACCATTAATCAAATAGCTTTGATATTTTAGAACACTTTGCTAGGTCCATGCGCCATCCACTTCAGCTTTGTTGAGATTTGACTAATGAATGTGCTTGATTCTAATGAATGTGCTTGATTTGATGAATGTGCTGATGTCACTTCAACCTTCAGAAGAAACTAAAATTAATACAAAAGGATTTGTTGTTCTAATTGTTTAATATTTTTAAACTATAACACTTACACGCTCACGAAACCAATCGATGAAAGTTTTGTTATGTTCAGCTTGTTGCCAAGTTAAAGTTTTGGTAGGATATGTTTTCTTCACAAGTTCCAGATGTTCTCTGTCCAAAAGATACATCCATAAAAATTAGTGCATAATTATTTAAAAATGAAGGCTATCATTAAGTCGGGCATATGTTGAGGACATACTCAATATATGGGTCGACCTCAATATCATTGTTCAATACATATCGATGTGCTCGCTTCCACCCTCAACACCGATTGTGTGGTGTTGAGCACTTGTTAAAGGCCTTGTTCGGATGGCTTGCGAGTAATGAGACGGATTCCAATCGTGTGGACATTGGATAAGTAATCAAGCAAAATTCCACCGCCTCTTCACAGAATATAGCATTCAAGAATACAACCTTTAGGCCGATTACGATTGCGCACATATCCTTTAAGGATTTTCATAAATCTTTCAAACGGATACATCCATCTATACCAAACTGGCCCACATAATTCCACCTCTCGCACAAGATGGACCACTAAATGAATCATTATATCAAAGAATGACGGAGGAAATTCCTTTTCAAGCAAGCACAAAGTCGTCACAATATCTCTTTGAATTTGCTCTAACTTTGACACATCAATAACTCTCTCACACAACACATTGAAGAAGAAACACAACCTAGTGATGGTATACCTCACATGTTTTGGTAAAACACCACGGATGGCAACTGGAAGCAATTGTTGCATTAAAGTATGGCAATCATGGGACTTGAGTCCAACTAGTTTCAAATCCTTCATGGACACCAAGCTGGAAACATTAGATGAATAGCCCATAGGCACCTTCATTCCATGCAAAGAACTGCATAATTTTCTTTTCTCTTCTTTACTTAATGTATGATAGGCAGGAGGTAAAAATGTTCTAGATCCAATCACTTCGGGTGCCAACTCAAGTCGGACACCCAACTCCATCAAATCTTGTCTCGCTGCAATTCCATCCTTCGTCTTTCTCGGAATGTTTAGTAATGTGCCAATCAAACTTTCACACACATTTTTCTCAATATGCATCACATCAAGAACATGTCCCACATGTAGATGTTCCCAATACGCAAGATCAAAGAATATCGACTTTTTTCCAACATGTTTTGCCTTTATCCATTTGTGGTGGTTCTTGTGTCTTTGGTTTCTTTTTGCCTTTCTTTTCTCGCTTGACCGCCATCATCATAATTTGACTTATTTACATCCTTTTTCCCCAAGAACAAGTGATGTTCTTAACTCTTTCAATTACCTCGTGGCCACTCAACGGATTAGGGCAAAGTCAAACTCTTGTTGACCATCAAAAGCCTTCTTTTGTCGTCGATAAGGATGATGTGCGGTGTAGGAATCTTCTATGCCCGTATATGACATTTTTCTAGAATGTTTCAACATCTTCGCATATGTTTCTTCTCCACATAATCGACATGCTTGATATCCTTTACGAGCACCTCGATAGGTTTCCATAGGCGGAAAAATCATTGATTGTCCACAATGTAACGCTTTGAGCAAGAAACTTTCTTCTCGGTATGCATCATATGCTTTGATACCCACATCCCATAACTCCTTTAAGTCATCAATTAAAGGTGACAAATACACATCAATGTCGTTCCCCGGTTGTTTTGGACCAGATATTAATAACGTCAGCATCATGAATTTTCTCTTCATGCATAACCAAGGAGGTAGATTGTACGTGACAAGTAACACTGGCCAACAACTATACGTAGAATTCATTAGGCTGTGTGGATTGACACCATCTGCGGATAGAGCTAACCTAAGATTCCGATTCTCTGAAGCAAATTCTGGCCATTTTTCATCCACTAATCTCCAGGCTGGTGCATCAGCAGGATGTCGTGATACCGTCTCGAACATCTTTCATTAGCATGCCAAAGTTAAGTCTTTAGATGTTTCCTTATTTTGAAACATTCTCAAAATCTTGGTATTGGTGGAAAGTACCACAATAGCTTTGCAGAACGCCAATATGTAAATTAGTTGTCTTCCCACTCTTCTTCCATCTTGACAATCCACATGTAGGACACTCATCACGCTCTTATATATCTTTCTATATAAGATGCAATCATTTGGGCAAGCATGGATTTTCTCATAACTCATGCCCAAGGTACTTAAGATTTTTTTTGCATTGTATAGAGATGAAGGCATCTTATTGCAATTTGGAAGCATTTCCCTTAATAAATCTAACAGTTCATTGAAGCCGGTATCGCACCACCTATACTTTGCCTTCAAATTGTACAACTTCACAATTGCTGATAACTTTGAGAACTTTATATGACCTGGATACAAAGGTTTTTCGGCATCCTCAAGTAACTTCCTAAATTCATTTGGATTATTCTGATAAGTCTCATACGCATCATGTATCATATCAATAGGATCTTCATTCTTCTGATATTGACCATCTTCCCATATTCTATCTTTTTCATTGTCTACGCTTGCGTGCATCGATTTTTCCCATGAAATGTCCATTCTTGGTATGTTAGATCCATACCATGACAACACAAGTGCGCCTTTATTGCGGATACATTTTCTTTTTAAATTACCACATTTTGCACAAGGATATGGTATTTGGTTAGAATCTCTCGCATTTTGCAATGCAAATTATAAGAAAGATTCTACCCCATGCTCGTATTCACGTGATAATCTATTCATCGACATCCATGCTTTGTCCATCTTGAACAATCAAAATTCACAACCTAATAGTACCAGCAAACATAAATTTAGCAAATTCACTTCATTATCATCTCTTCTACCAACCAAAATTAAATTTTATATTCTAACACATAACTTGGTGAACTTATCACCCCAAATCCAACATATGAAGTTTTATTCAGCAAATCAATCACTATTGACATAATGGAAACTAGAAAGACAAATACTTATTAACCATCATAAGATTCTGAAAAATATCTTTACTAAAGAGGTAAAACTTACCTTGTCGTGTACACTTGCGCCTTTAAGCCTCTGCGTGTAGATATACCGTCCAGGGAAAACAATGTACTGCCTAGATCCAACCTAAGCAAGTAAAAGGCCAAAAGAACAAGTTCTAAGTCCAGGGAATACCTTATGCAGATTCAACCGAAGCAATTTTATGAGAAACAAGCATGATACTTTACAAAGTTTATAAATCATAATTCACGACTTAAATTTAACATCTTTGGTTACTTCAAAATATGTAATGCACCTCTTATCCTCCCAATCGATCAAACTATCAATATGTCAATACCGCCAAATTCATAAGATAATTACATATTCAAAATAAAGTTGCATCATTATTCCCTTTAGTCTCAAAGATGTTTAGTTGCATTTATTAAGGAAAGAGTCACAAATTATCGGTGGTGGCGATGTCAAGAAAGCTAGTTACGTTGTTTTCATTGTTATTTTGTCCAAAAACATCAAACTTTAATATTTTGTGCGAGAAAAAATAAAATTTGCCGTTTTTCGCATTTTTAGTTAATTAGTTAACTAGAAATGGTCAAGAAATAAACTATATGCATACTTAAAAATAATGCTCTAAGTGGAGAAATTCCGAGTGATGGTCCTTTTAGGAACTTCACAATGGAGTCGTTTAAAGGTAATGAAGCATTATGTGGACTTCCAAGGTTCCATGTCCCAGCTTGTCATGTTGTCAACAAACACAGATCATTTTAATTTTATTCATTAGCTATGTTGATTGCTTTTACACTTGTGTTTGAAAACAATGAACATAGGAGTCAATGGTGAGAAAAGCGTTACTGGCGAGTTGGAAGAGAATAGAATTACACAAATAATCTAAAATATGATATGTTCATTGCAAAGAAAACATAAAAGGCATGTATATATTGATGTGAAAATAGAGTTTCACAAGCAAAACTATGCAGACTTCATTTCATGAGTAATATTTCGATTAGAAATAGAAGTTATGGAAATTCAATGCAAGAAGTTCTCGACCAAATCGCTTTCATAGTGATCGTTATCTCTCAAAGAACAATTTCCTTCCACTCTAATTCATGATTCATGATATCATCCCATTCCTTTCCTCAAACAAAAGTCTTTCACCAACACGCTTACTCTCGCCATATATATTCTCATTCCCAACATCTAACAATAGGTTTCTCCTCTCGGCACCCCAAGAAACACATCGGTCCTTCTCATTTTCTCCCAATCTTACACCTATTGCAAGAAACCGACATAAAAGAAAACTCCTACTCTTTCATTGAACAATCTTAACTCGCTCAATTATTGAAACCATTCTTGTCTATTATAGACATTTCATAGTCCACCTAAAGTTGAACACGCTACTTCCCAAAATAGACAAGAAAAAAATCCAACAAGCAACTAAAAACCAAAATTATCCGAGCCCGATCTCCAAATTCTTCACATTCAATCAACGAAAGCACCGATTCACATATCAATCATAGGACCATACAAATCAAATAATAAAATAAAATAATGAGGCTTGATTCACATTCACATTCACATACTTACAAAGAAACCAAAGGTCCACACTAGTCCCGGATGGAAAGTGGAAGTCATCAAAGCAAATGGGCGAAGTCATCTTCCTGGCTTATCCCTACTATACCATCCCCATATTCTTGCTTACTTCCCATTTTCGAGCTACCCATCTCCATTTTCCTCACTCTCCTCGTTTCCCTAATTACCAAGCCCCACACGGACGCCACGGCAAAATTTAAAGTGCGAGATGAGGAAGAAAGACAAGCCCTCTCGCCTCATTCTCCGTGTCTCTCTAAAAGAAAAATTGCGATTTAGGAAGAAAGAGAACTCACCGAGCGGCGGCGGCGGCGGCGGCAGAGAATGTGGAGTGTGCGGCGATGACAGCGGCGGCGATGGAACAACGGTGGCGGCAAGGAGGTGAAGAGTACAATGATCGTCGCGGCGGGAGTGAAGGCGGGAGTGTTGAATTGTCCGAAATAAATGAATTAAGTATTGTAAATTCAGGTTTTAGTTACAATATAAATATAAATAAAGTCCACATATGAGAGATGTTGAATTGTTGGTGGAATGGTTAAGTGTCATGTTAATAACCCACACATCGTGAGTTCGAATCTCACGTTTGTGAATTTTTTTTTTTTTTTAATTTATGGCATAGACTACGCTTTTTATAAAAACACGCACATACACTACGCTTTTTTTTTTTTTTTTAGCGTAGTCTATACCCACTATAGACTACACGCCATACACCACGCTTTTGTTAGCGTAGTCTATACCCACCATAGATTTACACCACGCTTTTACACCAGTCTATAAGCTTTGGTTTTGTAGTCTATAAAGCTTGAGGAATCACTCTCCGTGGACGTAGATCTCACTAACGACGAAAAAAAGTCTTGTAGTCTATAAATCTGCAGACTAAATATATGGTTTTGTAGTAGTTTGAAGTCTTAAACAATTTGATTTGGAAAGAAAAGGTCAAGTCTTTTGTTAATTTTTATAATGCTTTTAGATTTGAACAAGACCGTCTCTCGGTGAAATGCACGGAAGTCGTTTCATATTTTATAATGTTCAATAAATTTTAAATATTAGGTATAAATATAAATAATATCAAAATATAATCAAGTCTTTGTAAAATTTTATAATGCTTTTAACGGTTTTTCTTTTACTTTTTATATTAGTGGTCAGTTCAAATCTTTTTCACTCTTTGTCAAGGCTTTTACTTCTTAAAGTAAACAAAATACTCTGCTACCGTAGATATTTATCACGTATATCAAATAAGCCGTTATGGAATTACAAATTATTAAAGCATTTCCTTGATACATAATGAAAATTTCCTCCAACTATCAGCGAGACCATTGTGTAAAAGATGTGACATTTGTGAATGAGGTGAATTTGCACTTGAAATCTTTTATCTCATCTTTTGGTGTTCAACTTGCCTATCACTTTTAGTGTTCTTTTAAAAATATTTTGTATCACTTATTTCAATTTTTATGGTTAATAATTAATTATTAGGATTCATTATTCCATAATTAGGTTTAGAATACATTTTTTTATAATAATGCTAATTATAGGATTCATTTTATCAAATTTTTATTTCATTTCAATATGTTGTAATTTAGTTACATTTTACAATTATTAACTAGGGTTCACCAATACCATTGGGGTTTATAATTGTTATTTTTTATATTTAATTTGCATTTATGTAAATTTAAAATAATCATTTGAATTTATTATTCCAAAATTATAACATCGCTTTTACCGAACTTCACGTTTTTGAAAACCTATAAAAAATGGCCAGTAATTCTATATCGCTACCTCATATATGTGGAAAGAATTGATAAACTAATAGAAATTTTGACAAGGGTGACTAAACTTAAAAAAGAAGACCATAGCCAAATCAAAGTGGCCGGACTCGAAAACATTTATAAAATCGTAGTCCCAGACGAAACTACAATGAGATTTAGTGAAAGGAAATCATCAATAAATCATGTTATTTAAATACCCCATCTATCCATACCTCTTGATCAACGCATTAACATAAAAAACCTTGCTAACATAGTTTAGTTTACCTCAATGATGAGTTGTAAAGCGATATATATTATGTGGCTTATGTTGATGGTTATGCATCAACAAAGTTACACGCCCTCGCCAAGGCAGATGCAGCTCGACACCTTGAATCCGCCTTCCTATCATAAGCTGGCACAGAGAAGGCTTAAAGCTGGCGGTTTGGGGAAGCCAGGCTATAGCCCCGGCGATCGGACGACGCGGCCTCCTCATATATAGGTGATAGCACCTCCAGCCCAAGGCATGAAGAGGTACGCCTATTAACTTGAAATAACTGCATGGAATAAATTTAAATACTAGTGTAGCAGCCCCTAATTATTTTTTATGCATCTAGCTACCACTGTGTTCGATCCACTCAACGATCTACAGTGGCGAACGAAAAATAAAGTCTTAAGGGCTATACTGTTATTTAAATTTGCAGGCAGTCATTTCAAGTTCGCTGGATGGTCTTCTTCGTGCCTTGGGTGGCATACTGGTATAAAATAAACAAACAGCTGGGGACTTCAGCCCAGCCTTGTCTCGTCGTGCGTCCGCCAATAATTCTAGTTGTCATTAGAGGCTCAAAGTATAGGATATTTTAATTATTATGTTAGTTTGCTTGCACATTTCCATATTGTTGTATGTACTTTAATATTTTGAGATAATTTGATAGTTTTGCGGATAATTGTTGTGTTGAGATATGTATGTCTTATGGTTAAGAACGAGCTAGAATTTTAAACTTTGACGGACAAAATTATATTTATGTTTTTGGAAACAAATTTATATGGTCGAGATTCTATATATCGATATGTATAAAAGAAAATACAAAATACAGCGTAAATATAAAAGAATAATAAAAAATTTACCCGAACGATCGTCGCCTCCTAGGCCTGGCTCTGCCTCTGGTTACAACCTTATGATGCAGCGGAGCTTCGCCAAAAATAACAATCGTTGATTCACGGAGATTGCCGAATACTTCAAAAAGAACATATATAATGATAAAACCCTAATTTTCTTTAAATAACCAATCCCTTAAAAATCATCAAAACCCCGCCCCCCAATAAATACTAAAGGCCAGCAGTCCCAAACCATAAAGAAATAATATGTAGTGAAAAAATATGGAAACTATTTAAAATAAACATAAAAGTACCAAAGATGAGACATGGAAACACCGCCATGTGTCTCCAAAGAGATCGATTAATTAAGTAAACACATCGTCTGCCAATCAGGATGATGGTTGATCAAAGAATTTAAAGTTATATATTAAAGATAAAAGTATATATTCACGATATACCGACGTCGACCACCAATTTTTATATACACGGTGAAGTTTGGAGCACTGGAATGAAGTTACGAGTCATCAATCAAACGAAACACAACATTTATGCCAGATAAATGATTAGTTGGAACGAACGTATTAAATTCATGATATATTCCATATGAAATTTGTCCTCCGTTAAGAATAGAAAATGAGAGAGACTTCATCTATCACAAAACTTATTACATTAAGAGATTTTATAGATGGCTCCATATAAAACCTCATATGGTCATATAATATAGACTTTTCATTTGACGAAGGTCGAAAGGATAAGACATAAGGACCATACATGGTTCAAGAGACGATTACGGTAATCGTACAAGATCAAAAAGTATTAATAAGCATAAGACTAACAAAGAATGTTATGCATATCAGCGCTGATCAGATTCATATTTAAGTGTTAAAGATCAAGATCGTTCAAATAATTCACATATTGATGTGGAATAAGGTTATGTATTAATTCGTACTTGTCGAAAGAATGGCGACGCCATCTAGATAGAGAAACTTTCTCAAACGGGTACGCACGTAATTAATAAAGTAAGTGTTTGAGCTCAATCAACTAGTCTCTAAAGACGTATGAAAGAAAAAAATGCCAAGAGCTTTTTTTTATAGACAAATTTCGGGACGAAATTTTCTTAAGAAGAGTAGAATGTAATATCCCAAAAAATTTAAGCATTGTTTAGAGTTATTAACTAAATATCGTGTACTCGTTAATATTAATTGAGGTCGATGTTATCTTATTAATCAAAATTTAACATCGATATTTTTAATCAAGAGCTTAATTTGAATTAAAAAGGGATAATGGATAACGGCATGGAGACGACAGAAAAAACATAAACGAGCCGGATATATTTTACCGCGATGACTTTGCAAAGTAAAAACTTTTCCTAAAATTTCTCCTCCTTTATCTAACCCTTACAATCAATTAACATCAATCATCTTACACACCTATGCTACACACTAGCTATGTACTATGAAGATCCCATACACACAAACTACCACATCACACCATACATTTCAACCTTCCATTATTCAAACTGGTCGAACACCATGGAAGAGGAAAGAAGAGTAAGTACTCCTTCAATTTTTTCTATCTTGATTACACCCTTCTTTACTGTTGAACCATTAAGCAAGTTAAACATCTTGGATTAAATTTCTAATTTTCAAATCCCTCTACCAATTTAAGCGAAATCACACCAAAAGCTAGATTGCACTCAGGTTTCATATTCTTATGCATCCAACTTATATGAAAAACAACATAAGCATAGAAGACTCAACTAATATTATTCATAGCAACATACAGTTTCACGCTAAGCATCCCAACAAATTGATGTTTGATAAGAACAACGCAACACTACTTTGTGAATTAGAAACATCAAGAAATCGAAATAAAAACAGGATCTTAAGAACATAGGTGGGTCGTTTTCTTGAACCTAGCTCCTGAGGTGTTTTGGATCGAGCCATTTAGGGCTCGATTGTGGATCGAAGAACAGCCAGCAGACGTTGTGTTGTTGTCCGGCTAAGCGGCGAAAACAGGGGCAGCGGCGGCGGAGGCCTGAGGCCTGTTTGCTGTTGTAGGACTGACGGGTGGCCTTGATGCTGTCATTCTGCCATAACCGAGAAGACAATATGAGCGATTGATAGTGGTGTCTAGACCACGACGTCAAAGACGGCAGCCGAATGTGACTACTCGCCTGAGGTGTATGCACATATCACCGGAGAATCGAAGTTGGAAGATTTGGGGATCTTGGTGTGTTTTAGGTGAGAAATAGAAAGAGAAGGTTTTCTGTGCGTGTGTAGGTGTGTAGTGAGGAGAGGGAGTGATGGAGATGGAGGGGACAACGGCGGCGGCAACTCGTCGAACGTCGGGCGACGTCGCCAGAGAAGGAAGGGCGACACCTCCTATGAGTGGTGTGAGAGGCGAGAGATAGCACAGACGGAGAGAGGGTGAGGGGTAAAAGCCGTGAATGCTACGGTGATTGCAACCACCGGCGACGTGCCACCGGAGATGACGACGGCACGGCAGTCCGAGAAGGAGGAGGCAGCGCCTCCTATGAATGTGTGAGAACAGAGAGATAGCGAGAAACTCTCTGTGTGTGCGTGTGCAGCAAGAGGAGAAGTGACGTGTGAAGATGTGGGAGATGAGCGAAGACAGCCGGCCGCCGCTCCACTGGCAGCAGGTGGCAGACGGCGGCGGCATAAGGAAGACGAAGGGAGGGGGGAGAGAAGAATGGTCCTTGAATTGAAGAGGTGATGAGTAGGAATGACAATGGGCCAGATCTGACTAGGTTCAGATCCAGATCCGATTTTTTTTATTTAGGTTTGTATGCGGTTCAGATTCATTGGGTCCAAAAAATAAGATCCAGATCCATATGATCCGTATGGTCCAGGGTCTAGACCCGGATCAATATATTTTCGCTTATAAAATAAATTTTAAATCAAATAATTCACAGTAATACTATAATAATCTAAATACACAACAATACTATAACAATTATTTATAATTTCTACAATTATCACTATATTGGAAGATGTTAATTACAAATTTACTATAAGGTAGGAAACAACAAACAACGCGATCGTCGGTGGTGTAAGTGGCGCAACCCGCCGTGATTACCGACTGATACATAATTGAGAGAATTTGAAATAAAATTGGGAACAGATTTGTTTTGGGAGAATTTGAAAAAAGAAATTAAAGAATTTTAAGTTGGAGTTAGGTATTTAATTATAATAAAAATAATAATGTATGTATATATATATATAATAAAATAAAAACTAATGGATCTGCGGGCCGGATCTGGATCGGATTCGGGTCTCAAAAAATAAATTTTAGATCCAGATCCGAAATATGGGGTTAGGATCTGATCCGATTCAGGATCATCGGTCCAAATTTTGAGAATTCGGATCACAAAAATAGATCTGGACCGAGTTCGAGATCCATTGTCATCTCTAGTGATGAGGACCGATTTGGGAAGGGGTGAGGAGAGATATTGAGAGAATTTTTATGTCGGGCCTATTTTGAAAATGGGCTCATGTGAAATTGGGTTGGGGATAAAACACTCTTTATTTAATTTCCTAGAGCCCAAATTGGGCTGTCTTTGTATTTAGATTGGGCAAGATTTATTATTCTTAGGGCACGTTTGGTACGAGGGATAAGGCCGAGATAGCATACATATCTTACATAATATAGTTGTTTGGTAACCTTTATAATTTTGGGAGCCCGCATTATGAGATAGGGCCGTCAATTTTCACTGTTTCGCTTATGTGGTCTTATCTCGCTCGACACCGGTTGTGTAATCCCAACCGGGTTGAAGCTACTGATACATATGTGGAAAGACCAAAACCCTCCAGCCTACCTCATCCCAATGTGCAAGGTCACGATCCCATTTTCCCTTCACCAAACTTGAAGCTCGAATCAAGAACCAGGCCGGAACTTGGCGACGCCACCATGAGCAATCCGCCTCGCCGTCCTCGCACGGAGCTTGAAGAGGAAGCTCGACGAGGAGTGCGGCGAAGATCACCGAAGTGTCGGCGGCGAATCTGTTGAGAAGAGCAAGATGGAAACAAGATAAAGCGAGAGAAAACTGAGAAAAGCAATTTTATTTATTCTGATTCATCGACTTACAAGAGGGGACAAACCATTTATTTATATCAGCAAACAAAGCTTGCAGAAAAGAAAACTAATAGCTGACAAAATAACCATCAGCTAACAAACTATCTACGTGGCAAAACTGAATACACATGCAAACGCATGCTACTGCAATCACGTACACTGCGCTACACTGATCTTCACACTGCACCAACACTCCCACCTCACGCTGCATCTTCACGCATCCTTCAGCTTATTCAGCATGCTCTTTACACCCCCCCGCAAGCTGAGCATGGTGGACATCAACCATGCCCAGCTTGAGTAGTAGGAAACGGAGCCGGGGACCAGAGAGACTCTTGGTAAACAAGTCAGCAAGTTGAGAATCTGTATGAATATAAGTAGGCAAAACAAATTCAGCCTTGTAATAATCACGGACAAAGTGACAGTCTATGTCAAGGTGTTTTGTCCGTTCATGAAACACCTGGTTCTTGGTGATGTGAATCGCGGCCTGATTATCACAGTAGAGGAGAACCGGTCGTGGTATGGAAATGGAGAAGTCCAGGCAGAGATAAGAAAGCCATAACAATTCGCGAACTGTGGTGCTGAGAGCTCGGTACTCAGCTTCGGCAGATGAGACAGAAACCGTGGATTGCTTCTTGCAACGCCACGAAACAAGGCACTGACCAAGGAACACACAATTCCCAGTCAAAGAACGTCGGGAGTCAGTGCAGGTTGCCCAATCCGCATCACAGAAACCCTGCAACTCGACATTGCTCGAAGAGGAGAAGAACAATCCAAGAGAAGGACATCCCTTAAGATACTTAAGAACATGCACAGCCGCATCCCAGTGATGTTGGCATGGTGCAGACATGAATTGACTAAGCTGCTGGGCGGCAAAACTAACGTCTGGCCGAGTAAGATTGAGGTAGAGAAGTTTCCCTACTAATCTTCGATAGGAATCTGGATTGGGCAAAGCTTCAGAGGACAACTTGGATAAAACAAGTCCAGGAGGAAAAGGAGTTGATACCGAGCTGCAACCAAGTAAGCCAGCAGACCCAACAAGGTCAAGGATGTATTTGCGCTGATTGAGAAAAGTACCAGACGATCCATGCACGATTTCCATTCCTAGGAAATACCTGGCGACCCCGAGATCCTTAATAGAGAAAGCATCATTAAGATACACCTTAACCTCAGCAATGAGATCCTCATTTGCTCCTGTGAGCAATATGTCATCCACGTACACGAGTAAGCAAACAAAGGAATCACCCGAACCCTTTGTGAATAGGCAGTGATCATTAGGTGACTGCTTGAAACCAAAGGCAAATAACTTTGAGCAGAATTCTGCATTCCACTCTCTGGAAGCTTGCTTCAAACCATATAAGCTCTTAGTTAACTTGCACACTTGCCCTCGCTTTGCTTTTGTATAACCCGGTGGTGGAGTCATATAAATTTCTTCATGCAGAAAACCATGGAGAAATGCGTTATTTACATCGATCTGGTGAATAGCCCAATTGGAGATAGTAGCAATTGCTAATAAGAGTCGCACAGTGACTAATTTGGCGACGGGAGAGAACACCTCCGTGTAGTCGACACCAAACTCTTGGTTATAACCCTTGGCGACAAGTCGAGCTTTAAATCTCTCTATGGTACCATCAGCATGAAGCTTAATCTTATACACCCATTTACATCCGATAGGTCGTTTTCCATATGGCAGATCAACCACTATCCATGTCTCATTGGATTCGAGAGCAGCAATCTCTTTTTCCATCGCTTCAACCCATTCTTTACTGAGGCTAGCAACCTTGTAGGTAGATGGTTCTTGAATACTGTCTACCTTCACAAGAAATGCAGTATACCAGGGAGTAAAGCAAGGAGACACATGGTATGGAAAAGTAGGAGGAGTCAAACATGATACAGAAGTTGTAACATGTGAAGCTGAGAAGTCACTGCCATCAACATAGTCATTCAACCACGCTGGAGTCCGCACTTGTCTGGATCTTGTCTTCTGCGAAATAAAAGGAATATCTTCATTAACAGCTGGGGTCTTGTCATTTTCAGCAGGTATAGACAAAGATGTAGCCATAGAATCATCAATATCATCAAAGCTCATATGAGGAAATTTATCAAAAAATTCTGAATGCACATCTGTCGACTTTGAAGTTGAACTGGATGAATTCTGGAAAGGGAAGCTATGAGGAATGAATTTGACATCTCTTCCAATGATAACTTGTGAACTATCCATATCAAATAATATGAAACCTTTGTGAAAAGCTGCATATCCCAAAAATATGCACTTCATGCATCGACTATCGAACTTCGATCTGTGGGGAGAAGTATCAACAGCATAGGCCAAACATCCAAATGGATGAACTGAATCCATTTGGGGTTCCTTCCCATATAGTATAGAGTATGGACATTTCCACTCTAGAGTCTGACTCGGCAGTCTATTCAGTAACCAAGTTGCCATGAGCAAAGCATAGGACCAAAATTTGGAAGGAAGACTACTCTCGAACATCAAGGCACGCGCTATCTGCAACAAGCTTCTATGACGGCGCTCAACGATTCCATTTTGCTGTGGTGAGTAAACACAAGATCGTTGGTGTATTATTCCATTATCAGACAAAATTCCCTCATGTTCGTATTAACGAACTCAGACCCATTATCAGTTCGCACAAACTTAATGGATTTATCAAAGTGTGTCTTCACCATTTTAATAAACTGCTTAACGACTGAGTAAACTTGATCCTTCGCACTGATCAAATACGTCCAAGTAACACGACTATAATCCTCAACCACAGTGACCATAAATTTAGCATTGTCCAAACATTCAACATTATATGGTCCCCATACATCAATATGTATAATATCAAATAATGCAGACGTTCTCCTATGTAATACAGGAAAAGGTAATCTAGCTTGTTTGGATCGTGCACATACCTCGCACTCTTTCAAGAACTTTGCGTCTGCAGCTGTTATTTCTCCTTTGAAGATGTCCATATGCTCCATTGTGTGTATAGATGGATGCCCAAGTTTTGCGTGCCACTCCTTCACTTTGGACGAAACCTCCACTGCCATAGCTTTATATTTATCTCTTCTATCAATAACGTACAGATTGCCCTTGCTCTCTCCCATTCCAATAATGTGATCTGAATTCAACCTTTGAATTAAGCAGTGTGTTCCAAGAAATACACACCTCGCTGAGTTCTCCTTGATCAGTTGAGCAACTGATATCAGATTGTGTGTGAAGGTTGGTGATAGAAGAACGTTATGCAGAGTGATTTCCTCATTGATATCCACACTGCCGCTGAATATCACTTTCTTCGTACTGCCATCAGGTAAATGTATATCTTGTGGCACAGCTAGTTGAGTCGTAGTCTTCATCAACTCTGGATTACAACAAATGTGGGTACTAGCTCCAGAGTCTATTATCCAACTCTCCTTTTCCATTCCATCCAATACACCGAAAGCATAATGGCCATTATAATCCTTATAACAATCTGTATTGTTTTGAATCATGTTCGCATTGTAGTTATGCTTTGAGGATTCAGCTTGCTTCTCATTCATCAATTTCCCCATATACTTAGCTAACTCCTCATGCACTATCTTACTGATGTTCGAGTTAGATTCAACCACATCTACTCCATCTCCAGCCTTCTCCTTTTCTGTCTCAGAAAAACCTTCTGCAAAATTTACTTTAAATCTTCCCTTCGCATCCTTTACCTTCTTGAACCATTCTGGAAAACCATGTATTCTAAAGCACTCTTTCTCTTCATGTCCTGCTTTATTACAATGGTTACAATATAAGCTCATCCTTTCCTCCTTACTCCTTCTCCCTTTAAACTGATACGTCTTCCCTTCGTATCTTCCTTTGTTAACATGTTGATACCCCACATTCATAGCCATTGAACTGCTGCTGTTAACAAAATTCTCATTGCTCAGTTTCTGTTCTTCTATTTGAAGTATCATTGAATATGCCTTATCCACACTTGGAAGTGGATCTAGGAACAAAATTTGATTCCTAGTATTATCATATCCATCATTTAATCCATTCAAAAACTGCATCAGTCTTTGATTTTCTTCTCTTTGAACAGTCGTGTGTCGTGCATCACACTTGCACATTAATGGAGGCAACACCATATCAAGCTCACTCCACATGGTAATCAATCTGTTGAAATAGATCAATACACTTTGATTTCCTTGGCTAAAAGTGCTGATCTCCCGCTGTAACCTAGCTATTTTAGGTCCATTGCTCTTTGCAAATCTGTGATTAAGAGCATCCCACAGACTCTTAGTACTATCAATATGCACAAAGGCATCAATTAATTCCTTAGATATAGAATTAATTATCCATGAAGAAATCATATAGTCTGCCTTTATCCATGCTTTATAATGTGGAGAATTCATCATCGGTTTCGGCAGACTTCCATCTAAGAGTTCTAACTTGCTCTTAGCTCCTAGTGCATGCATAATCGATTTGCTCCAGTTTAAGAAATTATTTCCATTCAATTGAATTGATACTAACTGCATACCCGGATGATCTCCATTGTGTAATTGCAGTATCTCCTTGACTTGATTATCGCTCATCAAGGTTGATTCCATTTCCTCGTCTTCGCGAGTGTGCAGACTGCTTCCTTCAGCTATTTCTTCTTCCTCTTCGATTCCTGATTCTTCTTCAGCTAAAATGTTCCAGCCTACTCTTCGGTCCTTCACCATTTCATTTTGTACATTTTAATCATGTTGTATCGCTCTGATACCATGTTGAGAAGAGCAAGATGGAAACAAGATAAAGCGAGAGAAAACTGAGAAAAGCAATTTTATTTATTCTGATTCATCGACTTACAAGAGGGGACAAACCATTTATTTATATCAGCAAACAAAGCTTGCAGAAAAGAAAACTAATAGCTGACAAAATAACCATCAGCTAACAAACTATCTACGTGGCAAAACTGAATACACATGCAAACGCATGCTACTGCAATCACGTACACTGCGCTACACTGATCTTCACACTGCACCAACACTCCCACCTCACGCTGCATCTTCACGCATCCTTCAGCTTATTCAGCATGCTCTTTACAGAATCGCCTGCAACTTCGCAACAAGATCTCATGCGCCACATACACGCGCAAGTTGAGATCCTCGATTTCGTTTTCTCAGCCGCCGACCAAGATCGCGCGTCGGCCAAACGCGTCATCCACGTCCTATCGGAGCTCGCGAAGAACGGTACTGGAACGATAGGAAACGTACAAAAAGTGAACAGACAGAATTAAAAGTTTCTTGCTTTTCTATTTTCTAATTTTATCTAATTAGCCATTTTGGGGTGGTGCAACGGTTCAATTGAGTGTGCATGTGCTGGATTTTGAGCTTAGGGTTTTGATCTGTGGTAGATTGATCCGTGTGGTGGTTGTAGATGTTAGAGATGAGTGGAGATTATACTTGTGTATCGTTTAATGTTTTAATCAATTCGACGAAGTTTGCCTGGGCGTGTCTTTTTGTTTGGTTTTGTACTTTTGTTTTTCTAAGGGTGCATGTGCTGGATTTTGAGTTTAATTCTATGATATGTGATGAAATTATGTGTGTTTGGTTGCAGAGGATATGGTGAAGGAAGTGCCTTCACTCTGGGACTCTTAGCCATTAAAGTAAACTTCATCACTTCATAACCCCTTATGTTGCCGTCGGACAAGATGGGGAAGGGACAACAACATCAGCTCTACTGCAGACACCATCACACTCAGCTCTTCAAGCAGAAGGGTAACTTTAGCCAACTAGACAAGCACGACCAAGCTACAGAGCACAACGAAACTGCAGCCTAAAATCGAGGCCAGAAAAGTTCGATATATATAAGCCGTGTTCGGCGCCTTCCTATGTATAACAAACTTTCGAGATAAGGTTGAGAGAGAAACTTCAGTTTTCTGGTGATTTTGTTCAGCTTAATTTGGCTTCCAGCTTTTATTGTTGGTGTTATAATAAATATTGAGTTTGAAGCATAAGAAATGGAATGTTTTGGCATCTTGTTGCAATTCTTGTCTCTGTCATGGAGCACCATTGTTTTCCACAATGTTACTCTCGTTTTAAATTATTTACAGCATTTGAATGTTTGTCACTATATTTGTGTATGAAATCAAAAACTAATAAATGTATAAGAAAGAAAATGCATCTGGTGGATGATCTCTTCTGTGCTCGAATGGGTAGCTATAATATCTGCAGAGAGAATATTACTATTGAAATAACCTACGGTGGCTGTTTGGTTTCCGTTTCGTCGGCCAGAAACAAGAGGTGGCCTTGCCGGCAGGGAGGGGTGTGTTGGTGATGCAGGTGTGAGTCTTTTTTTTATTTGTCATAAGGCTATTTTGGTCATTTCCATTCTTAATCTATGTTTTTAACTAAGGTACCAAACAAACAAGGTTTGTTATCTATATTTTATATCTTATCTACCAAACAACAACATACGATATCAATCTTACATTATCTGCGATACATATCTATGTCTTATCTATCTCGATATATCTAAACTTGTCTACCAAACGATCCATTATAGGCTTATGTCAATTAATATAGTTGGGCTTGGCTCTAATTAACCTATTTGGGCTTTTGTGCTAGAGTTAAAAGCATAACTAAAATTAGAAGACGATCTTTAATTAGATGAATAATTCGGATTAATTTGAGAAGTTCTAAATTTTTTTAAATTGGATTCATAAATTAATCTATTGTGATAATTTTAAGTGTGGATTAATTAATTAAGATTCGTTTGAATTTCAAAATCAATTGATGATCGATTAACTCTTAGTCAATCGTTTAATAGACGCGCTTTTTATGTTCTAAATGTTAGAGAACGAGCTAGAGTTTCTAACGATGAAGTAGAGTAATAACGCGAGCCTTAGTAGAGAATACAAAATCCCTAATAAAATCTTTAATAGAATGAAATCACGAATTCCTTTCAGTAAGAATTTTCCTTCATTTCAGACATCTTATCCTTTATTTCTACGATAAAGGTCAAGTGAGAAAGTGACGATACAACAACAATGAGGAATTCATAGATCTATGAGTAAGCTTTGCAAATAGATGGCTTCTTATATATAAACAAAATCAAATAATTCATTCAAGCAGTTATTTTCTTTTCAAAATCTTTGAACTGGAAATCTTTCAAATATTGTCTTGTCATAAATGTTTTGAGATGTGTGTATGATACCTATCTGTATTTGGCTATGCCAAAATCCTTAATCGAATTCGAGTCATGTGCTAGGGATATTCTGTGGCTTTGTGGCTTTGTTAGTTTAATTCAATGTATGTACATTGGAAGCAATGGATATTCTGTGGCTTAGTTAGTTTCCAACTAATTCAAGGGAAAGCTTCCAGTTTTGGAGATAAAACTAATGTATTTGCAAGCAATACTAGAAAACATTTTGACAGTCAACAGCAGTCACGCCTTCCCTGTATAAAATTTCCAAAGTTAAAAGGAAGAATTAAGATATATTAGTAATTATGATTGCTTGCTAATAGCAGAGCACCCAATTAAGTAAAAGCCCACTGTATGCTTGCCTTGCAATTATACCTCTAATGTGCATAGAATTGGAATGAAAGACCACGCCTTAACCTTCTCGTACAATTTGTTGTGAGTATATTATGAAATGAAAATTATAATTAACATATACTCTTATCCAAGTAAAAGAAAAAGAAAAAACAGAAGCATCTTGATCAGAACTCGGACAAAATTTCAAAATAAATTTTATAATATCAGATTTGATGATGTTACATTGGATAAGAGAATGCAAAAGTAGTCTTTTTAAGATTTATGAATGCTTTCTAATCTTCTCTTTTTATGAATGGCTTTAGACTAGAAAATTAGTCTCCCCGTGAATTGCACAAGTCCCAAGGAATGGAAAAAATGGGGGTGGGGACAGAGCTACCGACATACTGAATAATAAATAAGAGGGGGAAGAGGGGATTTCTAGAAAGTAATATTAGGAAAAATATATAATTTTAGTCTAATAAATTGATGTTTTGATAATTTTAATTTAATAAATTAATAATATCTTAATCAAGTCTAATGAATTGATTTTATGATACAAAATTCGAGATATTTTTAATATAAAATTTATTCTATTTTTGATATGTATCAATAATAGCGGGACAATTCAAAAATAATATTGACCAATATTAACGGGATACAGGGAGTATAAGGATAAAGTCCAAATACCCCTTAAGGCATATTGCGAAAAGTACATATGTCATCATCGTTGTTCAAGGGGCAATGTTTTTAATATTCGGCAATTTCTGCCATCTACTAATGGAATGCTAACTATCATTAACGACTCGGAGAAATGAAATATTTAGGAGATTTTTCAATTTTGACTTAATATTTCACAGGAGTATTCACAAGTTATATAAAAAAAGCTTTAGAATATTAGGAAAAAAAAAAGCTTTTCAAACGTAATATAAAAGTTAGCAATAAATCTTGATTGATGGATGGTCATGATTGATTTTCAAACATAATAATGTTTTTAATGCATACAATTATATTTTTCTATGATACTGCACTTTACGCGTACAATAATGATTTCTCTATTATACTCCTTCCGTCCAATCCAATATGACTTTTTTCTTTTCGGCATATTTATTTAGAAGAATGACATAAGTGGTTAAATGAATAAAAAGTATGTAAGAGAATACTATAATTGGTTAAAGTGATAAAAAAATAGATAGGACACACACCTTTTAAAAAAACAGAAGCATCTTGACTGTAACTCGGACAAAATTTCAAAATAAATGTTATAATATCAGATTTGATGTTACTCTGGATGTCCAGTTATGAATAAATCTGCATATCATTATTCTATATCTACATCAATGTTGGATGCCTTTAAAGCTATTGGTATAAAATCTTGACGAAAAGTGGAGACCAAATACAACTATACAAATGTTGGGACTTGAGAGCAATTAACTTCAAAAACAATTATAATAAAAATTATAGGTGTAATAAAAAATTATATTATAAAAAGTGTTGTTGTTTACTTAATTAGATGTATTAGAAAAATCAATTATACATGTATTATACGAAATATTATTTCATACATGTGTAACACATGTATTTAATAAAAAATCACTATATATTTTTTTGACTTGGATAAGAGAATGCAAAAGTAGTCTTTTTTTTAAGATTTATGAATGGCTTTAGACTAGAAAATTTGTCTCCCCATGAATTGCACAAGTCCCAAGGAATGGAAAAAATGGTGGTGGGGACAGAACTACGGACATACAGAATAATTAATAAGAGAGGGGAAGGGGGGGATTTCTAGAAAGTAATATTAGGAAAAATACACAATTTTAATCTAATAAATTGATGTTTTGACAATTTTAACTTAATACATCAATAATATCTTAACCAAGTTTAATGAATTGATTTTGTGGTATAAAATTTGAGATATTTTTAGTATAAAATTTATTCTATTTTTGATATGTGTCAATAATAGCGGGACAACTCAAAAATAATATTGGCCAATATTAACGGAATAGAGGATGTATAAGGATAAAGTCTAAATACCCCTTAAGGTATATTGCGAAAAGTACATATGTCATCATCGTTGTTCAAGGGCAATGTTTTTAATATTCGGCAATTTCTGCCATCTACTAATGGAATGCTAACTATCATTAACGACTCGGAGAAATGAAATATTTAGGATATTTTTTAATTTGACTTAATATTTCCCATGAGTATTCACAAGTTATATAAAAAAGCTTGAGAATATTAGGAAAAAAGCTTTTCAAACGTAATATAAAAGTTAGTCAATAAATCTTGATTGATGGATGATCATGATTGATTTTCAAACATAATAATGTTTTTTATGCATACAATTATATTTTTCTATGATACTACACTTTACGCGTACAATAATGATTTCTCTATTATACTCCTTCCGTCCAATCCAATATGACTTTTTTCTTTTCGGCATATTTATTTAGAAGAATGACATAAGTGGTTAAAATGGATAAAAAGTATGTAAGAGAATACTATAATGTGGTTAAAGTGATAAAAAAAATAGATAGGACACACACACCTTTTAAAAAGATAATTATTTCCTAAAAATGAAACATGCTAAGTTTAGTGGACAACTCGAAAAAGAATACAAATCATCTTAGATGTGATAGAGAAATAATATTTTTTAATGAATACAATGAAGCTTCTTATATAGTGATACTTCTATGTCAAATTTCAATTTTTGCGCATTATCGCAAATTTGATCCAAATTTTGTTTCAATACCCAATATTATAATGTCTAACAAATTAGTTTCTTCTATTTTTGAGCATGCATTTGGAGCTTAGATTTCGACACTCATTGAATATTGAACTCAAAATTAATTGAGGGCTATTGAAGTTCAATGCCTTGGTTGTTCCCCAGCATTATCAATTTTATAGCTAGATGTCTGAAACTGCAATAAGATTGATGAGAAAGCTTTAGTTCCACCACAATGAAAACTATAATCACAATTGTTATAACTCCATGTTGTTGTCGGGTATTCAACGATTCAGTAATTGAGGCGGGATTTGGTGCAATGAAGCTAGATCTTTCTTATGAATCAAATTGCAACTACGGTTTGACTATAAAATTGACAGTACAGACGACAACTCAGACAACGAGTTTCAAAGTCCTCAATCAATTTTGAATTTCAACAATAAATGAGTGTCAAAATCTCAACTCCAAATATCATATGTTAAAAAATACAAAGGACTAATTTGCAGTAATATAGATGACACGTACTCCGGATAGGTTTTCAGTGTTATAAAGAAAACAATCTTTCATATATATGCAACCATAAAATAGCTAGCTGCCACTTTTTAAAGATTAATTTGTATAGTTAACTTTATTTTATGACACATTCATTGTATTTGAATCGATAAGAAAATTATGGTGTCCTAGTAGAAAAGGAACTGCAGTTCTATTTACCGATGGCATTTTGGGAGGAAAAATGTCTCCACTTTTCATGTTTCTAGTCTTCCACCATATTTATTAATTGAATAGAAATGTTATTCGTACATAATATGTATACACATAATAGGACAGATTAGTAATTTTGTATGATTAGTAATTAAGACATCATCAATGTGAATTCAGTAAAGTATGACTTCACTTTAATACCCTTAACCTTGAAATTGGGAATAGTTTAGCAAATTTCCAATTCTATATCTTTCCATAATAACTAAGAATTTTTTCCCATAAATATATTGAACTAATTTCGTTAGTTCTATTTTTATTCTATAATTTAGTGGAAAACAACATATAAAATCTCATTAGTTCAACATTTGATATTGTGTTAATAAACATAGATTCAACATTTAATACAATGTCAATATTTCTACATTGTCAAATGACGATTAATACTAGTGTATGTTAACACTAGGGATAATGAGTTCATTTTAGAATAATAGTAATTCCAATCAAGGAAGGGATAATTATTTTATTTATTGATTAAATAATATATTTCATTTCATATTCTTTTCTTCACACATTCACATCATCCACAAATTTATGGAATTTGATTTCATTGTGTTCTTCTTTACTTGATACACAATTAGTATTATAACAAGTAAAATAAATAAACTTGATTTTATTTATCTTACACTATAAATTAAATTCGAAATATATTAAAAATGACCAATGAAAATAAAAATTATGATATAAATCTACATTGGAATAATATCTTAAATTCAAAATTAAGACATTATAATATACATAAAAATATAAATGTTTCAATTTAAAATACGTTAAAATTAATAAGTATCAATATATGTATAAAAATCTATGTAATGGTATAATTGATACATATTTATATTTCCATAGTGGTGATTTTTTAAGATACAAATTAATCATTTTATTTCCAAAATTATTTGAGTAAAAAAGGAAAATAAAAACATCCCAATTTCATGATATGACTATCAAAAATGGATTAGGGGTAATTTGTGAGTGGTCTTTATGCTATAATTATGAAGGGTATTATGTATTTACATATTATGTACATTTAGTACTATCCTTATTAATTTGGGGAAGAAAAGTTAAGAGTTAATTAATTTTCAAGTTTTATGAATGCTTTGAAGTCTTAACCAATTTGATTTGGAAAGAAAAAGTTAGTGTTTTATTAAGTTTTATAATGCTATCAGACTTTACTTTATTCACCCTTTATTGAGTCTTTTCAAATTGAAATTTGTTTCCCTTATATTAGTTATCACTGAGCCGTTCATATCTTAATTAATTTATGGGGAAATTTATAAATAACCAAAAAGATAGTGGGATAAGTTTTATATCCACACTCATAAAACATAAGTTTTATATAAATTTTGGTTTAAAAGACATAACTATCCCTGCCCACCATTTAAAATAATAACTATCCTCTCTCTCTCTCTCTCTCTCTCTCTCTCTCTCTCAAAAATAAGGTCTCGCAAAAAGAGCATTCAATTCATTCTCGCTCTCTCTCTCACGAAAAATAAGGTCCGCTAAAATTAAAAATGAATTGAATGCTCTTCTCTCTCTCTCTCTCTCTAAAATAAGCTCTTCCAAAAATTGAATGAAATTAAATTAAAGGTTGGTAAACATTAATTGTTAAAAAGGTTGGTAAACATTAATTTGAAAACTTGTACACATTGAATTCAAATCACAAACGAATTCATTTGTAACATTACAATTTCAAAGAGAGGAAGAGGCGAAAATAATTAATAGAAGAAGTTGTTACCGCGTTTTTTCAATCAAATGGGAAATCGAGCATTGCTAGGCGGATTAAGGTAAATTAAATCAGATAAATTTTTTTTACGTGTTCTTGAGTACGGTTGTACCTGTTGATGATTTACTGACTAAATATGTTTTTTAATACTTTAATGTTACTGGATTGATAAATTTCATGTTTTGAAGAAAAAAAACGTTCTTGAGTACACGGTTGTACACGGTAGAAGTATTATGCGTCACATATGTTATTTGTGTTGATTTTATGTTAATAAAGTGATTAATTTAATATTTAGGATCATTTAATAAGTTAAATTTAAACCGTGCATGGAACCGTGTACAGTACACGGCTATACCGTGTACTTATGAACGCATAAATCGTGCACGGAACTCATCAGTACATGGGTTTATAAACCGTGCACGGTCAGCACCGCAGCGATACCGCACGGTCGGTGCACCGTGCTGCCCACCATGCATGATACGCAGCATGATCCGTGCACGACCGTGCATGGCCGTGCATCCTATGTATCTCGTGCATCCTATGTATATGACTGTTATCTTTTATATCTTATTGTGCAACAGATGTCTTGGCAACGTCTTATTATACGTCATGGTGGTAGTTGGGACAGAGCGAGTATATAGGCGGTGACGAGGTTCTCGTATACATGGTCAGAGAATGATTTCACGTGCTAATTTGCTAAGAGAGATTCATGAGCAAGTAGGCAACAATGGTGGATCCGATTATATGCTTTTCTATCTGACGGCGCTAGTGATGGAAGAAGAATAAAAGTATCGTTAAAACCGACATCGATTTGTTCAGATTGATTGTGGAACAAAAGGATGATCCGCTTATGTCATCGTGACCCGTTGATTTCCGACGTTACGATGGCTAGTATCTGCAACATTGATATTTTAAAGTTTATATTCAATTTATAGAAAAATAATAGAAATGAGGAAATAAATTTACCATATCAGTGCACAACCACGGTTTGCTATGCGGTGCATCGGTCCCATGTACCATCGCTAACAAGTCATCGGGTACTTGCCATCGTGGATAGGTGGTCTTTGATACCACACGATAGCCCATAGGATCATTTGGATGAAGCTGGGCGAACTCACGCACAAGCGCTTGCTACATAAATGAATAAATTTAGTCGGGAATAATTTATATAAACTGGATGAGTTAAAATAAATTTAGGGACATTTCAAACTTACATAAAATCTAATCGGTGTATAACGCATCGAGCTTCATTGATCCCGGGCAATAATACATTGGCAGTATGCAGTGAGTTGATTACTTTCCAATGTATATACAAGGTGTACAACTCCATAACCTAACACACACATTAAAAAAGAACACCATTAATTGAATTATAAATATATAAATAAAATTTGAATAAATGTGGTAATAAAATACCTCGCCTGTAAACTCAGCGTCTGGGTCGGTGATATGATCGAACCGTGTCTGAGTCAACATATGCCCATTCAACTGAGCCACGACATAAGCATCTGGGCCTGCCTGTCTAAATATCTCGTACGACCTTAGTAGCGCCTCAGGGGTACTCACATCTACGGGAGCTGGATGTGGGGTCTCAAATGCAGCATTCTCTGATGCAGCATCCCCACTATCAGACGATACATCACCCTCAGACGCGACTAGCTCTCGAGCTATCGATCTCCGCTGGCTGGCGTGACTAGACTCTCGACGACCCGATCGTCGATGGATAGTGCTGGGCCCCTCATCTGGATCGACCTGTCGTGAAGCAGATCGTCGGTGGCTATTGTGGGCCCCCTCCTCTGGATCGATCTGTCGTGAAGGCGGATCGTCGGTGACTAGTGTGGGCACCTCCTCCGGATCGACCGCCGTGAAGCGGATCGTCGGTGGCTAATGTGGGGCACCTCCTCCGGTTCGACCGCCGTGTAGCGGATCGTCGGTGGCTACCGCGAGGTACCTCCTCATGCCGGGACACCGAGCGCCTAATCGACATGCTCAATAGCCGACGTAGCTCCCACGCATGATATAGGGGTACGAGATCTACGCCTCAAGATCTCGCGTCCAAGAAATCCGCCAACCGCCGAACACACGCCGAGCCACTCGAGCTACGAGGCCCTTCTCCGAATCGTCGTCCACAATGGCACGACGACGGCCTCGATCATGAGCAATGAAGGCCTCGTCTAGTCGAACACTCATGGCGTGTTCGCAGCACACGTGGTCTGGCTCTGGCGCCTCCTCATGTCTACGACGCTTCGACTGCGATCGAGACACGCCAGGTCGACTGGACTCATACACCCGAGATGTATCTCGCACCAGCCTTCCCAACCGCCGCCACCGCCGCACGACGGGCATGCTCGCCACCTCCCGCGGGTACTCTCTCACGCACAGCACTGCTGTGGCTCAGCGCAGCTCGCTATGTGCGCCGCATGCCGCCCGCACGCAAAACCGAATAGCCATTGGATCGTCTCGATAGGCTCAAGTAGTACGCCTCGATAACTCTGGCTCGAGCGGCTCAAGACACGATGACATAAACGCTACAAAAAAACACATACACATTATTGATTATAATGTATTTAATAAATATATAGCAAATACTAAACATGAGATTAAAATTACTCGTCACAAAATCCAAGATACTTGGGTTGGGACTTTCATGTAGTCCACATCAAGCATCTCGAATCAGATCTCATTGCCTCGGCACCCACACATACGTCCTAAGTCGGGATGGCCTCATACGACCAAATCTGAAGGCCCAAATAGGACCATAGAAATGGTACGTCTTCCTCGAAGTCGCCACCTCTCCTGGGTGCCTCTTGAGCATCAATCCCGTGATGAGGACCGGAATGAATAGAGCCCCAAGGAAAACTCCGCCACATATCCAAATCCTCACCAACGCCCAAACCCATAGCTCAAGGCTTCCTATCACGGCAAAGGACGATGAAGTAAGCTACTAATATGAAAGCCGCCTTCAAGTAGTCTGGCATCATCACCCGACCGTTGTTTGATTTAATCGGTTATGAGCTCAAATAGTAGTCCTCCGACCGAAACAACCTATGGAACATGTCGGTGCGGGAATCTCGTGCCTCAAGTTCGGATCAAAGGAAGACGCCCAAAGCGCAATCCGAGACCGGGCAAACTCAACCATCCCAATCAGATATCGGTTCCACAAACGTGAAACCAAATCTCGAACTCCGCAAAACTAGGATCCATAACCCGTCGGAATATCGATTATGCAGCGCATTATTAGCGCTTTCCTCTCCCGAGATGAAGAAGATGCCCAAAATAGCTCGTCTAAATACGCCGATACATCCATGCCGCCGTAGACATGTCCTCACCTCGCTAATACATCAATTCGGATGTATTGGTTGACGCGTCCGCATAGCCTTGCATATGCGGTCGTAACCACCTATAACGAGGCTGTAAATGCACAAGATTAATCAGTATACACTAAACGAAGTTCTAACAGCGTAATACACGATTCAAACCAACCGTAATATTGAGTACACGGTTAGGACCGTGTATGGTTCTTCAAGACACTTGCTAACTGTACTCAAGATCTGTACACGGTTTTGGACCGTGTACACGAACCAGTCATTATTTTCATAGAATTTCAACAACACTGCAATCTGATTTCAATTTATAAGTTTCTAAACACACAAACTATCGAAATTTCATCACTATCGTGTAATACATGAAAACTATCGTGTCTTACATGAAAATTATCGTACATACTAAAATTCTATTTTAAATGCACGATTACTCACCGGAGGTCGTGGTGCTCCTAAATCGGTGCCGAAGTTCTTCGACCAAGCGAAGGTCGACGGTGTGCTTTTGTGCGGCGGCGATCGCTCCGGTAGAAACTTCTTCCGCCGTGGAGAGTTTTCCTTCGGCCGCCGCCTCGGCCGCATCCGAGAGTACCGTGGATCCGTATCCGTATCACCATGTTGTGGGTTTTTCGTGAGTCGTGAGTCGAGATTTTTTTACGGTGAGTTGGGTTTTGCTCATGCTCACGCCCTGTGTTTTTTTTTTTTTTGTGCGAGCGTAGCCTAGATATATAGAGAGTGAGTGAGAGAGGCAGAGAGATATCCGTTTGAGAGAGAGAGAGTTGCGTTGAGAGAGAAAGAGTTGCGCTTGAGAGAGAGTTTTTTTACCTTTCTTTTCGAATTTTTTCGTGGACATTTTGGTCTTTTAAGCCAAAATGGCTATAAAACTCATGTTTTTATGGACTAGGCTATTAAACTCCTATTCCTATTTTTTGGCTACTTACATATATTAACACTTAATTTATCATTCCTTTCCAATATTAATCTTGACCAAGGACTTTATCTTTTAAATTAGCTAACACGATATTCCGCTATTATCACATTTTTTATCACGTATAGCAAATAAGTTTTTAAGGGATTATAAATGAACGCGGGCGTTATATAGCCATCCAAGTTAAGGAATGTCAAATTATAGCCACGAACATAAAATGTCAAATTATAGCCAAATAGTACCAATAGTACCAATAGGACCAAATGGTCCTATTTGCATTATTTGGTGATAATAGTCCCAATAGACCAACATCTTAGCTATAATTTGATATTTTTATGTTCGTGGCTATAATTTGACATTCCTTAACTTGGATGGCTATATTAGTGTATTTCCACTTTATTATAAATTATAAGCCTTCTATCAGCTCGAAATATGAAAAAATCCTCCAACCATCAACGATGGGATCATTGTGTAAGAAATGAGACCATTTGTAATTGTAAATTTGGCATTCGTCCCCTGTCTGCTGCATAAAGAAAGCCAAAGGATAAAGGTCATAAGACCATCACATATCAAATATAGTCACTAATACCGTATGTAAATTGTGAGACTAATCTTGCATTCAGATATTGAGTGCATAGATATAGTTATCTGTTAGAATGTCAATTATACCCACGAACATAAAATGTCAATTATAGCTGTCGTTGTTTATTCGACCATTATCACCCGATAGTACCAATAGACCAACAAATAGTTGGTCCTATTGGTACTATCGGGTGATAATAGTCCCAATAGGCCAACACTGGCTATAATTTGACATTTTTATGTTCGGCTATAATTGACATTCCTTAACTCGATGGCTATATAATGTATTTCCACCGTATATTTATATGTATATGTATAAAAAATTGATCAACTTATAGAATTTGACAAGCTAGGGTGACCAAACATAAAAATGGCAGAGAAACTGCAAGGAAATTTAGTGAAAGGAAATCATCTGTATATCATGTTTCTTAACCAATTTGATTGGAAAGAAAAAGGTAGTGTTTTATTAAGTTTTGTAATGCTATCAGACTTTACTTTATTCATCAGACTTCACTTTATACTTTACTTTATTCATCGACTTTACTTTATTCATAAAATTCTAGTAGCAAAGAAATTGCAAGGAAATTTAGTGAAAGGAAATCATCTGTATATCATGTTTCTTAAATACCCCATCCATCCATACCTGCTGATCAACACATTCACATAGAAAAACCTTAACCTATATAGTTTAGCTTAGCTCGATGATGGTTTGGCTAAGTTCCTTTGTAGGGCTTTGCCCATACGTTGATTTGTGAGTAATGAAGTTTATTTAAATAAAAAAAAAGTAATTTAGAAGATTAGCCCTAGCTATGATTTCTTCTATTTATTTTCGTTATTAATTCTTGAATCTGGAGTACTTCAAGTGTCAAGAACGGCTAATGATGCAAACTGATTAGACTCTTAACATTCACCAACTATAATATATATCATTACAATTTAAATTGTTCGATATTGTTGTGTGTATTTTAATATTTTGAGATAATTATTATGTTAGTTTGCTTGCATATTTCCATATTGTTGTGTGTACTTTAATATTTTGAGATAATTTGATGGTTTTGCGGATAGTTGTTGTGTTGTGATGAATCTAGCTATGTGAATGTGCGAGATTTATAGAAAGCAATAAAGAACACCAGTGCTTTTACGTGGTTCGATCGTTAATGAGATCTACGTCCACTCGAGGAATGGTTCCTCAATACTTTTACTAGAGCTTTCGCATACAGAGTATGGTTACAAGCCTTTGTATTCAAAGAAATTGCTAACCCTTCTAACATCGTTTTCCTTCTATTTATACAGCTCGACTCGTCTCGAAGGCGCCGCGACCTCCCATTGGTCGCTATGCGACTCTTCCTCCGCGTGCCCTCCATCGTCGAGCAGGACCTCTCGCCTTCCACCACGGCGGCGGCCGACCTTGGTTCATCTTCTCATTGGCGGAGGGTGGCGGTTCTGGGGCTAGCTTTGGGCAATGATTAGGCCTCACCGCGTGGCCTCGCTACCAACGTTAGGCCCAGCTCGCTGGGCCTGTTAGCAGGCCCAGCTTGGTTGGGCCATCTCCATCATAGCCCCGAACAGCCGAGGCAGCGCCGAGGCGAGGTGAGTGAAGACGGCGCTCGCCGAGGTGAGGTGTGGCTCGGCCGACGTTGTTTCTTGGATGTGAGGTCTT